>LR812542.1:1126524-1424024 GCA_903798195.1 Danio kyathit
ATTTCTGACATTCAAAAACAAAAACAAATCAGTGACCAATATAGCCCCCTTTCTTTGCAAGGACACTCAAAAGCCTGCCATCCATGGATTCTGTCAGTGTTTTGATCTGTTCACCATCAACATTGCGTGCAGCAGCAACCACAGCCTCCCAGACACTGTTCAGAGAGGTGGACTGTTTTCCCTCCTTGTAAATCTCACATTTGATGATGGACCACAGGTTCTCTATGGGGTTCGGATCAGGTGAACAAGGAGGCCATGTCATTAGTTTTTCTTCTTTTAGACCCTTTCTTGCCAGCCACGCTGTGGAGTACTTGGACGCGTGTAATGAAGCATTGTCCTGCATGAAAATCATGTTTTTCTTGAAGGATGCAGACTTCTTCCTGCACCACTGCTTGAAGGTGTCTTCCAGAAACTGGCAGTAGGACTGGGAGTTGAGCTTGACTCCATCCTCAACCCGAAAAGGCCCCACAAGCTCATCTTTGATGATACCAGCCCAAACCAGTACTCCACCTCCACCTTGCTGGCGTCTGAGTCGGACTGGAGCTCTCTGCCCTTTACCGATCCAGCCACGGGCCCATCAAGACTCACTCTCATTTCATCAGTCCATAAAACCTTAGAAAAATCAGTCTTGAAATGTTTCTTGGCCCAGTCTTGACGTTTCAGCTTGTGTGTCTTGTTCAGTGGTGGTGGTTTTTCAGCCTTTCTTACCTTGGCCATGTCTCTGAGTATTATGAGCACTCCAGTGATGTTGCAGCTCTGAAATATGGCAAAACTGGTGGCAAGTGGCATCTTGGCAGCTGCACGCTTGACTTTTCTCAGTTCATGGGCAGTTTATTTTGTGCCTTGGTTTTTCCACACGCTTCTTGCGACCCTGTTGACTATTTTGAATGAAACGCTTGATTGTTGGATGATCACGCTTCAGAAGCTTGGCAATTTTAAGAGTGCTGCATCCCTCTGCAAGATATCTCACTATTTTTGACTTTTCGGAGCCTGTCAAGTCCTTCTTTTGACCCATTTTGCCAAAGGAAAGGAAGTTGCCTAATAATTATGCACACCTGATATAGGGTGTTGATGTCATTAGACCACACCCCTTCTCATTACAGAGATGCACATCACCTAATATGCTTAATTGGTAGTAGGCTTTCGAGCCTATACAGCTTGGAGTAAGACAACATGAATAAAGAGGATGATGTGGTCAAAATATTCATTTGCCTAATAATTCTGCACTCCCAGTATATGTTCTTATATATTTTTTTCTATTTCTATTCCACTTTTTTTTTACCTTGGCTGGAATCATGTAAATTATTTTAAAAAGTGTAAACAAAACAAAACTGTAAGGTCAATTCTGTAAATCTTATAAAACATTAGTACATTTGTAGATTGTCTACAGAACAAACCACTGTTGTCCAATAAATTTAACCTAATTAACCTAGTTAAGCCTTTAAATGTCACTTTAAGCTGAATACTAGCATATCTTGTCAAATATTGTGTGCTGTCATCATGGTAGAGATAAAAGAAATCAGTTATTAGAAATGATGATGTTAAAAATATCTCTGTTAAACAGAACTTGGGAAATATTTAAAAAATAAATAAAACTTTGCATGAGGGCTAATAATTTTGTCTTCACCTGTATGCTGAGTTGCATGCTGGAAATGCAGTGATTTATGCTGTAGATTGCGGTGGCATGCAGGGCTGGGTGATATTATAAATGTACATCTGAGATGCATCTTTTGGCTGGCATTGTAAAAGTATGGATGGATGAAAGTGTGGAGTTTTTAAAGCTCATTTAAAGTTAATTTGCTGAAATTATACAAAAAAGTCTATTTTAGTAACTTGATTTATAATTCTGATTGAACAACATCATGTTGTTGTGTTGGTTAAAATAATTAAAGGAAATTTACTTGTGCATTTTTTGTGGGTGATGTGACATGGATGGATGGGTGGACAGATAGATGGATGGTTAGATGGATAGATAGATTGATGGATGGAAAGTCCGATAGATATTTGGATGGATTTATAGATGGATGGGCGGATAGATAGGTAGCACTTTAGATGGGTGGGTGGATGGATAGACAGATAGATAGTTGGATGGATAGATGAATAGACAGATAGATATATGAATAGTTATATAGATGGACTGGCAGATAGATAGGTAGCACTTGGATGAATGAATGGGCAGATAGATAGACACATTATGGAATGGGCACTTTGGATGGATGGATGGATGGATGGATGGATGGATGGATAGATAGATAGATAGATAGATAGATAGATGGATGGATGGATGGATGGACTGGCAGTTGGATGGATGGATGGATAGATGTAAAGATAGATAGATTTATAGATGCATGGGCGGATAGATAGGTAGCACTTTAAATGGATGGATGTGTGGATAGATAGCACTTTAGATCGATATATGGAGAGATAGATAGATGGATGTATGGTTTGATGGATGGGTGGATGGATAGACAGTTTGATGGATGGATGAAAAGACAGCTAGATATATGGATGGATATATAGATGGATGGCAGATAGATATGTAGCACTTTGGATGGATAGATGGATAGATGGATGGATGGATGGATGGGCAGATTGTTTGATGGATAGATGGAAAGACAGCTAGGTATGTGGATGGATATATAGATGGATGGGCAGATAGATAGATACCAATTTAGATATGTATATATATATATATATATATATATAGAGAGAGAGAGAGAGAGAGAGAGAGAGAGAGAGAGAGAGAGAGAGAGAGAGATGGATGGATGGATGGATGGATGGATGAGTGGATAGATAGATAATACTTTAGATAGATGAAGCGATGGATGGATGGGCAGATGCATGGATGGGCGGATAGATAACACTTTAGATGGATGGATGGATGGACGGATGGATGGATATGTGGTGTGTGTGTGTGTGTGTATCATCCAGCTCTAGATGCATGTGAGTGAGCTGCAGAGGTTTTTCCTGGGTTTGGTGCTGGCGGTCAAACAAAGGCTGTGTTTTTCTCCTTTGTGAACAGTGTAATCATTCTTTTTCTGGAGCAGAACTGACACCACAATCACAATTCCTGTCCTCTGGAGCAAAACATCCCCGAACGCTGGTTTCCTGTCTGTGTATTGTGTTTCTGTCTGTGACGGACGGGAATATCTAAAGTGACGCTTTTCCTAAAACAGTGTATTTAACGTCTCTTTTTAATCCCCCTCTGGAAGATTGAGGCCGTTTTTACCCTGCATGTGTTTGTTTTTCTCTGTAGGAGTGCTTAAATCAGACTCAGACGCTCATTCCAAATGTTGCTCTGTAGTTAATTAGAAAGCATCTATGCATATAAACACACAAACCCAAATCCTGCTTGTGTTCCTGCATCTCACGTCACTCTTTTTGCTTCTCAGTTTGTTTATCATGCCTGGATTACTGACTCGAAAACCGCCATGAAAGAGCGGCGGAAAGAGAAACGGAGGTTCTGGCAAAAGTACACCGAGAGCAACACAAAGAAGAAGGAACAGAAGGAAGGTAATGAGAATATGAGTTCATATTTAATTTAATATTACTAATATTACATGGAAAAATCAAGATCGGTGCATTTTAAGACCTTATTTTCCCCAATGTTAAGTCAAAATGAGGTCTAAAAATCTAGAAAGCCTCTTAGAGAGGTATTGAATTGAGCTATGATTCCTGTATATACTCTGTAATATAAGAAATGTCCACATGTGAGGAGGTGCTCGTGTTTATTTTGAACGTATTTTCTGTGGTCTGCTTTGCTGTAGTTTATAAATGGAGGCCAGTCTTGCTCCTCCTCTGCATTCTTTGGGTTTGAGAGATGAAGAAAGCCGTGTTAGATTCGCTTTGGTCAATTCATCCCATATGAGGCTGGACGGGGTTTCAGACACACACCTGAGGGTGCCAGATTGAGCCAATAAAACATTCACTTAATACACTGACACATGAATAGGGTCAAAAATGCATATAATAACAGGAATATATGGAGGAATACAATATTAAAGTCTCTCTTATGAAATCAGAATAAAGAGAGGAATGTACCAAAGCTTCTGTTCGGTTTCTTTTTTTACAATTAAAACAATATGGTGCTTTAAAATCGTGCAAAAAACATACACAATCATGAATTTTAACATCAAACCGTGACATAACTCATGAAATAAAAATATAGCATGTCAAAATCACATCAAAACACAACGGTACTAATAAATAGACAATATCTGAATATAGATGGGAATTCATCTGTGAAGCATGCTGCTGAAGGGGGGACAAAAACTATATTTAAAGATAGAACATGCAATTGAAATGTACAGATGCAAATAGATGGTGTAATGAAATCCAACACTTACATCATCTGTATCGTATATGATTTCTTTTGACTAGGTTCTTTCCACTAAAATTAGATTCTAAAAATCAATGCTTACAAAATAATTCAGGGCAGTTGTTAGTTTGTTTACAATGACTGTAATCAAAGTGATGTTGTTTTTCTGCAGTGAATGTGATTATTGAAGAGGGAGATCAGGATGGAGGAGTGACGGAGGAGGAGCTTTCTGACAGTCCAGGTGAGATCTTGCTTTTAAAAGATATTTGACCCAAAAATTAACATTTCCGAACCATTTAGATGGAGAGAAAGGTAGATATATAGATGGATGGGCAGATAGATAGGTAGCACTTTAGATGGATGGATGGATGTATGGGCAGATAGATAGATCAATAGCACTTTAGATGGATGGGTGGATAGATAGATGGATGGGCTGATAGACAGATAGATGGATAGATAGACAGATGGATGAATAGATGGATAGACAGATAGATAGTTGGATGGATGGATGGATGGATGGGTGGATAGATAGATATCACTTTAGATATCCCTTTTGGAGAGATGTATAGAATGGATAAATGGGCTGAGAGATGGATTGGTGGAAAGACAGATAAACATATAGATGGATGGGCAGATAGATAGGTAGCACTTTAGATAGATGGATGGATGGATGGATGGATGGATGGGCAGATAGATAGATCAATAGCACTTTAGATGGATGGGAGGATAGATAAGATGGGCTGATAGAGCGATGGATGGATGAATAGATGGACAGACAGACAGATAGATAGATAGTTGGATACATGGATAGATTTGACTTTAGATATCATCTTTTGGAGAGATGTATAGATAGGTGGATGGATGAATGGGCTGAGAGATGGATTGATGGATGAACGGGCAGATGCATAGATTGAAAGACAGATAGATGTATAGATGGATGGGCGGATAGATCGGTAGCACTTTAAATGGATGGATGGATGAATGGGCAGATAGATAAATAGCTCTGTAGATGGATGAATGGGTGGATAGATAGATAGCACTTTAAATAGATGGATGGATGGTCTAATAGATGAATGGATAGACGGATAGTCTGATGAATAGATGGAAAGACAGCTAGATGGATGGATGGATGAGCATTTACTTAGACTTAAGTGGTTGTAAACATAAAACAAGATATTCCAGCCTGATCTCACGAGGAAACGTAAGTATTTTACGTTTTGTCAGTTTAGTGGCTAATTCGTACGAGTTCAGTCGTACGAAAATGTACGATTGTAAAAAGGAGGCGTGGCACCCAACCCCACCCCTAACCCTAACCGTCATTGGGTGATAGGCAAATCGTACTAATTTGTACGAATTAGATTGTACGAATTCATACGAATTAGCCACTAATCAAAAAGTTACGAATTGCCGTGAGATCGTGTTGGATATTCTGCAGAATGATGAAAACCAGCAGCCATTAGTTATGTTTGTATCCACCTATTTTTAATGCATATATTGGAATATCGGATTAAAAAAGCTTAATAAAAATGCCATAAATGTTGAAAATTCACATTAAAATCACTTGCACACAACTGAGTAGGATACACTTTTATCCCATAGGAAACATTGCATAAGCTGTGATGGAAACACATTTGGCGAATAAACTCTGCGCTTCATCAGTCTGCATGAGGATTTGACAGATATAAATGTGTGTTTGAGGGACTTTGCATTAATGGAATTTCCAGCTTTCCATTGTTGCAGATCTGAAATGTTGTTGTTCTGATTGTAAAAGGCCTCAGCCCTCCGTCAGTCCGTCATCACAGTGCTTCAGTATTCTTCTACTTCTATTATTATTCCCTCCAGAACTGTCTTGAGCATCTGTCTGCGCTCCCGTCTCACGTCTCCAAAAGCCTCCCGCGTTCATTGCGTTTCGTCTTCATCTTCTGATGTGCAACTCGTGTGCAATATTACAGTTTTATGCATAAATCTAATTCACATGTTTGGATGGAAACACAGCTACAGACATCCATAATTGAAGCACTAAGAAATTCAGTGTCTGTTTTTCCATCACTCTTCAGTATACTGAAAAAAAACAAACACTATATATATATATATATCTTCATTTGTGTTCAACAAAATAAAAAAAGTCAGGTTTGAAACAAGTGGAGGATAAGGAGATTGTGTGAACTGACCCTTTAATATAAGCTTAAAGAGTCTCGTCTGTCAGTGGTGTAGCTCTCTGACTGCTCTCTGTCCTCCAGATAACATGATGAAGCGTGTTTTCAACATGGTGAAGTTCTCCTGGGTTCTGTTTCTGGCTCTGCTGGACAGCTTCACCGCCTGGCTCAACTCCATCTGTCAGGAGCACATCGACATCTCCAGCGTGCTGCGAATCGAGCGCTGCATGCTCACACACGAGGCAAAGAAGGTGGAGCTCACAGAACACACAAACACACACCATCTAGTGCTCTACAGAAATATATACAGTTAAAGCCGGAATTATTCACCCCTTGTGTGAACTGCTTGGTCCATTATTTCCTAAATGATGTTACAGGACCTTCACAGAACTGATATTGTTTAATTATTGAAGAAAAATAAAAAGTATAAGTCATACATGAGAAATGGAAATGCTCCAACATGGTGTGTGTTTTCTGCAGGGTAACGTCCCCTCGCGGGACAGCATTCACATGTATTACCAGAGGCAGATGTGCAGGCCGGCGTCCACACAGTCCAGCCTGGAGCCCACAGAAGAGGCTTACTCTGACTTCAGCCCTCTGCGGACAGATCCAGATCTTCACCCGCAGGAACACACTGATCTGCAGACGTCCACAGAGAATCTGGCCAGGTAAGAAAACACTCTCTTCGGTCTGACGCTGAGAAACTCTGCTGATTGTTCACTGTAAAAATGTTGAGTTTCACAAAATTGATTGGTGTTAAGACAACATACAGAAATTAAGTTAACTTATTAGTTTTCACAAGTTTAAGTGGATTGAACATAAAACAATTAAGTAAAAAAAAAATCTAGAATTGTGTTTTCTCGGCTTGTTTTAAATAAGTAGTTTGAATAAGCAGCAAACCTAATTTGTTGAGGTTTTGATATTGCTGATAGTTTTAATAATAATAATAATAATTTAATTTTATATAGCGCCTTTAAAGCTTAATTCTCAAAGTGCTTTACATTAAAAAAAATACAAGATAGCAGATAGAAAACAGTTATGCAGAGGATAAAAATCATATAAAAATAAAAAATAAAACAATTCAGAAACATCATAAATATAAAACCAATCCCACAATGTAGATACACCTCACAAATAGGCAAGTCTAAAAAGGTGAGTCTTCAGGGATATGTTACATATGTGAGCTCCAGTGTTTTGGAGCAATAGATGAAAAAGCCCGGTCATCTAGATCAGGGGTTTTCAAACTTTCAACCCAACCCTGTAGCTCTGACAGCTCTGACAGTGTGGTGGAGTCGGACACGGAGTACGTTTACATGGACAACAACACTTTAATATGATTTTAATACGATTAAGACAATACTCTGATTAAGAGTCACCATGTAAGCAGCGATTTTTGATGACCTTAATCCGATTAAAGTCATAACTGAACTAAACAGAAATGGAATCAAGACATATGAAGTAGGCAGATATTAGTGGCATTATTGAAGGAAACACTGCAATCAAACTATTACCGTTATGTAGGACTTTTTGCTACATTTTGCGACAAGATGCACAGTCAAGGCTGTCAATAAAGGACCGCACACACACACACACACACACACACACATCACGAACAGTGTTGCCAGATTGGGCGGTTTTGAATTAGCATTTCGGTGGGTTTTGGATAGCTTATGGGCTGGAATCAGTCAGCTACATCTGGCAACACTGACCACGAAATGCGGAAGTTTTTTTCTTTCTATTTGGCGTGCGCTATCAAATCCCATTAACACATCTTCCACCAGTCCTTACTAAATATTCGCGTCTAATAACCCAGTTTGTCATGGGGGCATGAATGAATTATTCATGATTGAAAGTGCCAAACTGCAGTTAAAGCCGAAAAATTAAAGATGAAACACCCGAAATGACATGAGACTCTGCAGGAATTGTGGTTAGCCTGGTGACGAAACACTCAAAGAGCACTTCACGTAACACCTTAATTATATTATTGTCTTATTCAGATTAAGGCAAATAACTATTCCTGATGTCCATGTAAAGGTAGTCTGTATGTCTTCATGTCATATGTCTTCAAAGTAAGTGAAAGATCCAGAAGGGCGTCCTGCTGATTTGATCCAGAAGGGCACTTTTTTTGTCAGACGCTCACCGGATTGACTTTCACCGTCATTCGTTTTAAAAAAGCACCCGCTCCATGTATTTGCATATATTTTACTGGAACGCTTTAACTCTACAGGAGCCTGATAGTGAGATGTGTAATCAGATTCACTCGAGTGAACGCATAAAAATCGGCATCATAATTTACTCGCACGCACGCCTCAATGTCTTGCGCCCTCCTTAATAGGTGCTGGCGCCCCCCACAGTTTGAAAACCCCTGATCTAGATGAGCGGAGGGAACGAAAAGAACTGTTAAAAGGCCAGAATCAGAGGAATGGAGATCACGTCCTGGAGAGTACACGCTTAATAGTGCTGAAATATATTGAGGAGCCAAACCATCCAAGACCTTGTATGTAAGCATGAGGATTTTAAAATCAACTGGAGAACCAGTGTAGAGTTTCCAAAACAGGAGTGTCAGAATTCTAGCAGCTGAATTTTGGACATTCTGCAGTCTATTTAGGGTGGATTTTGAAATGCCTGCAAGTAAAGGAAGTAGTCGATGTGAGAGAAGATAAAACTGTTCATCAGTGTTTCAGTGTAAAGGACAGCATGGGCCACTTTTCTCACCACTCGCCATCTTACCTGTCAATCATCCAGCTGGTCCCACCCTTCCTCCAAGCAACTCCGCCCACTTATTGTTGCCCGAATTTATCCTGCTTGTTTTAATATGAAAACATTAAGGTTTTAGTTGAACAGCTGTAAATTGCTGACAGTTTTGCAATTTAAATTCCAAACTAAAGCACAAGGGTAGTTTTTAATTTTAGATTTTATTTCAGACACTTTTATATTAATGTTTTTATATATAAGTTTTTATATTAAGTTTTTGTTGTTTATAAAAATAGTTTTAAGAATAATTCTTTGGCTAGTCTGACTATATATTTACTGTTTTTATGGCATAAACTCAAACTTTGACAGCAAGAAGGTCGTTGGTTTGAGTCCCGGCTGGGTCAGTTGGTGTTTCGTGGAGTTTGCATGTTCTCCCCGTGTTGGTGTGGGTTTCCTCCGGGTGCTCCGGTTTCCCCCACAGTCCAAACGCATCCGCTATAGGGGAATTGATCAACTAAATTGGCTGTAGTGTGTGGGTGTTGGGTTGGGTGTGTGTGAATAAGTGTGCATGGGTGTTTCCCAGTATGGGGTTGCAGCTGGAAGGGTGTAAAACATATGCTAGAATACTTGGCGGTTCCTTCCGCTGTGGCGACCCATGATAAATAAGGGACTAATCCGAAGGAAAATTAATAAGTTAACTTGTTATTGTAAGAAAAAATCACAGTTGTGAGATTATACCGCAACAGAAGTAGTTTTAATTGAAATAAACTGTAATAAAGCTGCTTGGAAAAGAAACCAAAACTATTTACAAATAATTATAAACGATATCCAAAAGATCTATGATTCCTGCATCTATGATGTAAATACAGGTGAAGATCTGTTCATCTAGAAGTAATATTTTCATCTGTCTCCACACAGAAACTCGCATGTTTTTATGACAAAGAATACAACAAAATAGACAGATGTGAATAAAAGCCATCATCTCGTTAGAGCTGTAATTTAGACAGTGTTCTGGTTAAATGAGCACGTGGTTCAGTGAAGCAGTCTGGGGTTTATTTTGATGGTTCTGTGTTTACTCGGTCACGCCCTCAGTAGTGCGCACTCTGCAGATAAGGTATTTGAGAAGGGCTTAGTGTGCCAGATTTAAACAGCAGGCTTCTGTCTCAGGCCTCAGCGAAGGACACGTTACTCCCTGATCCTTCACTAAATCAACACCACACAAGTATTCATCGCCTCATTTAAAGATACACTCACTAAACACACATGTGCCAAACTATACAATGCTCATCACTCACTCGCATATACAGATGAAGTCTGAATTATTAGCCCTCCTGCTAAAATTTTTCCCCAATTTTTGTTTAACGGAAAGACGATTTTCTTCAACACATTTCTAATCATAATAGTTTTAATAACTGATTTATTTTCTCTTTGCCATGATGACAGCACATAATATTAGACTAGATATTCTTCAAGACACTAGTATTCAGCTTAAAGTGACATTTAAAGACTTCACTAGGGTAATTAAGGTAAAGTTAGGGTAATTACGCAAGTCATTGAATAACAGTGGTTTGTTCTGGAGACAATACAAAATTAATATTGCTTAAGAGGGCTAATAATATTGACCTTAAAATGGCTTTAAAATCATTAAAAACTGCTTTTATTCTAGCCGAAATAAAACAAATAAGACTTTCTCCAGAAGAAAAAATATTAGAGGAAATACTGTGAGAAATTCCTGAATCTGTTCAATTTAATTTGGGAAATATTTGGGGGAAAAATCACAAGAGGTTGAATAATTTTGACTTCAACTTTATATATATATATATATATATAAGGTACTTTTTTTACATATCCCCCACAAGTCCAAAGACATGTGCTACAGGTGAATTGGGTAGGCTAAATTGTCCGTAGTGTATGTGTGTAAATGAGTGTGTATGGATGTTTCCCAGTGATGGGTTGCAACTGGAAGGGCATCCATTGTGTAAAACATATGCTGGATAAGTTGGCGGTTCATTCTGCTGTGGCGACGCCTGATTAATAAAGGGACTAAGCCGAAAAGAAAATGAATGAATGAACTTTTTTGCATATACTGTATATATATATATATAATATTTTTTTGCTCACTAAGACTGCATGCATTTGATCAATAAGTTCAGCAAAAACAGCAATACTGTAAAATAATATAAACATTTGAAGCAGCTGTTTACTATGTGAATATATAATAAAATGTCATTTATTTCTGCGATGTCCTTCAGAAATCATGTTTATGATCAACAAATATTTATGCCTCTTGTTAGTTTCTCATTTGTTAGTTGGTTTGGATAAAAAAACATAAATAAATTATGTGCAATAGAATCTTTAGTAACGTTAAATGTTTTTACTGTCAGTTTTGATCATTTTTATGCATCCTTGCTCATTACCAATAGTTTTAGATTACACTCAGTTCTGAACTTTGACTTAAGAATTGTCAAATACTCATGTTTTATTTCCACTTTAGTGTTTAAATATACGGTAATATGATGGTAAAATGTCCTTAAACTGTATTACTTTATTTATGCTATTTGCCCTTAAAATAATATTAAGGTAAATCTATTGTAATTCTGTATTACTTTGTACTTATGTACCATTATGTACCAATATACCATGGTAGGGAATTATTACCTTATCAGGTCACATTTTACAATAAGGTCCCATTAGTTAATGTTAGTAAATGAATTTACTGATGTGAACTAATAATGAACAATACATGAACAGCATTTATTAATCATAGTTTAACATTGACGAATGCATTATTAAAGTCAAACTTCTTAACATTAGTTAATGCACTGTGTACATGAACTACCCGTGAATAACTGCATGTTCAGTTAACAGAGAAATAAATAGTGTAATATATACATTGTTCATTGTTTGTTTGTGTTAGTGTATGTATGTCATATGTATATAAAAGTCATGTGTATATTAAATCATTTTCCTGCTCAAATAAATTAATAGAATCTGGGTTTATTTGTACTGAAAAACAAACAGTGGATATGTTATATTATGTAGATGGCTGATGAGTGTGTGACTGTGTGTTTGTGTAGTGTTTACACTGAATCCAGCATTGTGGAGGACTCTACACTGGATGAGGAGCGAGTCCTGAAGACCAGCCAGCGCAGCCGACCCAAACTCTACAGACTTTCCGGTGTGGACGTCCCATCGTCTGCTGAAAGCGCAGCCTCCAGGTGTGTGTGTGCGTGTGTGTGTGTGTGCACATGCTTCGCTGCTGTCATTAGGAGGCAGGTGACTCTTTTATACCAGTGAACCAGTCTCTCTCACACACACACACACTCACAAACAAACAGCTGTGTGTTACAGTAACACTGATATAGAGCTGTGCTGACAGATGCATCATTTAGACAAGCTTCTGCTGACACACAGACACACATGCAGAATCGGTACTAATGGCACACAGAATATACAGTTAAAGACAAGATTATTCCTGTGAATGTTTCATTCTTTTTCAAATAATAAACAAAGATCTGTTTCAACACATTTTAAACAATAATTTAAAGTAAAACCAGCAAAGTGACTAAATACAGTCAAGCCTGAAGTTATTCATACCATGGCAAATTCTGAGTTAGTTACTGCAAGTCTTTGTTTGTTTGAGCAGAAATGCCACAGGCATCTCCCAAAAGATACTAAGATGATGTACAAGAGGGGAAAACAAATATTTCTCAGCTTTTATTTTTATTTGAACAAACATTTTAAGTCAGAATTATTCCAGGGGTATGAATAATTTTAGGCTGTACATATATAACAAAATTATTAGCCCTCCTGCTCATTGTTTTTTAAATAAGTCCCAATTGCTGTTTAACGGAGTGATTTACTTTCCAACACATGTTTTAACATCATAGTTTTAATGACCAACCAACGAATGAAAGAAAAAGAACAGTAAAGAAGATAGTTTGAAGAAAGCTGGAAACCTGTAACCGTTGACTTCCATAGTATATGTTATCTATAGAAGTCAATGGTTACAGGTATTCAGCATTATTTAAAATATCTTCTTTTGTCTTCAACTGGAACTCGCTAAGGTTTGAAAATATGTGAGGGAGAGCGAAGAGTGAGTAAATGTTCATTTTGGGTGAACTGTCCTTTTAAAAATCATGTTTTATTGGATTGTGTTGGCTTTAATTCTGAGGAATTTATTACATTCAGTTCATTCTTTTGATTTTTAATACTCATAATCCAAGATTTAGCAGAAATAAATAGTAAAACCGTAATATAATCTAAATCTGCTGCAGTCTTGCCATGAAGCCATAGAAGCTGGGATGGTGTTAAAGCAGCCCTGTCCCTTTAAAGCAGCGTTTCTCAATCCCAGAGTAAATAATACACAAGGGTTAAACGTTTGCACATTTATAAAGCTATACTTTGTATTATATAATCTTTGCATCAAATAAAAAACAATCAAATAATAATAATAATAAACGAAAGCTTGTGTGAGGTGTGCGTATGGGGGCAGGACAATAAATCTGACACTATTCTCTCTTCTGACTGCCGTTATCAGTCTCACTCTAGTGTTTTCAAGACTTGATAACACTATAATTACGTTTTTATTTATTATTTGAGCAAATAGGAGTGTAAATAAGTGATTAGTTGTACTCTCCTATTCACTGTGCTCTGAGTTTACCAACTGTGATGACTTCTGCTGCGGAGAAACACACACATGTGAAAAGGGTCTTGCTGCTTTAAAGCAGGTCAACTCTTCCCTCTAGTGGTGAATGTTATGAATGTCATTTTCTCTCTTGTGTGTGTGTGTTCATTACCAGATGACTGTAATTGAGTAGTTTTTCTCAGGAATTGTACTTTACTAAGTAGTTTTACACATGTGTACTTTCACTTGAGGATATGTTTAGTGCTGTATCGGTACTTTTACTCCACTATTTTCCTTCAACCTGCATATGGGCGTCTGGTGGGCCACTAATAATATCTCTGGGGGCCCCAAAATGGCGTGGGCCCTTAGAGTCGTCCTAACTTCCCCCCTCTAGCGGCCCCCCTGACCTGCAGTCACTACTTTATTAACTGACACCTTTATTGATTGTCGTAGAGGAATAATCAATAGTCTTGTGATTCTCATCCAATCACATCTTTCATCCAAAAATATAGAACAACCTCAAGACAGCAACATGTAGAGTGTGAAGCATTAAAAGTGTCCAAGAAGACGCAAAATAATCAGATGCAAAGGACAACGAGACTGTTTAGATCAGGGGTGTCCAAACTCTGTCCTGGAGGGCCGGTGTCCTGCAGAGTTTAGCTCTAACTTTGTTCAAAACACTTGCCTGGAAGTTATAGTATACCTAGAAAGAGCTTGATTAGTTGGTTCAGGTGTGTTTAATTGGGGTTGGAACTAAAATTTGCAGGACACCGGCCCTTCAGGACCGAGTTTGGGCACCCCTGGTTTAGATGATGATGATGATGATGATGAAGATGTCACATGTATGAGAACTGAACTGGATCAAATGGCCTTAAACAAATAGGAAATTCCCTATAGAATGTTACGTTTTCACATAAACACACACACACACATAGCATGCAAACACTTCAACCTTCACAGTGTAACTCTCACAACTCTCGAGTCCTTTTAAAAGGGCTACTTGTTACTCAGACTTTGAGTAATGTTTCTGAAATAATATTAAAAGTACTCTGGTGCTGGCTTGAAAGTAATGAAATAGAAAGGAAAAAGGTGTTATATTAAATAGCAGCTATTTGTTTGTTTGTTTATTGCCATATTAGCACTACATTGTTGGTACTTTTACTGGTACTAATTTGTCAGTACTCTATCCACCTCTGGTTGTCCTTCAGCGAGCACACGCAGGGCACGGAGCTGTACTCTCGGCAGGGCACCAGTGACACCGTGGAGGAGTGTGGACCGGACACGCTGTGGTCCAGCGCTTCAGACCTGCTGCAGACGCCACACAGAGACGTCCCGCCATCATACAGCAGAGCCACGGGCCTAGACTGTGTGTGTGACGAGCGCAGACTGAGGATCCAGACGCCGGAGGACTCCAGCAGCGGGACACTGCAGACCACCAGCCACCAGCTGACCGCCAGCGAGCTGCTGCAGACACGGTCAGAATAACCCCAAACACACACACACACACACAAACACACACACACACACACACACACACACACTTCATAAAGCTTTAGCAGTTGATTGTGTTGGCAAGTTTGTGTTGGGAAGATTAATGTCTATTACTGCATGTCTAATGTCTATAATGTCTATTACTGCACAATTAGCATATGGTTCAGGTGTGCATTTACTAAATGAGCACTGTGCTACGTCTGAACTGTCTCCACTGTATTTTTTGTCTAATCAATTTCTGTTCTGTCTCAATTAATTTTAACTAAAATGTAAACCTTTATTTAATTCGGTTTTCATTATATAAGAGAAGCGTGTCAATTTAACAGCAATGCCAATGAGTGAAAGAAAAGATCCATCTCTCAGCAGCTGACCCACCCACACCCTTCCCTAAACTATAATAATGATAGAAGCGTGAAATTAAGGAATGAATCTGCCGTTCTCCTCCATCAGGATGTTCTGTTAGTGTGTGTTACTCTGCTGTTCTCTCTCTCTCTCTCTCTCTCTCCTCCAGGATGTTCTGTTGTATAGTGTGTGTTAATCTGCTGTTCTCTCTCTCTCTCCTCCTCCAGGATGTTCTACGATGAGGATCTGGAGCAGTCGGAGTGTTTCTACAGCTCTCAGCCTCAGCTCCTGCAGCTCTGCTACTCGCTCTACAATGTGCTGGTGTCTCACTCTCAGATGGTCTGCTATCTGGTCATCATCCTCAACCACATGATCTCCGCCTCGGTGGCCACGCTGGTGCTGCCTGTGCTCATCTTCCTGTGGGCCATGCTGTCGGTGCCGCGGCCCAGCAAACGCTTCTGGATGACCGCCATCGTCTACACCGAGGTACGTTTAACATGAACCCTTGTTGTTTTGTTCAAAGTAACTCCTCTGTTGATGCTGTTTTTGCCATATTGGCTTCCATTATAATCAGATTTATTTATTGCAAAGCCATGACAGCGTATAATCAGGCATTGTCCAGAGGTAAACACATGTTCTGTCTGTTTCCACACACAGGTGACTATAGTAATAAAGTACTTCTTCCAGTTCGGCTTCTTCCCGTTTAACCAGAGCATCGAGGTGGACAAATCCAAGCCGTTTCACCCGCCCAACATCATCGGTGTGGAGAAGAAGGAGGGATACGTTCACTATGACCTGGTGCAGCTGCTGGCGCTCTTCTTCCACCGCTCCATCCTCAAGGTCTGATTATTATTACGCCTTCATTTATTATTCACACTTATACTACAGAGCTGATGAATGCTTGATTCTGATTGGCTGATGAACACTGTAAGGTGTGGCATTATTTGCATATAAACGCACAGCTAAAGTAGTTCCGGCAGGTTTTGAGCGTATTACAGCTCCATATCACTACGCTGAATGATTTGGGTTATTTCTCAGCTACAAGTTAATGTCTGTACATGTGCTGGAAACCTTTGGAAAAAAAGCTGAAATTTTAATCTAATGTTTTCATTAAATTAAACATTAAATTAAATTAATTAAACATTAAAGGGCACCTAGGTTACCCCTTTTTCCAGATTTAATATAAGTCTTTTGTGTCCCTAGAATGTGTCTGTAAATTTTCAGCTCAAAACACCCATCAGATTATTACTTAGAGCTTCCACTAGTTTGTATTTTATAGCTCTCAACAGCTTTTTGCTGTTTTTGTGTACTGCGCCTTTAAGGCCCCGTTTACACTAATGCGTTTTCGTTTTAAAACGCATAAGTTTTGCTACGGTTACGCCATTTGTCCACACTACGCCGGAGTTTTCGAGCCCCGAAAACGGAGCGTTTTGAAAACGCTGGAGAGGCCGCTTTCATTCTAAAGCGCTGCTGCTCCGTCTCAATGTGGATGAGGGAAAACGGAGACATCTGAAAACAGAGGCGTGGCTGCTGAGATTCGCTACCTGATTGGGGCTTTTGGGTCATTGCGTATCCTTCCCTTATTCATCAAGCCCCTATCACGTGACTATAACGCTACCGGCAGACGGCAGACCAGCCTTCACTGTAAACAACAACATGGACACAGAAATGGGAGCGTTGTTTGCACTATTGTCCGTTTTAGGCGCCATTGTGCAGTTAAACTCTGCCTTTTTTACTACAGCAGCTGCATATATTTACAAGAGGCAAGCTATTGATCGAGCGCTCGCGTTCATCGTTCAACCAACGTTTATTGACTAACAATAACCAAATGCTGAGCGAGACGCATGCTTCCTGTTTATACTTGAACGCGCATGCCCAGAGTGCACGAATGGTCAAGTGATATACGTTTTTGGTGGAGTAGTGTGGACGGAGATTTAGAAACGCTAGATGAAACGCTAGTGTGGACGCGGATCGTTTTTGATTTAAAACGCCGTTTCAAAACGAAAACGCACTAGTGTAAACGGGGCCTAAGGCTAGTCCTCCCCGCCCACCATTCCCACGTGCCTGTCAGCGTGCCTGACAGACATAAAGGAAGCAGATCTCACGTAACGTTTGTGAGAAATACTACAGTAAGAACTTTACCAATGATTATTTGATGTATTTGTTGTGGAGCTGCAACGACGAGTCACACACAATGTCATTACAAAGTTCACACACACACACACACACACACACACACACACAGCGCGGACACACACACACACATACATCGCACGTATTCAGCTCTCTTGCACTCTTTTTGCACGCAAATGTGACAGGATACAGGTTAATCTCTACTGCTGTATGGATATCTGTTACGTTAATGTACAAAATAAACCTGATTTACCGTTCACAAACCGGGATTGAAGCGTCTTCTTGTATAATTGTTCTGACACGCGGCTGTGATGAAGTAAAGCTGAAGTAAATCGCTGTAATTCATTAGCATGCACTGATTTAAAACATTTTAAACTTGTCAAACTCACTCTTGATCACATTTGATGATGATTGATGATCCTAGCTAACTGAACAGATCTTTTATTCCATCTTTTATCGGTTGCTTTGCGCGCGTCCTGTCTTGTTGATAGGATTATAAACGTTACTACGGAGACATGTTAATACAAAGCTGTCAATCAATTCGATGGGCGGGGGGACCGCAATTCTACGTCAAGAGCTCCAATTGGTCCACCGTTTTTATGTTGTTAAATTGAAAAAAAAGGACTGGGTGTGTTTATATCAGCCCAACATGACGCTCTATACACTATACCTACACACATGTCTGTCCAAACAGCTTGAAAAGTAGATTTTTCACCAGAGGTGCCCTGTAATGTTTACAGTTAGAAAAGTGTTTATATTTTCAATTAAGTGCCTTAAACGTGCTTAAAAATGTAATTGTGTTGCTTTCACAATAATTTATCTTAGTAACTAGGTAATCATAATTAACTATTTAAATTAAATAAAATGTTCTTTATTTTAATTTGTTCGCTTTTGCATAAAATGAAAACTCTGTAATATTTTATTTTAATGTGTGCCCTTTAAGACAAGACAAATTGCATGGAGATGCATGCACTTAAATATATATAATATATATTTAAGATGAAAGATGACACCTTTAAGGTGCAAGTAAATGACATTTTAAATACAGTGTAATCAAAGTTTGGGCTTTGGAAACATCAAATATTGTCATTAATGTGCTACTAATAAATATAATATATAAATATAATATTAAATATGATTAGCGTCTGATATAATGTGATTAAGTACATGTATTAGTTTGATGGTGTATTAGTATTATTAAGCGCATCCAAAATAGAAGTTTGTTTTGACACAATATATGTGTGTGTGTGTGTGTGTATTATATTTTGTATTTATTATGTACTATATTTGTGATACACACACATAAATAGAAACAAAACAGTGTTGTTACATAGATATTCAAATTTATCTAGAATTTTTATCTTTTAAATGTATATACACAGTTGAAGTCAGAAGTATTAGCCTGAATTATTAGCCCCCCTGAATTATTAGCCCCCGATTTATTCGCCCCCCTGTTTGTTTTTTCCCCAATTTCTGTTTAACAGAGAGCAGATTTCTCCAACACATTTCTAATCATAATAGTTTAATAACTCATCTCTAATAACTGATTTATTTTATCTTTGTCATGATGACAGTAAATAATATTAGACTAGATATTCTTCAAGACACTTCTATACAACTTAAAGTGACATATAAAGGCTTAACTAAGTTAATTAGGGTAACTAGGCAGGTTAGGGGAATTAGGCAAGTTATTGTATAATGATGGTTTGTTCTGTAGATTATCGGAAAAAAAATAGTTTAAGGGGGCTAATAATATTGACCTTAAAATTGTTTTAAAAAAATAAAAACTGCTTTCATTCTAGCCGAAATAAAACAAATGAGACTTTCTCCAGAAGAAAAAATATTATCAGACATACTGTGAAAATTTCCTTGCTCTGTTAAACATCATTTGGGAAATATTTGGGGCTAATAAATCTGATTTCAGCTGTATGTATATATATGTATACACACACACACACACACACACACACACACACACACACACACACACACACACACACACACACACACACACACACACACACACACGTACACACACGTTTGTTTTTGTGAAAAGTGGGTACATTACATAGGCTACCATTCATTTTATACAAATCAAAGCGTATATTATATTGCCCTCACCACACCCTACCCCTAAACCCAACCATCACAGGAGACAGTGTACAGCTTTACTCCCTGAAAAAACTCATCCTGTGTGATTTATAAGCTTTTTGAGAAGTGAGGACGTCACCAATGTCCTCATATTTCACCTGCTTTTTGTAATACCTGTGTCATACCCATGTCATTATACAGATTTGTGTCCTGATATGTCTCAAAAACACGTACACACACACACACTTATTATATTATCTAAATATGTACATAATATTTTCCCAAATATATGCATATAAATAATAAATAAACACAGTACACACACACACACATATATTATGTCAAAACAAACTTTTAATTTGCATGCGATTAATTTTTCAGTACAATGTTTTGAAAATACACCTGAAAGTATTAAGTATTGTTGCCTTTAGAAAAGGTGTAAGAATGTACAGGGACAGCAGTCAAAAACACATCCAGACTTTGGAGGAGGCGTGGAAGAAACTAGTGCTAGTTTGAGGACAAAAACCTGACAAATACAGTTTCAAATACAACATCTGAACAGTGGATTTACAGATATAAATTGTGCCTTTTTTTATTTTTGCAAATTGTTTTATGTATATTATTACAGGTCAGATCAATGTTTTGTGTCTGAACACTGTGTCCTAACAACACACAGCTGTCTTTTCTATGTAAAAGGAGTTTTATAAATAGTATAAGTGTATTAATGCACTCTGGACCGAGGAATTATAATAAAATAATGCACAGCTGAGCGTTAAACAGTCCATCAGCAGCTGTTGTCTACATGAAATGTGTTTACATGAAATGGATTGTGCTGTTGTCTCCTGTTCAGTGTTACGGGCTGTGGGATGAAGAAGAGCCGCGCTCCGTCTCTCCACACACACACTCAGACGCTGAAGAGAAAGCTCAGTGTTTCTCCGAGAAGAGCCCTGTGGAGGACACACACGCATACACACTGTCACACACACACCTCCGGTTGGCCAGAAAACAGCAGTCAAGTGCAGGCGTGCGCCGTCAGAGCTCCAGCGTCTCGCAGAGATCTGCTCGATCCAAAACAGGTGAACACCGATAAGTAACACATACATACTCCAAACAACCAATAACACACACACACACACACACACACTTCATAGTCTACATCAGTGTTTCCCATCCCTGTTCCTGAAGGCACACCAACAGTTTCAACCTCTCCCTAATCAAACACACCTGAATTACACTCCAAAACCTGAAATGAATAGGTCAGATAAGGGAGACATCCAACATATGTACTGTTGATGTGCCTGTTAGTTGCAGAGTGACAATACAAATCTTAATCTTTGAATGTAAATCTGTGTGTGTGTGTGTGTGTGTTTACAGGCAGCTCGATGTCCAGATCGAGTGTCCGCCGCTCTCTCAGCGCTCAACAGAAGAGCCGTAAAGAACTCATCACGGAAAAACTCAGAGAGCAGCTCATCAGAGCCAAACACTTCACCGTCAAAACGTAACAAACACACACACACACACACACACACACACACACACACACACACAAACTTATCTATTATAGGAAAACAACACGCAATCATATTGTTATGTTTTCATTTCTGCAGTCTGATCGATGTTTGTTTGCGTGTGTGTTTTCAGTGTTCTGGACATCTACATCCCCATCAGGCAGTTCTTCTACAGCCTCATCCACCCCGAGTACAGCGCAGTGACGGATGTTTATGTGCTGATGTTCCTGGCCGATACGGTCGACTTCATCATCATCGTCTTTGGGTTTTGGGCCTTTGGGGTTTGTAGAGTTTCACTGCTCTTACATGATGTTCATGGCTCTTATTACACTATATTAGGTGTAGTCATGTGTCGTTTAGTTGGGATAAATTATAGCGGGGGCAACCCAGTGGCGCAGTAGGTAGTGCTGTTGCCTCACAGCAAGAACGTCGCTGGGTCGCAGGTTCGAACCTCGGCTAGGCTGGGTCAGTTGGCGTTTCTGTGTGGAGTTTGCATGTTCTCCCTGGGTTCGCGTGGGTTTCCTCCGGGTGCTCCGGTTTCCCCCACAGTCCAAAGACATGCAGTACAGGTGAATTGGGTAAGCTAAATTGTCCATAGTGTATGAGTGTGAATGTGTGTGTGGAAGTTCCCAGAGATGGGTTGCGGCTGGAAGGGCATCCGCTGCGTAAAATCGTGCTGGATAAGTTGGCGGTTCATTCCGCTGTGGCGACCCCGCAAGGGACAAAGCCGACAAGAAAATGAATGAATGAAATTATAGCGGCCATTCACACGGGGCTTCAGCGTCAACGCTTGACAGAGGGCGTGTCTGAAGTTAGGGCTGACGCTATCGTCATAGCAGTGTCAGCCAATGAAATTAGTCAGCTAAGGCCACTGTGTGAGCTTGTGTATTTGCATACAGCGATCTTATTGGCTGACGTTTCCGTCGGGGCTTGAAAAGTTGAGCAAGTCCCAACTTCTGCAGCGAGCAACGCCTTTGAATCGGCGCTTACGGATCCACAATGCAGTTCGGCAGTTCATTCAAAGTGAATGAGAAGCGTTGAAGCTGACGGCCCGTGTGAATGGTGTGAATTTTTTTATTTGGGCTAGAATAAAAGCAGTATTATTAGTCCCCTTAAGCAATATTACTTTTGGATTGGCTCCAGAATAAACCACTGTTATACAAAGACTCCCCGACTTTACCCTAAGTTAAGCCTTTAAATGTCACTTTAAGCTGAATACTAGGGTCTTGAAGAACATCTAGACCAGGGGTGTCCAAACTCAGTCCTGGAGTGCCGGTGTCCTGCATATTTTAGTTCCAACCCCAATTAAACACACCTGAACCAGTTAATCAAGCTCTTTTTAGCTATACAAAAACTTCCAGACAGGTGTGTTGATGGAAATTGGAGCTAAACTATGCAGGACACCAGCCCTCCAGGACCGAGTTTGGACACCCCTGATCTAGACAAGTAGTATGTGCTGTCATCATGGCAGAGAGAAAAGAAATGAGATATTAGAAATGAGTTATTACAGTTAACAGTGCCACTGAATTCAGTCTGTCTCTCTCTCTCTCTCTCTCTCTCTCTCTCTCTCCACAGAAACACTCTGCTGCCGCTGACATCACTTCCTCTCTGTCGGAGGATCAGGTTCCCGAGGCGTTCCTGGTGATGGTTCTGATCCAGTTCGGGACGATGGTGGTGGACCGAGCGCTGTACCTGAGGAAGACGGTGATGGGGAAGGTCATCTTCCAGGTCATCCTGGTGTTCGGCATTCACTTCTGGATGTTCTTCATTCTGCCCGGAGTCACAGAAAGGTTTCCCAGCCCATCATTCTTTAGTTTTGCTTTGTTTTGTTTTATGTGGGTTTTTTTTGTTAGTTTGTTTGTGTTTGTTTGGTTTGTGTTTTTAGTATGTTTTAGGTGTGTGTGTGTGTGTGTTTGATTTGTTTTTGATTTGATGTAAAACCCTACTATTGCAGGCATATAAAGCTATAGAATATAGAGATGATAGCCATGTTGTTTCTGGCAGATAGCAGCTAAGGGAAGCATTTAAGTGGAAAATAGAGCTGGACCCAATATTGATCCTTGGGGAACTCCACAGAGGATGACACATTTAATTCAACAGAAAACATTTTGCCTAAAAAATATTAAATAAACCAATCCAGAACATTTTCTTGGACACCAGCATTGAATCTTAACCAGAGTTTCATTGTGATGTAATTCTGCTTGCATGTGAAGACCTAATGTGTGTGTTTGTGTGCGTTTTGTCAGGCGTTTCAGCCAGAACACAGTGGCTCAGCTCTGGTATTTTGTGAAGTGCATCTACTTTGGTCTGTCGGCGTATCAGATCCGCTGTGGATACCCGACCCGCGTCCTGGGAAACTTCCTGACCAAGAGCTACAACTACCTCAATCTCTTCCTCTTCCAGGGGTGAGGACCGGCCCTTTCCTTTCTTGTTTTTCTGTTTCATTTCTTTTCTCTTCTCTTTCTTCTTTTCTTATGTTTTCTTTCTTTTTTTCTTCTCTTTTCTCCTTCCTTTACTATTTTCTTTTTACTTTTCATTTCTTATATTTGTTTCTTTTTCTTGCATTTTATTTTCTATTTTCTTTGAACTTTTTTCTTTCCTCTTATTTCCTCTTTTCTTTGACTTGAAATGCTTTGGTTCCAATTGGGATATAAATAATAAATGATATTTATTTGTTTACTTTAAAATTATATAAATTTTTATTTGCAATAAAATGTTATTAGTTATTAAGGTAATATTTACTAACATGATCTAATTATCAACAATACTTGCACAGCATTTATTGATCATAGTTCAACATTTACATCAGTGAAATCCAAATTCATGCAACCAACACGAACAAATAATGCAATACATGCATTGTTCATTGTTTGTTCATGTTAATAAATAAACTAACATTAACTAGTACAACCTAAACACTTGTAAAGTGTACCATAATAATGATCATAGAGTTTCTTTAGTCTTTCCTAGATGTTTTAGTTTGTTTATTAGTTCAGTTTGATCAGTTGTTGTTGTGTCGTAACTGATAATGCTGATCATGATGTTCAGGTTCCGGTTGGTGCCGTTCCTGACGGAGCTGCGGGCCGTGATGGACTGGGTGTGGACGGACACAACGCTCAGTTTATCCAGCTGGATCTGTGTGGAGGACATTTACGCTCACATCTTTGTGCTCAAGTGCTGGAGAGAGTCTGAGAAGGTGAGACAAACTGGTGATATGTATTTAATAAGCGATTATACTGTGACGTTTTGACACTTATTTTGCCTCTGCAAACTATTTTTGAAGTATTAGATTACTTAGAAGTAATCATTAATGTCATTCAAATGAAAATAATGTTGTATTAATGTTATAATCTTATGGACGCAAGCCCATTGAGGATTACATATTACACCTTCCATTCCAGCTTTTTTGGGCTTCAGCACCATGTCCTAATGATATGTCACAACATGCAATTAAAGATATATTTTATTTATTGAGTCCTCAGTGCTCATACGTTACAGAAATTGAGCTTTTTAGTTTGTGAAAGTCAGGGAATATGACATTTCTAAGCAGTCAAAAATCATATCAGAACGTAACAGAAGGCTTTGGATGAGATCAGTTTGAGGACAAAAATCTGACAATACAACATCTGATCATGTGTGCATTAGTCTACTAGTAATTCAACGGCAATTATTCCTTGCATATTAATGAAAGAGTGATATCTGTGTCGTATCTTTCAGCGCTATCCTCAGCCCCGCGGACAGAAGAAGAAGAAGGTGGTGAAGTACGGGATGGGCGGGATGATCGTGATGCTGCTCATCTGTATCGTCTGGTTTCCTCTGCTCTTCATGTCTCTGGTCAAGTCAGTGGCCGGAGTGGTCAATAAACCGCTGGACGTCTCCGTCACCATCACACTGGGAGGATTTCAGGTTAGCATCAAGTTCTTTTGACGATGATCATGAATTATTTGTGCACGTTATTTTAACCCTCCATCACTCTTCAACATCATCTGCTCTCTGATTGGTGTTTGTTGTTGTGAGGGGTGTCACTCAGATGAGATCCACCAATAGCGAACCACAACCCTCCACTAAAATCTGCATGGGGAAAATCGAGCAGGGATTAAATGTCGTGCTCAGTTCTGCGCTTTTTGTTTCTGAGGAGCCCTGAAATGTGAAAAGAGTCCATATGATGACCGTCAACTCATATTATTGTTGACTAAAAGCATCCGAAAATATCTGAAAGCAAGTAAAGTAAACAAGTAAACATCTTTTGTGTGTTCTTTTATATCATATATGATGTCAGGACATTACATATATAAATGGTGTGCGCGCACACACACACACACACACACACACACACACACACAAAAGATTATTCATTTGATTTATTTTCTTTCATGGTGTGAGGTATTATCTCTGTGCATTTAGTCCATTATTGTATTTTATATAATGTATGTGCATTGGCAATAAACATGTTTGTCAGAGCATAGAGTTTGGTATTTGTAATCAGAATATAGACAGGAATAAATGATGCTGTATGTATTCAGAAATGTACAATAACATTATGGAGTTGATTATAGATGAACATAATATTTAGTGTGTGTGTGAGATCAGAATCATGTATATTATAATAACAGTAGCTAAAATGTGTGTGTGTGTGTGTGTTTTCAGCCCATCTTCACGATGAGCGCTCAGCAGAATCAGCTGAAGGAACTGACTGAATCTGACTTCAAGAACTTCATCAACTCCTACAACTACATCCCTGTACGTCCATTTAATCGTCTGATGTTCTGGTTTGTGGAGGTGTATATTAGTCGTCTTGGGCTGCAGTTAGTGCTGCACAATATTGGAAAAAACTATGTCAGTTGAATTGTTATTGAGTGTATAACCAGATGAAATGAAGAGCTGCATTGATAAAATGAGATGAGTTGTAGGAAAGTGCATAAGAAACAATCATTGACAGTAGAGCAGAGATTCAAATAAAATGAATAGTCATTTGTGGTTGTGCAGGAGTGTAGCAGGATGTAAAATAACAGTGATTTTCATAGTACATGCACATCAATGAAAGTAATCATGCTTAAAGATACAAACATCATTTGCTTTAATAAAAATAAAAAGGTTTTATGTGTATGAAATAGGCTAAAGTTGCTGATGTGGCGATAAATAAATAAATAAAACCGTTTCTCCTCTTCAGTTATAATATGATAATCCTGTGATGTGATTATTGTGGATATATCATATGTGTATGGATGCAAAAGCGATATATTGTTGTATGTCAAGTATTTTTGATTGGGTTTCCCAGAGTGCAATGCAGTTTCTGGAGGCATACCGGGCCGAGGATGTGACGGTGGCGGAGCTAGAGGGAAGCTCCAACTCTCTGTGGACCATCAGCCCTCCCAGCCGCAAAAACCTGATGGACGTCCTGAGCAAAGAGGATCAGTTCCCCGTCACCATGACCTGGAGCATACAGAGGTGCACACATTTCCATAAAACACCAAGCATGCGTAGATGATGTTTTAATCAAGCTAAAAGCCAATTTGAAATGAAATGTAAAGAATTAAATGAGTTGAGTTTATGTATTGTAATGTTTTTAAAAGTAAAATCATTAGTAAGTGTAGAGGTGTAAAAAGCACATCTTCTGCATGATCATCTCAATCCTACACTAAACCCAACTGCTGCCTTAATAACTAGGCAGCAAATTTGAGTTTTTGCAGCTGAACAGTTCGTAAGGTGAATTATCGGCCTTCCTGTAAAGCTTTAATTTTTTCCCCAATTTGTGGCTTTAGAAAAATAATATTTTACAGGCTATTTTTTGAAGATGCTAGTATTCAGCTTAAAGGGACGTTTAAAGGCATAACTAGGTTAATTAGGCAAGTCATAACTTTTTGTAGCAGTGGTTTGTTCTGTAGAATATATATTGTTTATAATATTGACCTTAAAATGTTTTTTAAAAAAAACTTTTATACTACACAAAATAAAATAAAAAAGACTTTCTCCAGAATAAAACAATATATATAATTAAATGTACTGTCTGTGGATAATATAAGGTGAGAAATATTTGAAAAACAACAGATAATTAAGATGAGGGTTAATAATTAGAGTGTGCGCATATATGCAGTAATAAGGAACAATAATAAAAAACATAGCATTTAAAAATACATCATTGAAGCTTTAGCGATTGCAGTTGACTTTACATTGTTCCGCCACAAGATGACGACAGAGGGCAGGCCCGGATTAAGAATTCAGAGGCCCCTGGGCACAATGTCTTGTAGGCCCCCCTACAAGGCCACGGCGCTATAGTTGAATTAAAAAATAAGATTAATATAAAAAATTTAAGATTAATAATAATATATTAATTTATTTATTTTTAAATAAAGTTAATCTATAATATTTGGCCCACATTTTTTAAATAAATGACATAGTACATATATTTATAGTCAACAAAGATTTACCTGATTTTAAAAGCATTTAATGCCTAGTTCACACTACAGGATTTTGAGCCCGATTTGGAAGTTAACGAGCTCGCCGACCGATCGGGCTGTGATCGGGGAAAAATCTGCGGGTCCACGGCGCTCGTCAGTCTTTATGTGTGAACTACTGAACAGCGCGTCAAAGAGGCTCGCTGAAGCGTGGCCGACACCTCGCAGACGGAAATCCAATATTTAGCATGCTGAATATTCCAGAGCAGTCGGCCGACTCGACCCCACGTGTGGTCAGATGTAGTGACGAGCTGCAGCCAATGAGAGAGCATATCAGCATGAGCTGAATGGCTGTGTGTTCAGGAGCTGAACAGAAACGTCTGTGATTGGCCAGAATGGGCATCGATGCACTCGCTTCATTCTGTTAACACAGACACAGGAGTAGGCTATATTAACAGTGGAACTAGAGGTCTGTAACTATTAGAATTACCATAATGCTCATTCTGACCTTTCTCACATCATATTTACATTCAAAGCTTAGATATTAAAATGAAGCTTTGAATGTCTGTCGTCATATTTTATGACAGCATTACCCTAAAATCATTATCTTTTTTGGTAATACAGCCTATAAATATGTAGTTAAGATACTAGAACATGTAAAGGTCTGAGCCTCGCTTTCATTTTCACATTCAAACAGGAGCTATTTCGCGGCACAGAATATGCTGTTCTGAAAGATATATCTGAAGTAAATTTATGTTTTTGCTATTAGAAAGTTTTGTTTATTTTAGCAGGAAGTTGCGAGGTAAAGAAACACATGCATATATAAAGTCACAGCGAAAAGAAGCAGACATGCATGCAGTCATGTTGACCAATATGGTAATTAAAGGTAGACATGCTCAGTTCTTTCCTGTTTTGTAATTTAAAAAAATATCAATGTTAGAAAGAAATACACAGATATTTAGGAAACGTCAGAGTGATATATGTTAGTTTTATTTCAAAGAGTTATTAAATTACAAAAATTAAAAACACTATCTTTCCACTTGAGCTTTGCAGATGAGTGATTGATCCGCTGATGCATCAGCTGACTGATGGTGTTTTTAAATGCTCCCTTGAAAGCTTGACACTCTGTCAGTGATGTCATCAGCACACAAGCAGCCAATAGTGTTCAGCTTTCTCTGACGACTCCTCCCTCAAAATGTCATTGGCTGGGGTTTGGTAGCTTGACTGAGCTGTTGGCGAACAAGTTGTTGTCAGATCATGTAGTGTGTGACCCCCCTCTTGTGGATCATGTACATAGTGTCGCGTAGTGTGAGCACCACAGTGATTAAAAGACACAAAATCAAGTCATGTAGTGTGAACTGCACAGCGATCTGCCGATGTTTAAAATCCTGTAGTGTGAACTAGGCATAAAGCACACTTTGATAAAAATACTAATATAACTTGTGAAACTAGTTAATGGTTTTTAATATACTTGTTCACTGAAGCAGTACTAAAAATGTTATATTTAAGGGTATTTTTAATGTATAACTTCTACAAACTTATAATGCACATGATCTGGATGTAACACCTCTCCAATCCAGTTCTATGAATCTGAGTCCTCCACAATACACACACTGATTAATGATTCCTGCCGTCTCCCTCGTGATGAAGAAGAGTAGGCAAAAAGCACTTGATTATAAAGCTGAACGTATCCGAAAATCACACACACTGTACCAGTTCTCTCCTGCCTCTCTCCTCTTCAGGGGCTTTTTCTGTCTCTCTCTCCATGAGGAATATAGATGAAGCAGGGCGACTAACATTGTAAATACAGATTAATTATATCAAGATGTCGCTAACATTTAACACCAGGTGGAAAATAACTGTTTATAGAATATTTATTATTATTATCCTTATTAAACACCTTGTGACTCATTTTATATATTTTATATACTTTATTTCAATTTTTAAACTAAAACATTTCCTTTCTATTGAAGATAAATATATTTCCAATCTGATATGTAATGGTGGGAAAAAGAAGAACGTGTTCATCAGACGCCGGATTCGAACCGGGTTCGTGATCGATCGCCTCAAAACATGTTGCCATAGGCTTTACGAGCTACGCCAGTCCCACTTGCTGTCTACCGCGCTCTTTAGTTGTGTTGTCTCTGTCGATCAAACGGCGCTGGTGGGAATCACTCAACTAGCTTATTCCAACGAGGTGCGCTATTTGCACTAATAGACACTCCAAAATCAGCATTTCCCCCCCCCCTCGCAGGGGTCCCAAGTGCGCACGGGCCCCTGGGCCTGTGCCCATAATGCCCATTGGTTAATCCGGCCCTGACAGAGGGCGTGTAATAAAGGACAAAAACAGTTCTCTCAGTAATGATTGTAGAACTGGTAAGTAGTAATCTACGTCTCTCTGTGTCTCTGTCTCTTGCATTTTGTACTGAATTTTATTTAACGTGGAGTAAATCCTCTCTGTTTTTGTGGTGCAGGAATCTGAGTCTTGGAGCGAAGGCTGAATTCGCCATGGACAAACATGTGACGTATCTGGACATAAAGACCAGGCAGGAGCTGATCGCGTTACTCAACGGAACCAGAAACACACCGGTGTGAGTATAAATACAGCACAGCAACCAGACATTCACGCTATGCAAACATTCACTCAGATTCATCTCGAGTTTGTTGACTTTTGCAGATAAACACATAGCTAAAGTAGTTCCGGCATGCTTTAAGTGCATCGCAGCTCCCATGTGGATGAGTATTTAAATTGAGTCAATATGCTGAGTTGAGTAATTACATTCATTAGGAAAATAGTAAGTGAACATGTTGATATGAATAAACACACACACACACACAAACAGTAGTAAATTAGTTTTTCCAAATTTAACTTAGTCTAACTAGGACAAGGAAGTGTCCATGTTATTTTGATTGAACATCTTGTCACGACCCCCTCGTATGAGTTGCAACGTAAAAGAGCTCAGTCAAGAAAAGGATGTGCAACTTATTTATTGATTACAGAACAACAAATCAAGGAACAAACAAATGTTTGGGGATTAATAAAGAAGTTAAGATATAATCACAACTACCTTTAACTACATGATATAAATAATGCAAAAGCAAACCATGAGGTTACAGAATGAAAGAGATGGTGTGGACATGAGGACGTCCAAGTCGCCACATCGTCCTCCAGAAGCTTATTTATATGCTTGAAACCAATTGGTGAGCAAGCAGGCATCCAATCAGGATCTGCCACATCCAAACTGGAATCCTGGGGTCATCACAATCTAAATGCCAAGGGTGTGGGGGAACAATATGGGGGAGCATGTCCGTGTTTTACAATAATGTGTGTGTGTGTGTGTGTTCAGGCTGATAGAGCAAGTGTTTCCCTGCTTCATCCGAGCACCGAGCGACTCCAATGCCAAACCAATCGAGCAGCTTTATGAAGGTAACAGACTTTTCTTCATCAACACTGTGACAACTGTTGACATGGCAGAACATTTGGGCTGTTTTTGACAGATCATGGTCACGTTTAAAGCGTCTGTTGAGGTGTGAGAATGAAGCTGATGTTATATTTGATGATGTTCTCTGTTGTGTTGAAGTGTGTAAGGGATGTCGGACCCACAAAAACACTCTCTATATTGGCCATTATGTGCATTTTGATTTTCTTGCATGGCAAAAATCATAAGCATGTGATTTGAGTATATAAGTAAGTGGTAACTATAAGGTTAATGTTTAGTTAAGGAAAATAGCATTGTTCCATTACCTGACATTGGATTAAGCAGTGTTATCAAGCACTGGGTTTTAAAATGAGTAAATGACGTTCAAGTATTGTTCATAATTAGTTCATGTTGGTAAATACATGAAGGCTTAATGTAAAGCCTGACCAAGTAAGTTAATATTGAGTGTGTATATATATATATATATATATATATTTCATTAAGAACTGTTCTTTGATCATTTCCTACCATAAATGTTATATATAAAGTCAATTTGTAATTAGTAAATGCATTATTTAGCACGTGTATGCGTTACTTGTATTGTTTTTAAACTTTCAGATTGTCAAATAGTTTTATATTGGCCAAGTATTGTCCTTACAATGGAAATATAGTTGTAACTTCAACCCATTTACAATGCTTATATTAGAAGGGTATGGCTTTTTGAAGTAGATGATGTTAATAAATGACCATGTTAGAATAAAAGAAACACAGGTAAAACAAATCATGCTACTGGATTTGAATGGATAATTACATTAGATTGCATCAAAGGTTGCTCTGCTGTATTAATTTAATGGTAGCTTGTGTTTATGGATGATAAGTGATGTTGTTTTGTGATCGCAGACGGAGACTATAAGAGCATCCAGCTGGATCTGGAGCGTTCGGCTAACAGCAGCGAGGATCTGCAGGAGTGGTGGATCGTGGATGAGCTCAGATCAGCGCAGAAGAAGCAGAGAGAAGCCGGACTGCAGCTCTACGTCTTCAGCGATAAAGTCAGTCCTCCGAGCCTGGGCTTCCTGGCGGGATACGGGTCAGTCTCACCAACACATCCCAGAGACATGCACGCGGATCATGCAAAGCACATTTCATTCGTTGAATTGTCATAATGTCTTTTTTGGGGCAAATAAATGATTTCGGATAGTCGATTAGTGCTGCATGATCATGCATTTTTATTACTCAGATGCCACATTTACCAAAAATTAACAAAAAATATGTTTATATTTAGTAATAATAAAAATATTAGTCGTGGGCAAAAAGTACTTGCATCCAAAATAAGTTTGTTTTGACATAATGGGCAACCCCTGATAAATTAGGCTGTAAGCTGAAGAAAAATGAATGAATGAATGGAGTATACACACAGTGCTCAGCATAATGTACAGCCCATTTTGAAAATGAATATCTGTAGACTATTGGCAGTGTATTGTGGTGCATTTAAACAAAACAGATTTATTAAACGGATATATTTAATAAATAATATTCTAGTCTCCAAACATATACAGAAATTGAATGGTAATACAATTAAATTCAAGCTAAATATTGAAAAAAAAAATCCAACCTACAACATTTCAACATTTAACCTTTGCTTCTCTTGATTTTTCCTCTTTTTTTAAATTTGTATTTTAATATTTTTCTATAACATATATTTGGCTGTACTAATTTTTGGAGCGTTATCTTAAGTTATTTTGTTAGATGAGCTCCAGATTTGGCTTCAGTACTGACTAATCTAATGTATACGCACACATATAATATTGTAGAGCTTTCTATGAAACATATGAATATAAAAAAGAGAGACTTGTGAGGGGTGTATGTATGTATGTATATAGTATATATATATATATATATATGTATAGAGATATATGCTGAGCACTGTATGAATATAGTGTGCACTTTGTATATTTATTATGCATATATAAATACACATATGCATGCATATATTTGGGATAATGTTTATGTTTTAGATATATATGTTACATATAAATTTATTTAAATATCGATGTAAGAAAATTGTTTTGTATAGGTTTGTGTGATGATATGTCAAAAGAATTATTCAGAACTTTAGATTAATTGTAATTGAAATAATCTATTCTAATAATAATAATAATTGTAATTTAAATGTCATTTAAATGAATTAAAATAATTATGTGTACTCTTTGGTCAGGACTTAACAAAAAAAAAACTGGAGGAAATGCAAGAGAAAAAAAACATAATTAATGAAACATTTATGAAACAATAAGAAACATGTATGCATCAGTCAAATGAAACACATAAGTTGTGTGTGGCTTCTGTCCCCATAACCACACTTGACCATGTTTGACAGACTTATCATAGAGACAGAAATATCTCATTTTGAACTACTTACTAAACAAGGAAAGTGAGGTGTTTGCATTTGTCCAAACACAAAGTGATCTCCATCATCAGTGTCTGCGTAAAGTTTGCTTTGTTTTTGTTATTATGAAGGAAGTATACATTGTTGTTGTGATGCTCCTTAATTAAGTCTGCCTGTTTAGTATGACCCTTTCTTATATGCTAAGATAGTAATGTACATACAGTTGAAGTCAGAATTTGTAGTATATTTTTGTCCCCTAAATTTGTTTCATGTAATGAAGATTGAATGTGAATTGAGTATGAATAGTTTAGTTACTAATTCCTAATAACTGATTTCTTTTCTCTTCTCCATGATGACAGCACATAATATTAGACTAGATATTCTTCAAGACACTAGTATTCAGCTTAAAGAGACATTTAAAGGCTTCACTAGGGTAATTAGGGTAAAGTTAGGGTAATTAGGCAAGTCATTGTATAACAGGTTTGTTCTGGAGACAATCCAAAACTAATATTGCTGAAGGGGGCTGATAATATTGACTTTGACAATTAAAACAATTAAAAACTGCTTTCATTGTAGCTCAAATCAAACAAATAAGACTTTCTCTAAAAGATAAAATATTAGAGGAAATACTGTGAAAAATAGCTTGATTTGGGAAATATTTAAACTAGGAAATAAAACGCACAGGAGGGCGAATCATTTTGATTTCAAGTGTATATAGTGCATTTATCAGGGTTTCTGCAGGTTTCATCAAGTGAAAGTGAGGACTTTTAAAGACCCTTTTAAGATCATTATGAATGAAATTGTAGACTTATGCAGGGCTAAACAGCAAGGATTTTTTGTAATAGCCTGGTTGGCCCAAAAAAAAAAAAAAAAAAATGAATGAAATGTAGTTATTTATGAACCACATATCTTAAGGTGTGTAGCTCCATACACTTCATTTAAACATGTTTCTTTATTTTAATGACAAGTTCAGCATTGTTAAAAGTATATTTATTATGAAGAAAATGACAAACATATATATGTATAACAGCTTATGTTTCATCATGCCTGTTTATAAATATTATGTGCACTCCTGCTTACTTGTGCAAATAGTTTTGGTGTAAATTGAAGACCATGTAAAGCTGCTGTTATTATCATGAGGAATTGTTTGTAGTTTTGTTTTCCTGATTAGGGAATTTGATGAAGAGAATTTGCTGTAAAATGTCTAACAGGTGATGTGAATTGTATCTCTTTGCAATAAAAAAAAAGAAATATTTATACATAAAACAAAATAAATATTTAGATGGATTGTTGGAGATTGGATGAAGGTCTTTTAAAATGAAGAGCAGTTTAAAATTATTGAAGACCTACAACACAATGTTTATCTGAATTAAAGACTTTTCAAGGCCTAAAATGTAGTTTATGACATTTAAGACATTTGAAGACTCTGCAGACACCCTGATTTATTGTGCATTTCTGTACACCCATATACAGCTGAAGTCAGAATTATTAGCCCCCCCTAAATTATTAGCCTCCCTTTTTATTTTTTCCCCAATTTCTGTTTAATGGAGAGCAGAATTTTTTCAACACATTTCTAAAGATAATAGTTTTAATAACTCATCTCTAATAACTGATTTATTTTCTCTTTGCCATGATGACAGTAAATAATATTAGACTAGATATTCTTCAAGACACTTCTATACAGCTTAAAGTGACATTTAAAGGCTTAACTAGGGTAATTAGGTTAACTAGACAGGTTAGGGTAATTAGACAAGTAATGATGGTTTGTTCTGTAGACTATTGAAAAAAATTAGCTTAAAGGGGCTAATAATATTGACCTTAAAATAGTTCATAAAAAATTCAAAACTGCTTTTATTCTAGCCGAAATAAAACAAATAAGACTTTCTCCAGAAGAAAAAATATTATCAGACATACTGTGAAAATTTCTTTGCTCTGTTAAACATCATTTGGGAAATATTTAAAAAAAGAAAAAAAAATTCAAAGGGGGCGAATAATTCTGACTTCAACTGTACATAGCAAGTGCTTTACAATCATATACCACCAGTATCATATGCACCAGTGTGCAGCATTCAGCTGAATATTGATGCATTTATATATATATATATATATATATATGCTTGACATTAATTTTTTTGATCACCAGCCACTGTGATTAGTCGTTTTTGAATATTACTAGCCACTTGGCATTTTCACTAGCCACAATTCTGTTGTTGGAAAAATTTAGGGAATATTTTATATGCATAAATATGAATTTGACACGCTAAAATGACTTGATTTAGATGTTGTGTTATGCCTCCTCATTCATTTTACTTTTTGTGAGTGTCGCTTGCTCAATGAGCATGAGCAAACGAGTCATGGTTTCATAGTGTCGTATTACAATGAGTTTTAATTTCACATCATTTTTCAGAGCTCAAAATGACCCAAATGTATCTGTGACATAAATAATTATTTCTTAGCCACAAATTTGAAATGTCAAAACAATCAAAATATAGCTGTATACTATACTTATTATTTAACAAAGCATTTAAAAATATAAAATATAAAACTATGCACAGTCCCAGATCAGCAGTTCACTACACGTAAATGGGGAGTTAATCTCCCATTAAAGCAATGCTATTGTAAAAAATGATAATTAAAACATTACAGAAAAATAACAGAAAGCAGGTAAAAACATACCGCGTGTGACAATGAAAGGATGATCACGTGCACACAGTTAACGTTAGGCCAATGAATGATCTGTTCAAATAATGGTTAAAGCGAAAGCAAGCGGTGCCGCTTACAAAAAGACAAATCTGGAGCTCTTGAAAGCAGCGAGACTGTGGCTGCATGAGCATCCCTTTCTGTCTAGTCTATTTGAAAGAGAACCGATCACAGCAGTTGTGTTTCTAGGCACAGTTGCTTCATGCAAGGAAACGGGATTTCCATTGCACCATCCTTATTGTTGAACTTGCTTTAAGAAAACTACAATTACAAAACATCTGAAATGGACGTGCATTTGGGAGGGGGCTGGTGGGTGTTAATGTCAGGCCCTATATATATATGCACACATGCAGACAGGCACAAAGGATCAGACATTAGTGTAGTGTTTATGTGTGTGTGTATATAGTGACATTGATGTGTCTGTACTTGTGTCCTGCAGCATCATGGGTCTGTACGCGTCTGTGGTGCTGGTGATCGGGAAGTTTGTGCGCGAGTTCTTCAGCGGGATTTCTCACTCCATCATGTTCGAGGAGCTGCCGTGCGTGGACCGAATCCTCAAACTGTGCACAGACATCTTCCTGGTGCGGGAGACGGGCGAGCTGGAGCTGGAGGAGGACCTGTACGCCAAGCTCATCTTCCTGTACCGCTCGCCCGAGACCATGATCAAGTGGACACGAGAGAAAAACAAATGAGCTGTGCAATAAATACTGGAGGAGGAGGAGGAACAAACGCAGTACTTGAAGAAACACCGCAGCGAGAGAGAGAGAGAGACTGAGAGTTTGACTGAGATTCAGCTCTGTTTGAGACTTCAGGATGAGCTGATACTGACACTGATGTGTGTGTGTGCGTGTGTGTGTGAGATTGAGGATGAAGCACAACTGCTGCTGTTTACTGATGTGTGTGTGTGTGTGTGTGTGTGTGTGTGTGTGTGTGTGTGTGTGTGTGTGTGTGTGTGTGTGTGTGCATAAAAGACAGACAAATCTGAGAAGTGCACTAGAAATTGTCTTTATTTAGACCATGCACAGATTAATAACACTCAAAAGTGGTTTGAATGATCAGATCATTGTTAAGGCGTTCATGCGTTCATCTGCAGCATCAGTAATGAATTGAGTATTGACAAATACATTCCCCTTTTTTGTTTAAGGCAGGCACTGTGATGGACTTCCCAGCGTATTAAATAGTCACACTTTACAATAGTGCTGCATTAGCTAACGTGTTTAACATGAACAAACAACGCAACATACACACATCCCAGTGCAGGGGCGGATTTAACCCGTAGGCAAAGCAAGCGGCTGCATGGAGCCCCAGGAAACGTGACGGCCCTGTGGTGGATTTGAATCGGGAGGAACTTGGGGTTTCTTCAATGCACAATCCCTTAATAAGAACTCTCTGTTGCTGTGGCGTTCATTGAAAATGGAAGTAGAAAAGGTTGTGCAGCTTGCACTTCATTTATTATTGTTCTGATTCTAGAAACAGAAAGTGCCTTTAGAGGTTTCGTACACCTATCTAGTCAATAACCTAACCTGGCCATTTATTAGCTACACAGCCATGCCTGAACTGACAATATGCATTACTCTGGACACATGACGCTGTATTTGATACACAGGCAGGCAGACCTGATGCGTGTTGCTCTTATAATTTGCATGACTTTAGATAAATGATCCTGTCAGAATGCAGCGTAAGAATATCATTTAGATATTTAAAGAAATGATGAATATTTCAGCCCCTGAATAAATGCCTAGAAGTATAAATGACAGCTCTAAATCCTCTATGTAGCCTGGTTTTGGATTAGAGTTTGTATGGTGAGGGTGTAAAGTGTCCCCCATCCTCAATCTTGGAGCAGTCCAGCAGTGAAATCAGTGCAGATTTGCTTTGGAATAAAGTAAATAAATGCTAGGAATAAATTACAATACAATATGTAGATATTTATTTCCTGAAACAAACGCTATAGAAGTCAATGCTTAAAAATCTGTCATGGTCTACACATTTGTTGACAGGACCTGTCCAATTACTAGAGGGGAATTTGATAAGAATTTGATAACGGAGTTCATATTCAGAGCTGTGAACATTTGATATTTTGTTTGTGTCAGGGCGCACTCACATTAGGGACAGTTGCCTTGAATCGTGCCAAAGTGCAGTTGTCCCCCTTTCCCTGCACTCGCACTGCATGTTTATCTTCCGAGCCGGAGCACGCTTGCGTCATCGATGATGCGACTGCTCAGTTTAACAGGAAGCGAAGCGCTCTCGCTCAGCACAGTGGACATCGCTTTAGTTCTATGGTTTTGTATTGTTTTTCAGTGGTTTGGGATGCAGTGACAGTGTCAAACACTTTGCTGAACAGATCCAGCACTTTTGACGCTCATAAAAGTCCTGGTGCTGCAGGTATTAGGAGGTTTGCTGAAGGTCTTTAATAATCTACCACACTTTACATTCATTGAAAATGAAGAATGACTAATAAATCCACATGAAACAGTCTCCTAAAAGTGATGTTGCATCTTCAGTTTTGGGCTCAGACGCGACAAGTGTACTGTGCCAAAGCCCTGGCACACCTCTTCCAACCGGGCCAGGGCCGGCCAACTGAACCGCACCTGAGAGCACTCACACTTCTGAAACGAATGGGAAAACGTGCCTGGGCACAATTTGGATTGTCTAGTGTGAGTGTGGCTTTATTGAATGGGTCTGAATTGTCTGTCCTGCTGATGCGACTGTTCAGTTTAACAGGAAGAGCTCTCGCTCAGCACAGTGGACATCGCTTTAGTTTTATGGTTTTGTATCATTTTTTTAGTGGTTTGGGATGCAGGGACGCAGTCAAACACTTTGCCGAACAGATCCAGCACGTTTGACGCTCATAAATGATCATAGAAGTCCTGGTGCTGCAGGAATTAGGAGGTTTGCTGAAGGTGCAGCTGACGTGCAGCGAGGGGTTTGTGTGTTTAATAATCTACGACACTTTGCGTTCATTGAAAATGAAGCATGATTAATAAATCCATATGACCGTACACTAAAAGTGATGTTGCATCTTCAGTTTTGGGCTCAGACGCCAAGTGAATCGCCCTCTGGCACACCTCTTCCAACTGGGCCAGGGACGGCCAAGTGAACCACACCTGAGAGCACGGGCACGGTGGGGATAGCCTAGTGTGAGTGCGCCCTTATTGAATGGGTCTGCATTGTCTGTCCTGCTGAAAAGAGTTGATTTGGACAAAGAAAAACATTCAGCAGTAATGTATATAGGAATTAAAGCAATAGCTCACCCAAAAATGAGATTTTAATCAGTGTTTGCTGTCCCTCAAGGGGTTCCAAAGTAGTTTCTGAACACAAAATAAGACCTTTGGAAGAAAGCTGAAAGTTGTAACCACTGACTTCCATAGCAGGAAAAACAAATACTACGCAAGTCAATGGTTACAGATTTCTTGAAATATAGCTTATATTGTAGACACGTGTTGACATGCAATATAAATAGGCTGAGATTATTTAGTGGAGGGAATTTGTTTGCAAATGCTGGATATTGTGAAATAAATGTGAAGTAGTTTTGAGAAAAAATTGATTAGAAAAGTTTTACAAGATCCTTTACATGCTGTTATTATTATTATTATTATTATTATTGCATTAAGATGTAATGTAGAAAAGCAGATTGAGTGCATTTAAAAACCTTTGGCCTCCGTGGCTGCAATTGCTTAGGATCAGTAAATCCGCCCCTGTAACAGTGTTTAATTAGTGTATGTTTGTTAACGTTGTCATTCATGTGCTTTACGTAACGTTAACAAGCACAACTTGACATGTAAATAATGTTGATTATAGTTAAGAACATTATTGAAGTGTCAAGTTGTGCTTGTCATCGTTACTTAAAGCGCTGAGTTAACATGAATGACGACGCTTGTAGTTGATGCACTGTAAAAAGTCATTAGTTCACATTAAAAAAGTAAAGAAACACGCTGCCTTATTTGTATTATTGTGCAGAAAAGGCATGTACGTGATGTTAAGGCGTCTTTACAGGTTCAAGTTGCAGTGGGTTTACTCCCAGTTTTGAAGTAACTAGTCACTTTTTACAGTGCGCACAAGTGAAAACATGAAGTAATGGAGCGTTGCTGTAAAGTGTGAGCGAATATTGACGTGATTTAAAGTGTTGATTTACCCAGGATGCACAGTGTTGAGGTCCAGCAACTGGAAAAGGCTGTTTCTCAGGTTTGGTTTTGCCTGAAAAGCTTGTGGAACTGAAGGCAAACCTGAATAAATACACATACTTGAGAGAGGAGCGGGTGGCGTACGTACTTCATTTGTGTCTGTTTAATGCAGCAATGGTGAGATCGTCACAGAGGATGCCAGTCCAGCTTGCAGAGGTGTGTGTGTGTGTGTTTTAACAGAGTCCTCCAGCGTACTCGTCGTCCTCTTCCTTCTCTGGCTGAGCAGAAGCAGATGCGCTGGGCTTCTTCTTTCCTCCTCCTCCTCCTCCTCCTCCGGGCACCTTCAGGCTGATGGCCAGCTTTGCGTACTGGAGGGAATGAAGAAACGGGACACGTGAGTGCAGTAAATTGACTATTGAAGCTATTGTTGATGTAAATCTGCAGAGTTGCAGCGTTCCCACAGCAGACTGAGGGAGGTTTTAAAGCAGCAGCATGACACTTTTCACTTACATTTGACTCACAAAACGTCAAGTAGAAAGAAATATAAGAAAATGTGTTGCTAATCAACAGTGGTGAAGCAGTTACTGAAATACTGATCACATGTCTGTCATTTGGGAGAGTTTTACAAGAAGATTTGGAATTGAGGAATTGTTTTTGACAATGGACCCTTTTCGCATATCCTAAAGGTCATTTCAATACCTTTTGAAGACTTTTTAAAGAGCTCATTTCAAGTTGGAATCAGTATCAAACCTTTAACTTAATAGACAGTTGTGGTTAAATAAATAAATCAATGGAGCACGACTATGCAACAGAACTGTGATAAGCTCGAGAGAAACAAAGTGGTTGTTTTCAGCGACAGACACAGTTTAAACTCGTCTTTGTCTAAGCAAAGTTTTGTACACAAACTTATAGTTTCCCATTTTGCCGTCTGTTTGGCTCTGTGGGTTCGCTACATGTGGAGAGCGTCACATCACCTTCACGGGTTTGTTGCAAATGACATGACATGCTCTAGATCAGGGTCACCAAACCTGTTCCCTGAGGTAGGTCCGGTGTCCTGCAGATTTTAGCTCCAACTTAGTCAAACACACCTGGACAAGCTAATGAAGGTCTGACTAGGTATACTTGAAACACACAGGCAGGTGTGTTGAGGCAAGTTGGAGCTGCAGGGACACTGGGCCCTCCAGGACAGAGATTGGTGACCCCTGGTGTAGAGCTTGGTCAGACGTGCCCCAGTCCAAACTAATCACGTGGATGGAGCATGCAGTTGTAAATATTAGGAGGAAGAGAAATATATTCAATAAAATGACCTTGTAAAAACACGATGAAGACATTTGTACACCTTTTAAGGGCCTTCATTTTCTCCTAAGTGATTGATCAACTTGTAATGCTTTGTAAGACCCCGCGGACACCCTGGATGAGGTGTTTAACAGTCATCTTAATCTGAAATACTGCAAAGTTTTTAGTATTGAAATGTTTTTGAAGCGTATGAATATGTGCATTTATGAATCTAAATATTCCCAGGTTTTTTTAAAGTGAAAATATGCAAAACTTTGAGATTAAGATGACTGTTAATCGTCTTTGGTTGTCTGTATTCTGTTTTGCGCTGCTAAAGGACTTTTAATTTGTCAGTAACCTGGGTCAGGCTTCTGGTGAACGGTATGCCATTATAAAATGGGTGCGTGTAATGTGGGTTTTCTTAAAAAATCAGCGATCTCCACTGGCTGAGTGATATCCCATATAAAGTGGGTCTGAGATTTGACAAGAAGCCCTGCATTAAATGACGTTTATCTCTGTTGTGTTTAAAAAATATGAACATTTGTTTGACCCCCCCAGTATATTCAATAGAGCTTCTGCGCTAGCCTGCTGATTGAGACTTTGGCTTTTTGTCTTGTTTTACGCTTAAATAAGTAAACGAATGGCAAAGTCTATGTAACTATTTTAATGCCATTCATGCTGTAAAAGGAACCTTATAAAATGGAAAAAAAAGTCGCATTAACCGTTCACCAGAAGTTTCTCCGTATGGGATTAAACAGTAGCTCCGCATATACCCCATTACTTGAATTGAATTAGCGCCTGTGTGAGGCGTTTCTAATGTAGCGTCTCTGGGGGTCTGACAGCCCCATTCTCTGTTCTGGCGGCCGTCATCAGTCTCACACAATTTTTGTTTTTTCTTCTTCTGAAAGTCTGGATAACACCATGGTGGAGTTTTTCTTTGATTATTTCAGTAAGTAGGATTGTTAATAAATAAATTGTTCACGGCGCTCTAAGTTTACCCAATCATGACAGGATTGTAATGCTCTAACTGAGAAATGATGCGAGTGATTTGGTGGGAAAAACACCTAAAATGAGCCTCTTTTCCATATAAAGAGTAATAGTGGACTGATGTTTATTTCCCTTTTATCAGTCATTTATATATACATTTGTTCCCTTTTATGTGTTGGACGTGTCAGTGATTAGTAACAGCACTGGCTCTGACGCATAGCTTTTCATTTTTTCTTTCTAATGTAGTTTTGGTGGCCGTTTTTGGTCAGATTTTTCAGATTAGAATAGCATGACAGCATATAATCCTGCATTCTTGCTTTTAGATCTACATTGTTTAGAAATAAAAAGAAAGATTGGTGTATTTATGCACCATCAAATGTGGGAAGTCAATAGGGAAAAACACAGCCAGCAACAGTAAATGAGGGAGGACAAAATAAAATGATAGTTTAACAATGCATGAAAGCCAGTGTTGTTATTGACATGTCCAAGACTGTGATAAAGGGGAAAATACAGATACTGTCCACAATGACTCTTTATATTGACAATATATAAAGATATAAATGTTGTGCTTTTTTTTTTAACAAATCAGTGAGATTATTAATGAAGTTGGCAATTAAAGAGTTGAAATGGTGTAATTTTCTAAACAATTGAGTAGTTTTGGATGTCATTAAGAGATTTCTGCAAAGTATATATATTGATGTATTTGATGCATTTTTACAGCAGTTTAATTGAGTGGATGTTTTGATCTGTGGCATAACAAAAGGGTATTTCGTTTGAACAGTGCACATAGGTTAATATATATATATATATGCACCATATATGCAGTTGAAGTCAGAATTATTACCCCCCCCCCCCCCGTTTATTTTCCCCCCCAATTCCTGTTTAATGGAGAACATTTTTTCAACACATTTCTAAAGATAATAGTTTTAATAACTCATCTCTAATAACTGACTTATTTTCTCTTTGTCATGATGACAGTAAATAATATTAGACTAGATATTCTTCAAGACACTTCTTTACAGCTTAAAGTGACATTTAAAGGCTTAACTAGGTTAATTAGGTAGGTTAGGGTGATTAAGCAAGTTATTGTATAATGCTAATTATTGTATAGTTCTGTAGACTATTTAAAATATAGAGCTTAAAGGGGCTAATAATATTGTCCTTAAAATGGCTTTTAAAAAATTAAAAACTGCTTTTATTCTAGCCGAAATAAAAGAAATAAGACTTTCTCCAGAAGAAAAAATATTATCAGACATACTGTGAAAATTTCCTTGCTCTGTTAAACATCATTTGGAAAATATTTAAAAAAAGAAGACAATAATATATATATATATATATATATATATATATATATATATATATATATATATATATATATATATATATATTAATTCTGACTTCAACTGTATATGCATATAGTGCCTGCATCATACCCTTTTGAAATAATGGCGGAGTATGTCATGCAGTCTGAAATGAAATCAGTATGAAAAAAAAGCTTTCCAGCCTGTGAAAATTGTGAAATGTTTGTCACGTTCGAAAGCAGCCTGCCTTTGAGATAAAGTTGTACAAGGCACAAGTTAGTAAAACCATTTGACAAAGGAGTGTTTTAAAGGGGGTTTTAGGATTTTTGTACAGGTCATTGAATCCTCATACCCTGTGCATGGTATAGATGGACATGCATATACACATCCATCTATACCTAGCTGTATAGTGTCACTGTGTATACAGAAAATCAACCCTCATACCCTATGAAAGTGTAGACCTTTACACACAATACAGCCTGCTTTCTAAAACACCTTGGGGGATAAAGCTGTACAAGTTAAGAGAACGTGACAAAAACATTTGACAAATGTCATGTGAGTGCAGGGAGTGTTCTTCACAGGGTATGAGGACTTCTGTAGATGGATGCGTTTGTGTCTGTCTAGTGCATAGTAAAATGCTCATACTCGGTGTACACCTTTACTCATATCTAGGGCCAGACAGAATCTGCAGACGTGTTTTGCTATCTTTGTGAAGAATTTTGTTAAAAAATGAGGCGGAGTGATTTTATGAGCGTTATAAGTAAAACCTTAATATATGAAATCAAAATGAAAAACTTTTCAACTTTTATTTGTTGTTTAACAATGCAAATCCAATGAGATTCACTTTGTTTGATAAACAAAGCAAGTGTGTCATATCTACAGTAAAAGACATGAACGTTTACAAAGTGTATTGTAAAGAAATCCTGTGAATATTTGCATATTAGTCAATAATGACACTGAAATGAATGTAAAAAGTATAAATTGACACAAGTAAATAAACAGAATCTAGATTAAAAATGTGTATCATATGTTGGCTGCTTTCACAACAGCTTGGTCTATAATAGTGTGGACATGATCTTTTTGTTATGAAAGCACATTGAAAGCATCTGAGCTGAAGAAAGGCTGGAGTGCGCCTCTTCAACTCTGATGAGAAAGTGTGTTTGTTGAAGTATTTGTAGAATGAAGACTCTACAGCGTTATTGAACATTTGATTCTAATGATGTTAGGGGTCCCGGCCGTGGAACTCGTAGGCAGATTAAAAGTGCCTGAATTATCAGGAGAAATCAAATTGCATTGAGACTTCAGTGTGTTTCCCCAGGCGCAGGTTAGCTCAGAATTATGAGCTCCCTGAAGTAAACACAATGAGTTTTGCCATGGTAACCCACAGGTCATGCTTTCTGAACTGCTGATGTTATTTTGTTTCAATCACAGTCATTAGTAGTGATAATAAATGACTTTTAATAGTATATAAAAATAAATAAATAAATACATTAATAATGAAACAAACATTACTATTGTGGATACACAATGGTGCTTCACTAGTGGTAGATGGCAGTGTAAATAGTTAAAGTGGTGTTTGTTGTGCTGTTTGGCATAGATTGATGGGAGTACATTTTTGCAGATGAGTACAAAATGCTCCCAATTGATCAATTCATTCCAAATAGCTGTTGACTAAAATATAATAATAATAATAATAATAAATAATAATAATAATAATAAATAATGCCTGTGTGTGTGTGTGTGTGTGTGTGTGTGTGTGTGTGTGTGTGTGTGTGTGTGTGTGTGTGTCTATACAGTGCAGTACATTTTGAAAAGGATTCTTTTCCTCCATCTCTCAGTGAATATAGGCCGTGTATTTGGCTGCATTTACACAAAACTCATTTATTAATCACATATATGTATTACAATAATAGATTACTTATCAAAAATATGTTGAATTTCACAAAGAATACAATGAAATTGAAGCAAAATATTGCAAAAACAATTACAACCTACTACATTTGTCAAGTTTTTGCCCTTTTGATTTTGCCTCTTTTTGTGAATTAGTATGTAATCTTGCTCTATTTGGCTGTACTACATTTTGGAGCATTGTCATGACTTATTTGTTAGATAGGCTGCAGATTTGGCTTCAATATATATATGCAGAAATATAATAGAGCATTACAGTAGCTTCCTATTAAACATCAATTTAAAACATACATTTGTGGGGGGGGGGGGGGGGAGTATATGCTGAGCACTGTATGCATGTATGTCACTGTGTGTATATGCATATATCATAATCTGTGTATTTCTATATATATATTTAATATGTGCCACACACAAACACCAAAACATGTACATAGTTGAAGTCAGAATTATTGGCCACCTTTTGAATTTTTTTTTTTCTTTTTCAATATTTCCCAAATGATGTTTAACAGAGTAAGGACATTTGCACAGTATGTCTGATAATATTTTTTTCTTCTGGAGAAAGTCTTGTTTGTTTTATTTCGGCTAGAATAAAAGCAGTTTTTAATTTTTTTAAAGCCATTTTAAGGTCAATATTATTAGCCCCTTTAAGCTTTATTTGTTTTCGACTGTCTACAGAACAAACCATCATTATTCAATAACTTGCCTAATTACCCTAACCTGCCTAGTTACCCTAATTACCCTAGTGAAGCCTTTAAATGTCACTTTAAGCTGTATAGAAGTGTCTTGAAGAATATCTAGTCTAATATTATTTACTGTCATCATGACAAAGAGAAAATAAATCAGTTATTAGAGATGAGTTATTAAAACTATTATGTTTAGAAATGTGTTGAAAACATCTGCTCTCCGTTAAACAGAAATTGGGGGCAATTGGGGGGGGGGGTGAATAATTCAGGGGGGTTTAATAATTCTGATTGCAACTGTAGTTCTGACTGCTGATATACACATTTTGATTTTGTCAGACACAGATTAATGACATATTGCATCTCTTCCCAAAAGGGAAAACCAGCAACAATCACCAATGCATGATTATATGCGGTCATGCTTTTGTAATGTAAAAAATGTGCTTCTAATGGGGCAAAAACAGCCATCAAGAGTAGTAGAGACTTGGAGAGAAGAGATGAGAATCTAACAATAAATGGGAGGCAGTGCTCTTAGTAATCATTGACAGGTCTGACACATAAAGGCAAATATAGAAATGAGTGACGAAAGGGAAATGAAAATGCAGGCCACAATTAGTCTTTAAACTGAAAAGAGCACATTTTTTGTCTTTTTGTGGACCAAATCAGTCAGATCATTTGTCAAAGCATTAAAATCCTCTCCTTTTCTACGCTATTGAGTAGTTTTGATCAGGACTGAGGTTGATTAACAGAATTGTGGGCAAAAAAATGTGACAGAAATATGACTCTACTGGATTTTAACAGCACGTTAATTGAGTGGATGAAAAAAAGTATATAGACCATTTCAATGTGGTCATGTCATTGGTCAATGAACATTTCCTGCTTGTTATCAAACTATTTCATAACTGTAAGAAGAGGCAATTCAATCATAACTTAATGTTAAATTGGCTATCATAAAATTATTTATCAATATGTGGCTCTTTTTGGATTCTCGGAAGCTATAGAAATTAAAAATGTAACACAGGAAATATGTTGGGAGCATTGTTTTTGTTTACCTCCCTCAAAATGGTCTATAGAATTTGTCAAGAAAAATGATTGTGCTTGTTCAAAAACAAAGTTATGGGCAAATGAAGACTCCAAATCACTCCAGAGTGGACCAAAACAGCCACAATAGCACATTAGTTCAATACTGCAGACATGTGTATATACATACATACATACATACATACATACATACATACATACATACATACATACATACATACATACATACATACATACATATACACACACACACACACACACACATTTATATACATTTGAAATTGTGTGTGTGTGTGTCTATGCATGTACAGTTGAAGTCAGAATTATTAGCCCTCCCTGAATTATTAGAACTTGTGTATTTTTCCCCCAATTTGTGTTTAACGGAGAGCAGATTTTTTCAACACATTTCTAAACATAATAGTTTTAATAAGTAGTTTGTAATAAGTGATTTATTTTATCTTTGCCATGATGACAGTAAATAATATTAGAATAGATATTTTTGAAGACATTTGTATTCATCTTAAAGAGACATTTAAAGGCTTCACTAGTTTCAGGTTAGGGGAATTAGGCAAGTTATTGTATAATGATGGTTTGTTCTGTAGACTATGGAAAAAAATATATAGCTTAAAGGGGCTAATAATCATTAGCATAAAATGGTGTTTAAAAAATTAAAAACTGCTTTAATTCTAGGCGAAATAAAACACATAAGACTTTGTCCAGAAGAATAAATATTATCAGACATACTGTGAAAATGTCCTTGCTCTGTTAAATATAATTTAGAAAATATTTTAAAAAGGAAAATTTAAAAGGGGGGCTAATAATTGTGACTTCAACTGTATGTATGTATGTATTTATGAATAGTTTAGATGCAAAAATCTGTAAATGCCATATGAAATTTTCCTCTAAAATGATTAGTTTTATTACGCTCCTGTGTGTATGTTCAGTAATATCAGTTTTATGGTAAAGATGAGGTAATTTTCTTGGTTTATAAAGTGAAATATATTAACAATGAAAAAAAAAAAAAAAAACGCTGAGACAAATGTAGATTTTGTATGGAAATTTCAGATGGCACTTAAAGATTTTTGCGTCTGAGTTGTTTATATATACACACACAGACAAATACATACTTACATACATACATACATACATACATACATACATACATACATTTAGCATAATTGAGCATGTATGCAGGCAGGTGTAAAATGTACATGCACATACTACAGCTGCACAATATTTGAAAAAAATTGACATTGCAATATGTTTTTAGGTCACAATACTACTACTACTACTACTACTACTACTACTACTACTACTATTATTGTTATCATTGTTATTATATTTTAGTCAAGTATTTGGAAAGAATTGATCATTTGGGAGCATTTTGTACAGGAGCAGATCTGCCCAAATGTAGTCGATCAATCCATGCAAAACAGCACAACAAACAGCACTTTAACTATTTACAGTGCCATTTACCACTAGTGAAGCACAGAACAGTCATAATCAAATGTTCAATAGCGCTGTATAGTCTTGATTCCACAAATACTTCAACAATAATGACTTCAACAAACACACTTTTTTGCACTCCAGCCTTTCTTCAGCTCAGATGCTTTCAATTTGCTTTAATAACAAAAAGGTCACGTCTAAACCTTCCACACTATTATAGCCCAAGCTGTTCTGAAAGCAGGCTGTAAAGTCAAGATGTGTGTAAAGGTGTACACAAGGTGAGGATTTTGTCATCCACTGGTTAGACAGAAATGCATCCATCTATAGAAGTCCTGATACCCTGTGAAGAACACTCCCTGCACTCTCATCACATTTGTCAAATGTTTTTGTCACTTTGTTAACTTGTACAGGTTTATCCCCCAAGGTGTTTTGAAAGCAGGCTGTATTGTGGGTAAAGGTGTGCACTTTCACAGGGTATGAGGGTTTGTTTTGGACACACACACTATACAGGTAGATACAGATGGATGTATATGTATGTACAGGGTGTGAGGATTTGTGTGCATTGTGTATAGAAAATTCCCAGTCCAAAACAGTCCCTTGACTAGTCAAATGGTTTAATGACTGTCCTAACTGTGCCTTGTGCAACTTCATACCAAAGGCAGGCTGCTTTCAAAACACCTTGGCGATAAAGTTGTACAAAAGTGGGAATAAGAGAAAGTGATAAACATTTGACAACTTTCAAAGGCTGGACACATGTTTTTGAAAGTGGACATTTGAGGTTGTTGGACAAACTAAGCCATTATTTGAAAGGGAAGGGGGGATGAGGCTGTTGTCCAGGCACTATAGGAAAATATACAGTGTAATACTCTAAATATAGACTATAATACAGGGAATATACACACACACACACACACACACACACACACATGCGCTGTATATATGAACCCTGGTGCACTTGAAATGGCTTGTTTTACATCAGGCAAAAGTCTTTACACTTTAAAAGTGAAACAGTTTGCCTAAAACACTTTCACTTGAATCCAATTGTTTAAGGCCAAATTGTCCAAAGTATTTTCAGCGCTGAATAGCCTGGGAAAAAGACCCAATGCTCAATGTGTACAATCAATAAGCTTCATAATGAATGTTATCCACCCAAGCAAAACTGCAGTGAAAGTCATTTGGACTTTCACATTCTATGTAATTGTTTGATTTGAAAGTTCATATAGTCTGATAGCCAGAAATGTGGCCTCTGCACTTTATTTCTTTATGAAAAAAAGTAAATGAAAGAGTGTGTGTATGTATGTATGTATGTATGTATATATATATATATATATATATATATATATATATATATATATATATATATATATATATATATATATATATATATATATAAAATCAATGGAACAATTGTTCTTCAATTTTTCATATTTTTTCGGAAAATGTTTTATGCCACTTGTTTTTAGATCCATATTTTCAGTTTATCCGATAAGACTTGCATGAAACAGGTATAACTTGAAATGATTTATCTGTGGCATATTCATGTGTTGTTTTAGAGATGTGTTGACATGGTTAAGAAGCTTTCTACTTATAGTTCTGTTTCATGCGTTTGTGTGCATTCAGTAGTGCATATGGAAATGTACATATATCAAAGCTTTTGCATCGTACAGAATAATATTTACACTGTTCCTTTGATAATATCTTTAAATGTTAACACAGTTTAAAGGATTGACTTTTTTTTTTGACATCAAGTCATTTAGAAAATATAAAGCACGTGGTAAATGGAAAAATAGTTTGTACATGTTTTTAATTGGCAAATTAAGTTTTGTGCAACACATTTATTTTTGCCTTAAAGAGGAGCAAACATAAAAAAAAAAGCTTGAATTGAACATTTCTTTAAAACACAATAGGTAATGAATGTGAAATGTGTAACGCCATCCATTTACATTAGTTGACAGCACCGCGCATCATATTAAATAGAGCATCGCGCATATAACCCCAAATCACGCATGACAGGAGTGTATGCATCTTGCAATATGTGCAATGACAAATTAGTGTATTCACAAAGTAAGAAAGTGAATTTATGCATATCAATGTCGTGGAGGCGTTTCACAGAGAAACACAACGTAACACGCATTGATAAAGTGTACCGATGAAAGGGTTGTGAAAAATCAATCTATCGAGTAACATCCCTAGCGCATGTAAACATATGCATACATAAAACACACACACACACACACACGCTGTAATCGGTAGACTTTATCGATGCGCGTGAATTTCCGTTTCTTTGTGAAACGCGTTGACGTTCGTTGATTTGTGAATAAAGTGTCTTGACAGTACATATTGCGGGACGCATACTTTATTGTGTTATTATATTAGTTTATATTATATTTATATTATATTATTATTATATTCCTCTTTAAGGCAAATAGATAGACATAAATATGTTCCACGAGGCTTAATTTGGTGATGAAAAAAGAGAAGGACGTAAATGAATGAATGAATGAATGAAAGTATTCAATTATACACATTATACTAAATTAGTATTTAAATGAGGAAAAACATGTGAGAAGACGGCGTTAGTGGAGTTGGCGCTTGGTTTATGTAATAATATTTAGAAAGAAAGTTTGAATGTAAAAAATAGTGGCAATTATTGCAATTGTGACACCATTTAGTGAAGTTTACAATGGTGTAAATATTATTGTGTATGATGTAAAAGCTGAGAAACATTGCGGATATTTTGAGTATGTCGGATAGACAGGTGAACACAGGTTAAAGAAGCTGTTTATTGTTTATTTTGCTATTTAGGTTTTGAGAGAGAGAGAGAGAAAAAAAGTATTTAACCTCTTGTGACATATGAACTGGTTTGCGAATATTCCAGAGATGGTGAAAGAAATGTATTGAAGCTATGCTGTGTGGTTCGTGCAAGGGTTTCCGGGTTATATACAGAAAATATGCACGTAGAAATAAATGAGTGGATTGTAAAAAGGTACGCTTGAAGACGAATTGTTTGATAGGGTTAATGTAGGCGTTTAGTTTATTTTGTTTTAAAAGAGAAATGAAGTGTAAAGGTTTATGTGATGCATGTTTGGCTTAAATTATAATCAGGAGAGAAAAAAAATGAAATGGGTATGAAAGACAATAGAGGTAAAGGTGGTTTTATATTGGGATATTCAGACATTCTCCTTAATAATATAATGTCATTGAAGTATTCTTTGCCAATTGTAAATAGGGAAATCATATCAGCAGCCAATGACTATGAAAGTACAACATTGTTCACAGTCCATTAGACAGTGGTAATGTTGTTTTGAAGTCATACTTGCATGCTAATTGTAACATGTTAAACAATATAGAGATTTGTAAATGAACGAATGTGCAAATATAAAAGTAACTTGACCTTTTTTGAAAGACAGTGTGAAGTGCTTAAGTCATTTGAGCGGGGTTTTGCTTGTGTGGATGAGATGAATGATGTGCGTGGAGCTCGGGAAGTGGGCTGATGGTGGTTGTATGTTTTGACATTTTGCCGCGCCGTTCAGTTGTGCGAATAGTTTGTGAAGGTTGTTGTTTTACGTGTTGATTAAAGTGACAACGTTAAAGTGTTTGCCGTAAAACATGATTTTGTCATCAAGTGTGAAAGTAGATTCATGTAGGCGAGTTTTTCGTCGTCGTAATGATTTTAAATTGTGAACATATGATTTTTAGGTCATGACTTTAGGTGAGTTTATTTGTTGGAGTTTGGGCTGATGATTTGCGGCGTATTTGTATTGTTATTTTATGAAACATAGCACTTTGTGTTTTTGTCGCGGGAGTCGCCTATAGCAGATGAAAGGTTTGGACCCAGTTACTTGAGATGAAATGTTAATCGTTCATATAATCGCCGCGTGTCATTCCAGAAAAGATATACATCCAAAAGGAAGTAGGGGAGAGCGGAGCACAAAGTTACAGTTTTTGGTTTTGATCAAATAATGGACAAAGTAACAGGGTTAGACAAAGCATATTTTATTTTACTAATAACACACAAGCCTCTTCTACAAATGAGCAGTGGAATTATGATCGCGGGGCCTGTAGTTTGTGTGCAGTATTGGCAAAAGTGCCAGGAGTAAAAATGTTCCTATTTACCCTACCTGCGGGGCAAGTTGTAACAGACAGGGGGTTAGTTGTAACACTTTTTCACAGCATAAATTTAAGTTCAGTTTGCTTTAAATAGTGGCTATGTTTTGTCAGTCATTGGCTCATTTCTTTTTTATTGTACATGGCACAGCATGTTTGTTTATTTATTTATTTATTTGTTTATTGGATAAACCTATTTAAATGTAGTCACATTATTATCCATTTATTCATTATTACACAATGCATTTATTTGCATTATTATCAAGTAAATATTTTTTTTTCTATAAAAAAGCGATATTTTCTATTAAAAAACATGTGTATTTAAAAAGTGATCAACATTACACTGAAAATGGCAAAACATATTTTGTCAGTTTAATTGGTGTTCGACAGTGTGTGGCTTCATTGTAACACGCTGTTATAAGTAACCCCGCTGTGTCATGTTTTACTAAAAGCTGGCTAGCAGTCTCTGTGTGTTTTATACATCTTTGAAAATGGTTTCATCTTTTAGCTTAGAAGACGGCGATCACGACAATCTAAGATTTGACGGGCATATTTTCACCGATTTTTTTCAAAAGAAAAAAAATATATTGACTATATTAAAAAAGTTTTATGCTGCAAAAATGGATTGTCCTGTGTATCTCATCCAAATGTCGGCGAAAATTGTCAATAATTGCCAGGAAGACGTCTGCCGACACTGAGGTCAAAACGTCGGAAGCATGCCATGATTAACCCTGAGCAAATACTTTAAAACTCCGTGTTACTTTTAACCTCGCGGTACTTTGTGCCCCGCGCTGCCCTAGAACTTGTCGTAAAGGAAATAGGTTGAAAGATGATATGGTGGCAGAAAATTAATATGCAAGCCGTTTGATGGTGCCGATGATAGTAAAGAGAGCAAAAGATGGAAAGCGAATTTGGATGTGTTCATTTGGTTTTTTTGAAGGGAAGCGGTTGTTGAAGTGAAGTAGAAGATTGGTGAATCTTCTGGTTGGAGTTGAACGCACATGAAGTGTTTGCAACAATTGAGCAGAAGTCGCACGCGGGGATTTGTTTTATTCCGTGCAAAGGTAAGATTATCGATGCAGTCCAAAAAGTGTGTTTGTTAAAGGATGATTTCATTTGATCTGAATGAAGAGCAAATAACGTGGCCGTAAAACCGTCGTCTAGGTCCAATTGGGTCGGTTAAAGTGTCAAATTTCCAAGAATGATTCGTATGTAGGGACAAAGCTTTTAAGAGAGGTTTCGCTACAGTTTTAATACAAGTCGCGATTTGAAGACTGAGCTTTTGAGGCGCTGATGTGGACTTGTTTTGTGCGCTTTTATTTTCTTTGTCTTATTTGCGGCGAAGGGTCGCTTAATAAGCCACAAACTGGCCGAGCCGTAGCTTAGGCGTTTTGGTTAGTTTGGCGAGTTCGCCGGTCAATTGAGCACTTTGGAGTAAAGTTGATGTGTAGGATATTAGTGCTTTTACGACGGACACAGGTTTGCTTAATGACGCGACGCAACTTTGAAAGAACGTATCGATGGCGAGAGTAAGATGAACATTATTGAAGAGTTTAGTTACGGCATCGAACAAATCTGTCGCCGTGGTTAATTGTCGTTTAAAGATGGAGTGTTTTTGGGTGACCGTAGCGGTGTTCGGGTCCGACGAGCACACTAATATATGAGATTTGGAAAATAGATGTATTTGACGGTGTTATGAAGGTTTGTCGTCCGAGCTGAATTGCGGTGAAAGAGTCGAATGCGACACAATGTGCAGCGTTTTCTGTGAGCGTCGTTATATTCATTTGTGCGCATTAATCAGTCGTTTGTGTCAAACGGTGCAGGTTTTTGAGAGTCAAGTTGTGGAGAAAGGTGGGGTTTGTTCGTTCTGATTTCTTTTTGCTGGCGGGGAAACTGTGAGGTAGGCCTAGTGCTGTTTGGAAGCAGTTGTCAAATGAGTTTTGGCGTTTGGAGAGTAAAGCGTGTGCTGTGGTTTTGTCCCCAGTAGGCTGCAGCAGTTGTACCGCTTATTATGAATATGAAAAGTGTCAGTGGTAAGAGCATGTAAAGGTCAGACAAGAGCAAGACTTACCTGCGCGTGCGAGGAAAAGTGAAAGAAAAGCGAGCGCCCCAGAGTATTTGTAGTTGCATGAAAAATGCCAGGTGTAGGCAATGAGAAATCAGCGTTAATTGGCTAATTGTCCGGGAAGTATAAAAGCCAGCCTGCCCGCTGTCGCGGAAGCGTCCAGCGGAAGCGTCCATGCGTGAAGCCGTCCTCGAGTGAAGACGTTCGAGGTAAAGACGTTCGCTCCTCACAACTCGACCTCGAAAACTCTCCAGAGAAAACGCCCGGCGCCCGGGGATGCTGCCCGATTTCACTCAGGATTGGAGGGGAACAGGACTGTCTGACTTCCATGTCCTCGGGATGTTTCTTTCTTTTTTTATTTTTCTTTTCTTTCTGACACACTGAAGATCCTCATTCGCTCTTTTCCTTTCTTTCTTCTCATGCGGTGACTGTGTGTGTATGTGTGTGGGTGCTCTTTCTTTTCATTTCTTTGACTTTTTCTCTCCAACAGCTTTCTTTCCGCCTGGACAACTGGAACCGGCCAAAACAAACTTCTCCGTTCCACTACAGACGCTTCAAAACAATACACCTCTACAAACAATCCAGGTAATTCCTGTCTCTTTTTATCTGCATTGCTTATCGTTAAAGAAACCTTTCCCACTTCTAACCATTTCTACTCTCTTACAGGACAAACTCCATTTCTACAGATCTACATACCATCCACAAAGCTCAAGCCAGCCATTGAACAATACTGTCAAAAACAGATACACCCTGTCCCTTTCTACAACCTTTTCACCATGCTTGAAAACAACTACAACCATCAGAGGCCAAAACATATTCAACTAAAACCACTCATCTCACCTTCAGAAACAAATAAATACTTACAAACATTTCATAATAACTATATTATAACAAATAAAACATTTCTTCATGCATGCACACATACACAAAACAAACTGCTATCACTAACACATTAATACAAAACACATGCATCTTAGAACATAAACACACAAATACATGCACTGATATACACAAACTAACATACACATAATTAATAACTTATTAATAACTAAATTCTCACTCACTCACTCACACACACAATCTCATAACAAAATTCACATAAACAAATATGCATAGTAACAACAATGTAATACACACACATGCCTACATACATACATACATACATGTATACCACACATATATGTGAATACACTCCTATATCTGTCAATCAAAACAAGACTACAAACAAAAATAAATATATATATATATATATATATATATATATATATATATATATATATATATATATATATATATATATATATATATATATCTCTCCATCTTCACATACAAACATTTCCAAAATACGACCACACCATTCCAGTCACTTCTGTCTACAGGAGAGGTCATATTAAAAATCTATAACCTTTTTTTTTTCAACTACAAAAATTGGAACCAATCACATTCAATTATTTTCCCACATTTCCATGCCATTCCTTTCAATCATTTGAAGTTGTCATATTCTTTTTCAATTACTTATACATGTATGTATGTATGTATGTATGTATGTATGTATGTATGTATGTATGTATGTATGTATAAATATATACCACACACATACTAACACTTTTATAGATATCACTACAATAACAATATAATTCAAAATATTACTTATAAATTCTACCAAAAATAATACTTCAAATATCACTTATACACCACCATAGGCCTCCCATATAACACCTTTCAAATCACTACAAAAACTTCAACACTATTTAGCCACTCACTCACTCAAATAAACACTTCACAAAACAAATTACAATACATCCATTGCTTTTTATTACCCACATGTGCTGCATTCAATAACAAAACAAACCATTTTGCTTTTCTTACTACTGCTTTTAAGATCAGCTCACTCCATCCAAGTCCGTTTATGGTTGGGTTATGGTTTGAGTACGAAGTAATGATTCCTCCTCTTTCTCATTGCCCAGGCTCTCGAATCAGGATCAATCCATAGACACGCTCAGTACCCCATGGTTCATCACTTCGACCACCTCCGATTAACATGCAAATATCATTTCATCGCGTTGCTAACTACTGAACCTCAAACTCACTTCATAATTAAACTACAAATAAAAACTCCTCTCTAAAAACATCATCACAAGACAACTTCTGCCAATAATACTACTCAGCAGAGCTGCAGCTAACATACTTCTCAACATGCGAACAGTCAAACCATGCAGTCCACGCCACTCCACCAAACAAACTCACTTCTACGGTGGATTGCTCTTTATATAGCCAACGTACAGACAGCGCCCACTGCTCATCTGTAACAGTACTACAACATACTAATCTCCAAAGCAAATACAATAAAGCAGCCAACTTTAGATAACAAACCAAGCCTGCCAAATCATTTCTCGCTGCTCGCCACAGGCACACGAGATCAAACTATTTTTCTTTGGATCACCTTAACGCACTACTATTCCTAAACGCAAACCAGCCACCCACAAGCTGCACAAAACACTGTCTGCGGCTACACGACGACAACAGGAATAGCTTGTCTTCTTTAGAAAGTCTAACGAAGCTTCTACTACTTAAACTAATAAACTACTATTCAATTGCGCTGCTGTTTTATCCACCACCTTCTCTACATCAGCTCTCACCAACCCTGCGCCTCGACAGAGAGAGAGAAACACATCTGCCTTCCTGCACACTTCAGCTCCGATCCTGATTAAAACCACCTGAACCAATTAACAGGACCCGAATCAGCGCTTCATCAGTGCAGACAGGTGTGTTCGCTCAGGCTTACGACTCAAACCTGCAGAGGAGCTCTCCGAAAACACAATGAGTGAGTGAGTGAGTGAGTGAGTGAGTGACAGACCGACGGCCGCTTTACATCATGTTCAAATAACATTCAATTCTTTCCGTCTGACTCACTTATAATTGTAATAAACGCTCTTTTATTTGTAAATACTCTGTTATATCTTTTCCTCTGGCCAGTATATTGTGGCTTATTTCTTTTCCCAAACAAAATAATTTCTATTCGTCTGAACACTGCTGTTAACTGACCATTAGCCTATTCTCCTCTTTTATGATGACGCCGCTACTTCTACAACACACCATTACCCGCGCGCACGTGCTTGTGTACATTATTTTCACGCACATTCAACTAAAGCATCATACACATATTTCTTCATTTTCTTCTTTTTTTCTATTAACTGTTCAACTACTGAACACAAATCAAATTAATGCATTATTTTCCTCACGTTTTCATTACTTTTACTTGTAAATACCAACTTATGAAGGACTTTTCTTTGCGCATTATAGGATTCAGGTCTAATCTCCTACTATGACACACATTTATTTGCTACATTACATGTCAAACTATATTATAAGAATAAACTTTTCTTTTAATAGCTTTTTCTTATCTTTTATTACTTTACTATTACTTTTCACATTTATTTGAACTAAAATCTCTTAATTAAGGCCACATATATTTTTTCCACTTTTCGCCTTTTTGTCTTTCACTCGCTTCTCATTACTGCTCAAAGCCTAAATAACACCCTTACTTTAATAACTTACAACGTATTTCACATTTACATGACGCAAGTGAACATCGCCTCGCATATATAACGAGCCCACACCACCCACACGCTCACATTACAATATCACGTGCAGCTTTTTCTTTCTACATTACTCCAGAACTTCTACAACTAAAAAACTGTACTTTTCAATTTTTTTTGGTGGCCAATGTCTTTATCAAATTCTTGCATTCATATCAATTATTACAGCTACCCAAAAACAGGACTTGCATGTTTAACAAAGCAACACTCTCAGTGTCTACTACACTCTCACAAATCAACCAAACTGTCACTGCGGTGGTACCATTTCAAAAGGCACACATTAGTACTTTTACGGTCCATATGGTTAACTCAAAATTATATATTAGCTCCTCAAAACTTTAAATTGAAAAGGTTTGTATTTTTAAGGTACTAATACCTTCACATACCAATATGAACCTTTTAAGCACACATTTCAAGTTCATAACTTGCACACCTTTATTTTATATATATATATATATATATATATATATATATATATATATATATATATATAACCTTTATATATCGATGAAGACTTATAGTTTGCCTCAAATACTCAAATGTTCTTTGTTTTTCACCTTTTTTATATTGATATAAACAAATAAATATTTCAAGCAAACTATATTTCATTCACTTTCTGACTCAATATGTTTCTCTGTTACACACCACTTCAATATTTACTTTTATAATAATAATATTACAAAATATATAAACTGTCCAACAGTAAAAAAAAGTACAACAATACACACCATACAATCACTTACTGCACTCACGCTTTTAAACCTTTCACTTTAAACTGAATACCACCATCAGGCTAAAAGCACTATGACAATAAACAATAAAAACATCACTGAAATAAGGACCTACAGTCAATCATTGATCAATAATGTTGTTGTTCTTAATGATATTATTGATGTTGTTGTTATTGTTGTTGTTGTTGTTGTTGTTGTTGTTGTTCTCAATTCAACTTCATCTTAATTATTCAATAAACTACAATTACAAATAACCCGTCTGCACTGTTCAAATTCAATACCCTTACATTATGTTAAGGATCAAACAAAGCATCACCATACACACACACACACACACACACACACACACACACACACACACACACACACACACACACATACATATATATAAATATGTATATATATATGTGTGTGTGTGTGTGTGTGTGTGTGTGTATATATATATATATATATTATTTTTATTACTTTATTTATTTATTTATTTATATATTTATTTATGTACTTTATTTCTTTCCTCCTCCATCTATCAACCTCCCTTCTCATCTACTAAATTGTTTAGTAAATTACATGATTTTAAAACTTTAATTGCCCACTTCACAAATAATGGCACTGATTTGGTAAAACATAAATCACTATATAACCTGTTTTCATGTCAAATAGTAATAATAATAATTTAGTACTTGTACAGCAAATTACTTCATTGTACTGTAATTGTATTTTTACCCCTCCTCTTATCACACTCTTCATTGCCATTTACTTTCATACATTCTTACAATTTTATTTATTTTTTTTAACTCACCAACATATTACCTATTTTTCACCCATTGACCTCCATTATAACCACCTTTTAAAAATAACTCTATATCACTCTATATTTACTCCATGTACTTCTCAAATACATATTTACATTTTCTCACACACATAAAGGTAACTGCACAACACACTCACTCACTCACTCACTCACTCACTCACTCACTCACTCACTCACTCACTCACTCACTCACTCACTCACTCACTCACTCACTGGCCTATCTTATCTATCAATGCAGCCAAACAATGATCAACATAACAAATGACTCATTTTACCTCTTGCTAAAAGATAAAACCACCAACAACCAAACATGCATGATTATATGCATGTCACGTCTTTGCAATCAAACAAATGTGATTATTATGAAAGTCAATGGGGCAAAAACAGCAGCAACACTAAATGAAGCAGAAAACATTTCAATCAATCAAATACTGCACATCTCAGGCAATATTGTTTCACATCTCCAACACTGTGGAAAAAATAAAGCAAAGATATACACTCCACAATTACTGTTTATATTGACAATTTTCCACCAAATCACTAACATCATTAAGAAATTTGACAATTAAACATCTCCAATCCTGTCATTTTCTCAACAATCTATCACCTTTGATCAGGACTGAACAATAAATCATATATTTATCTGACATTCGACTAGATAAAACACACAAATACTTACCCCGCGTACACATCACAGTGCATCAAAACATCCCCAACAGTACATAAAGGTCCTACACTCGACGTCTAAAATTATATCATATATACATAAAATACATTATCTACAAAAAACACTAAATAATGTTCACACATTTAACTACAAATGCATCAATAAAACTACTAAATATACTCCTAAAAAAGCTCTTAACACCAATCAAAACATTTCAACTTTTCATATAGTACACTAGTGGATCAAAATCCTGGATCAGCTTCTAAGTACTGCTTTCAAATGCCAAACATGAACACATAAACAAAACCGAGATTAAACAATTTCATCCCAATTACATTTACACTCAAACAAGCTGATCAAAGCTTTCCTTCTCTGCAAAACGAGCTCCTTCAGCCAGACACACTCATCATCTCTGCGTGGCTACAACTCCTTCTCTCAGCTGCACAAGCAAGCCACATCACTGCTGCTGAGATGACACAGTTACAGTCATGTTATATTTCTTGATGACACAGTTACAGTCATGTTACATCTCTTATCCTCACCATCATCAGACAAATAAAACTCTCTACTGGTAGACCACTAATAATTTCACCTGCACTGAGCTGTACAATCCAACAGGCTGTCACTCACACACACACACACACACACACACACACACACACACACACACACACACACACACACACACACAAGAGAGCAACAAACATTGAAAACACACACAACTTTTCTTCCATGACTAAAAAAAACATTTCCAACATCTTCTGGCATGACAAAGACGAGGCATCCACAGCAGACGTTTCCTACACAGCACAGTGCCGGAGGCTCCATCGCGATCCGGCCTGCATTGTCCTTCAATGCTAAAACTCAGCTTCAGGTTGTGCGGAGCCGTCACACAGCTGCTGATTACGTGGACATGTTGCACTGAGCAGCATCCCTCTGGACTGAGAGCCCTCATCTGGATCTTTCAACAAACAAAACGTTCCTTCCACAACTATACACTGGCTCTTTGGACCATCCTGCTGATCTCACTGCATTTGACCACATTTACATAGAGATAGCATGGAACTTTACAAAAACACACACCACTTCCACAACATGGCTCACCTTCTTCAAGCCACATGAATTGACGTTACCTCCAGCCTCCTGGAACACAACTGTTTCAACTGATCACCAACAATCCAGCTACTACTCACTACTGACTCCTATTTCACCAGTTCACTTCTATTATCTTGTTTTTTTTTGTGGCCTGTGCTCCTGACGTCTTCATCAGCATGTTTCAATTTAAACATCATATAAAGTGCCCATCTGCGGGCGTCTTCTTTGGGTATTTTAAAGCAGTACTTGCATCATTTAGATTAACGAGTACAAGTGCAAAACACCAATAATGTTTCCCCCAGTCTTAACATTTTATTCACAAATCTATATATGTATGCATGCATGTATAAACGCTATCAGTCAAAAGTTTACTCTTTTCTTTTTTTAAAGCAAATTATTCTGTCCATCAAGACACCACTTGTTACATGTAAATAACCAAAAAAAATGTTCACTATCAATTACAACTTTAAAGAAATGCTTTCCTATGATATGACCGTTCAAATTAAATGATTACTGCAGTTGCTTTTATTACAATTAACATTCATCATAATAATAATCATAAAAACCATTTATATGATACTGCTCTCTGAAGGATCATGTGATTCTGACGACTGGAGTAACGAAGCTGATAATGTCATAAATGATTCACTTAAACTATAAACTACTTTACGACACTTATCTTATACTTCAATTCACACTTTTACAATGTCTACTCTATTTTCCATGCAGCCTTGATAAGCAGGAGAAGCTTATTTGAAAATACTCCTAAATCCCACTGACCCCAAACTTCTCAGCAGTAGTGTATGTGTGTATGTATGTATGTATTACGGCTGTGTATTGACAAGGGCCTCACAATATGATACATATCACGATACAATACATCACGATAAACTGCCATACTATAAATATTGTGATATATTGCAATAGTTTATATTACTGTGTGTGTGTGTGTGTGTGTGTGTGTGTGTGTGTGTGTGTGTGTGTGTGTGTTACATTACATTGACAACTTGATCAAGTCGGCAGACAACTTCAAATTCCCATTGCAATTTCTTTTCCATCCATTGCAATTCATTACAACTGCACAGTGTGATTGAACAGTGAACTATATATATATATATATATATATATTGCAAAGCTTACAAATGCCTTTTTTTGGGTCCAATTCAGTACTCCCTGGTATAGCGTTAAAACCAAAGTGCAGCCACACGTTTTGTTGATCGCGAGTTAGCCACATCTACAGGAGCGGAGGAGCAGGTCATTTGGCGCAGCTTCAAACAATCCTTCAAGTGGGACTATTAATACACTATCATCAAAGAAACTATCGCCATACTTGCATGTAGTAGCAATAGTTACATTTTTGCACAGCCCTACAACGTATGCATGTACAGGGCGGCATAATTATTAGGCAACTTCCTTTCCTTTGGCAAAATGGGTCAAAAGAAGGACTTGACAGGCTCCCAAAAGTCAAAAATAGTCAGATATCTTGCAGAGGGATGCAGCACTCTTAAAATTGCCAACCTTTTGAGGCGTGATCATCCAACAATCAAGCGTTTCATTCAAAATAGTCAACAGGGTCGCAAGAAGCGTCTGGAAAAACCAAGGCGCAAAATAAACTGCCCATGAACTGAGAAAAGTCAAGCGTGCAGCGGCCAAGACGCCACTTGCCACCAGTTTTGCCATATTTCAGAGCTGCAACATCACTGGAGTGCCCAAAAGCACAAGGTGTGCAATACTCAGAGACATGGCCAAGGTAAGAAAGGCTGAAAAACCACCACCACTGAACAAGACACACAAGCTGAAACGTCAAGACTGGGCCAAGAAATATCTCAAGACTGATTTTTCTAAGGTTTCATGGACTGATGAAAGGAGAGTGAGTCTTGATGGGCCCGTGGCTGGATCGGTAAAGGGCAGAGAGCTCCAACAACAAGGTGGAGGTGGAGTACTGCTTTGGGCTGGTATCATCAAAGATGAGCTTGTGGGGCCTTTTCAGGTTGAGGATGGTCTCAAGCTCAACTCCCAGTCCTACTGCCAGTTTCTGGAAGACACCTTCAAGCAGTGGTACAGGAACAAGTCTGCATCCTTCAAGAAAAACAGGATTTTCATGCAGGACAATGCTCCATCACACATGTCCAAGTACTCCACAGCGTGGCTGGCAAGAAAGGGTCTAAAAGAAGAAAAACTAATGACATGGCCTCCTTGTTCACCTGAGCTCAACCCCATAGAGAACCTGTGGTCCATCATCAAATGTGAGATTTACAAGGAGGGAAAACAGTACACCTCTCTGAACAGTGTCTGGGAGGCTGTGGTTGCTGCTGCACGCAATGATGATGGTGAACAGATCAAAACACTGACAGAATCCATGGATGGCAGGCTTTTGAGTGTCCTTGCAAAGAAAGGTGGCTATATTGGTCACTGATTTCTTTTTCTTTTGTTTTTGAATGTCACAAATGTATATTAGTGAATGTTGAGATGTTATATTGGTTTCACTGGTGAAAATAAATCATTGAAATGGGGATATATTTGTTTTTTGTTAAGTTGCCTAATAATTCTGCACAGTAATAGTCACCTGCACACACAGATATCCTCCTAAAATAGCTCAAACTAAAAACAAACTAAAAACTACTTCCACAAATACTCAGCTTTGATATTAATGACTTTTTTGGGTTCATTGAGAACATGGTTGTTGTTCAATAATAAAATTAATCCTCAAAAATACAACTTGCCTAATAATTCTGCACTCCCTGTATGTAATTAGCCCCCCCCGCCTTTCAACTTTTTTTTTTCTTTTTAAAATATTTTACAATTTTTACAAATTTAAATTAATAATATTTATTTATATTTTCCGCCATGCTCGCTCTTGCTTACTTCTGATACCGTACTGGCGTTTTATTGATCGTTAGCAACATCTACACTAGCGGAGAAGGAGCTCATTTGGCACAACTTCAATCGATACTTGAATTAACAAACTCCAGCTAGTGCAAAATGCAGCTGCCAGAGTTCTTACCAGGTCTACAAAATATGATCATATCACCCCAATTTTATCCTCCTTACACTGGCTGCCGGTTAATTTTCGTATTGAATTTAAAATATTACTCCTTACCTATAAAGCTTTAAATAATCGAGCTCCTGTTTACCTAACCAACCTCCTGTCTCGCTACAACCCAACCCGCTCTTCACGATCTTAAAACTCAGGGCTACTGATAGTACCTACAATATCAAAGTCGAGTAAAGGAGGTCGAGCCTTCTCATTTATGGCCCCTAAACTCTGGAATAGCCTTCCTGATAATGTCCGAGGCTCAGACACACTCTCGCTCTTCAACACTAGATTAAAGACCTATCTTTTTAGCAAAGCATACACTCAGTGCAGTACATAGCGGTATGACGCATGATGTGCCCCATGCAGGATTTTGGTTTTCATTTATATACACTATGAACAGCAGCTACGCTAATTATTCTCCTTATTCTGTATTTCCTCCTGGGGGTACTCATCTCGAAGCCCTCAGACTACGCAGTGCCACTAACGCCATCCAAGACAGATCAGCGACAAGATGATCCCAAGGTTTTCTAGACCAGGCCGTATCCTGAGCAGCTGCTGTGGTGGTCATCGTGGAGTGAGAGCATGAGACTGACTCCTGTGATGCTCCAAGGACAGACGAGTCTTCGCTGAGGTCCAGCTTCCTGCGCCTAGACTGCAGCTCAGCACAAGACGTTTGGCCATAGGAGAAATGGTCGTGCCCAACTGAGCCAGGTTTCTCTCAAGGTTTTTTTAAATCTTCGCTTTCGTCAATTGGTGAAGTTTTTTCCTCGCCGCTGTCGCCACTGGCTTGCATGGTTCGGGATCTGTAGAGCTGCGCATCGATGGATTTGCTCTTCAGTGTTTGGACTCTCAGTAGTGATTATTAACCCACACTGAACTGAGCTAAACTGAACTGAACTTAATCTCTGAAAACTGAACTGACTCCGTTTACATTCACTATAATCTTCCATGTGAAGCTGCTTTGACACAATCTACATTGTATAAGCGCTATACAAATAAAGGTGAATTGAATTGAATTGAATTGAACTTGACGTTGGACTATCGATACACTAATCGCGATAGTTAGATGTATACATATTTTTACACAGCCCTAATTCAATTCAAGCGAAATATTGCAAAAAACATTTTACAACCTACAAAATTTCAACAACTGTACATTTCCTTTTTTGCTTCTCTACATTTTTTCTATTTCATATTTTCCTATAACGTATACATTCGGCTGTACTACTTTTTGAAACGTTATCATGCATTATTTTCTTACATAAGCTCCAGATTTGGCTTCAGCACCACTGACTATGCACAATGTATATGCACCAATATCAGATTGCATAGCTTCCTATTATAAAATAATCAATTAAAGGATCCATTTGTGAAGGGTGTACTCATACATACCGAGCACTGTGTATGTATATTATTATTACTACAACTACTCTTTATTTTACTTTTACTACAAAAATACTCTCATCATCTCATTCATTTCTAACAATAGCACTGCTCCATCTCACACACACACACACACCCACACATATGTTGTACTGTATATTCTACTGTCAACTTTCTTTTGCCAAACACTAAATGACTTCTTACAGTTATTGTATTAAAAACCCTGCTACAAATCACTTGGGAAATATTTCACTAATAATTTAACCTTCGCTGTAGATGAGGTATTTTACATGTTTGTGTGACAGACTCACATCATTGTCCATGTACGTGATGAGTGGTGATCTGCAGACCCTCAGCAGCTGCTCTTCCTCCTGCTCATCATACGCCTGCAGCAGATCCTCCAGAGCAGCGCAGTCCTCGCTCCCGCTAAATCCGGGGATACTGTAACTCTCGCTCACACACTTCTGCGCCGCCACATAATCTCCTCTGTGCAGCTGGACCAGAACCTGAGCAATGCATTTCTGGAGACAGACAGACAGACAGACAGACAGACAGACAGACAGACAGACAGACAGACAGACAGACATCTTTAAGCATTTTGACTATTATTGCACTAACAGTACATTGATCATTAGTGTCATGCATGAAAAACAAACACAACTTGTAATAAAGAAGAAACAGCCACTACACAATCATTTACTTTCTGCACTTAAAAACACAACTCCACAGCTAACCGCGGGACACGCGCTCCTCAAATCAGCTGATATCCATCCATCAAATCAGCAGCTCCATCAGGTGGTGGTGTGCTGAATGTGCTGTTATGGACAGCAAATGTTGTCAGAGCTTCTACAGAAATCACTTCCTTACTTTCGTCCCCGCTCTCCCCTAATATATAACACTTCACATATTTTACATCAAATGTTCCCTAATAAAATGTCCTACTTCTACTTTTATACTTTATATATAAACTAAACGCTTCACTTATTTTACTGTGATCATTATGCATTGCATATTCAGATTAGCCTTCAGTAGCCTATATTTATTTTAATCAGACTAAACTATTCATATCTGTAATTCTCCTAATAGAAAATACTCAGGTGGATTGTTAGCCTAATTAAATAAATTATTAAATAAATACATATATAAACACACACACATATATATATATATATATATATATATATATATATATATATATATATATATATATATATATATATATATATATATATATATATATATATATATACGTTAGGGGTGTGAACCTACACTGGTCTCACGGTTCGGTTCGGTTACGATTATCATGTCATCGATTCGGTTCAATTCGATATCTCGGTGCATCACGGTGCACTGACGATGCTTTCCATACATAATTACATTTTTTCTTTACAACACAAGAAAAAAAAATTGTATTAAAATCTATGAATAGGTTTATATTTATATATAATTTCTAATACAATTTTGTCCTTTAATACAAGCAGTTATATATATGAACTGTACCTTTAATTTTACCTGCTCAAAAAAGAAAAAAAAAAATCACTCTTTGTGAATCCAATACATGCACAGAACACAGCACGAGCATTCATAACAAATAAACTAATGTAAATATGATCCCACTTGCTTTTTGAGCGCTGGCAAGTTCTTACACCCCTATGACTGGTCATTGTCTTCACCCGCTCGGCTCAACAGAAAGGGCTGCGATTAGAAACGAAACCCCCCCCCATGAGTGACGCGGGAAAAACAGCCGTGGGTCAAGGCCGTCACACACCGGATGCGCCGCTCAGTGCCGTGACACGGCGTGCACATGACAGTTGAAAGTATCGCACACCAGACGAGCACATTTGCAGGCTATTTAAAACGAAACTAATCAGATGGCGCTCTGTGGCGCGGCAGAATTATGAACAGTGTCCTGAGTCGTAGCTGGGTGCATTCAGAATTTCTGAAATGCGTGGCGCTGCGCGTCGCTTCTGGCGTGCGACCTGCTTCAGTCTATATGTGCATAATACATAATAAGGTAATCCGTAATAGAATAAATACAATACAATAAAGGGGGAGAGGAAACTTTACCTCACGAACATGCCAATGGGTCAAATGCTCAAAGTTTCTGTGTGTGTGTGTGTGTGTGTGTGTGTGGGAGAGAGAGAGAGAAAGAGAGATGGGCAGTGTCTGTGAAAGATTTGCTTTTTAAGTAGTACAAGTGTTTTATTTACTCACCCTCGCCTCCTTCGCCATAGTATTCTACCACAACATCGCGCATAGAGGATAAATGACGTCAGTGCGTAATAACCTATTACTGAACCAATATCGAATTGTCCCCATCTGCATCGCGGTGCACCGAAGAAACGATTAATTTTGACACCCCTAATATATATATATATATATATATATATATATATATATATAAATAAAAACACACAACAGTTCTGTCTGGTTCTTCAATCCAAGCCTGTGTGATATTTTGCCAATAACAGCACTCATCCAGCCTCTTCACCCTTCACCTTTGTGTATTACTCCACCCACATACAGCAACATGCAGAGGACAGTCTACACTCTGATAAATATTGCAGCTATTGTACAACATAAATGTACTTTTCACACTTATTTTAGTCAACAATGTAGTTGTTTACATTGCAACTATTCTATTTATTTATAAGGAGACTCCCTATTTTCAAATATTTACAATTTATATACCTCCCTCTACCCTGATCGATACTACGGCTGTACAAAAATGTCCATACATCTAACTATCGCGATAATTTCTTTTACAATAGTGTATCGATAATCCAACCTCAAGTATCGATTCAAGTTGTGCCAAATGAGCTCCTCTTCCGCTACTGTAGATGTCGCTAACGATCAACAAAACAGTATCAGAAGTAAGCAAGAGCGAGCATGGCGGAAAATATAAAGGTGCCTCCAGCTTTTAGAGCTGACGTGTGGCTGCACTTTGGTTTTAACGCTATTAGGGCCGATAGCCTATAGACATCATGAAGCCGAGGCGGCATCACCGATCCTCCACACCACCCCTGTTGCAAACCCGCTCGTGAAGAACACACATTCAGGCCCCGTTTACACTGATACAGCTTAGTTTTAACATGGCATTTGAGAACGAAAATGATCCACATCCACACTGGCGTTTCATCTGGCATTTCTGAACAGCCTTCCATCTGCTAAAAACACACATCAGGTGACCACACACACACACACACACACACACACACACACACACACACAGTCATTCACTCATCTGAGCTCCAGAGAACGGTGTACAGACTGTATATTTTATAGTCATTGGTACGGACCGTTTATTAAGGATGTACCGCTGGATCGCATCTCACTATAAGTTAGTTGTTAAACGTGATATTTAATTAATCTCGTCTCTATCTAACGACTCTTCAGTCTTTTGAGTCTCTCAGGTAACGTGTCACAGCGTCAGCAGCCTGCTTCAGTGTTTCGCTTTCACGCTTGTACCAAGTAATTTTAGTGAAAACCTCAGATACTGTTGGTTGGTTCCTGTTGTTTGTGCACCTTTTTTACCAAGCAAGTGTGTGGACGCCATAACAGCACAGTTCACTCTGCTTTGTCATGCCAGAGTCTCGTGGAAAAAAAGGGATTGTCAGGTGGTCATTTGTGCGTAACTTATCTTTATTTATTTATGATTTGGTTATGAGTAAAACAAAGGCCATGCGTGGCTCAGGTAGTTGAAACGGTAGGCTACAAATAATTAATTAGTTATTAATTTATTAATTATTCATAATTAATTCACCTCTCGCTATGACGACAATGCCATGGTCCATCACCATGTTTCACATTAGACATGGTACGACGCCAAATTGGTCAACACTGCCCAACCCTAAACGCCATACCAGGGAGTACTGAATTAGAGAAAAAATAAAAGCCATTTATAAGCTTTGCAATATACAGAGTTCTCTGTTCAATCACACTGTGCAGTTGTAATGAATTGGAATGGATGGAAAAGAAATTGGAATTAGAATTTTAATTTGTCTGTCGACTTTATCAAGCTGTCAATATAATGTGACACACACACACTAATACAAACTATTGCAATATATCACAATATTTCTTGTATCGCAATATTTTGTATAGCGATATGTATCGTATCGCGAGGCCCTTGCCAATACACAGCCCTAATTAACACCATCTCTAATATCAATCCCAGTCAAAATGGAGCCATCCCAAAAATGTACAACTCCTTGCTCACGTCCCATACTTCTACATCTGACAATTTGCATTTTATTTGGCCTACAGATCTTAAAACAGACATAGAAGAAGATATTTGGTCAATGATTTTACAAAAGATCCATACATCATCATCTGTATGTGCTCGTCATGAGATTCTACAGTGCAAAGTAGTCCACAGAGTTCCCTGGTCTAACTGTAAACTGGCTCGCATCTCCCATGCTATTGATCCAAACTGTGACGAATGTCATGCTGAACCTGCTAATCCACTTCACATGTTCTGGACCTGTCCAGCTTTCTTTCCTTTTGCAGAGTCTGTTTTTGATGCATTTTCAGCAATTGCATCTATTCATATTGATCATTCTTCGTTAATTGGCCTGCTTGGATTTTATTTTTCTCAATTCATATCTCTTCAGTCATTATTAGCTAGGCCGTGCATGTTGTTGCAGTGGAAGTCTCCTCAACCCCCACCCCATAGTCAGTGGATTAAAGATGCTTTATTTTTTTGTTCAATTACAAAAAATTAAACCTATTCTTCAAGGTTCAGTGATCACATTTTACAACATTTGCTTGCCGTTCTTGGAGCATGTCAAATCTCTGACACTTCAAGCAGTTACTGTGGAGTGAATGGTTACCAATCTTGCACTTATATTTTGGTCTGTACTTTAAGAAATGAGTCTGCCTCGACCCAACTTCCACTCTAAATGGTGAATTGATGCTCATTTCCCAAAAGGGCTGACTTATGAGACAAAAGAGAAGTCAACAGTTTGTTGTCTCTGCATTGTTTGAGGTGACTACATCTCGACCAAATGGTAACACTTGTAAAATGGGGATGGGTGTGGTGCACAGAGAACCATCTCATCAATGGTGTTGAAACTGCATTACCATAGAGAGATAGGAAATACAGCTGGGTCAACAGCCAAGAAGCAACTTCATTTACATCTAAAGGCAAGTCTAAAGGCAACAGCTAAAACAGTATAAAGGTTGGAGTTTAAGAACGTTGAGGGTTCATTCTGACTCCAGTGAAATCAGGGTACTGCCGTGTACTTTGAGACTGCTATGCTGAATAAACATCTTCATTGAGATTTCTACGTCGTCCTCATTTTTTCTTACAGTACTTTCCAGATGAGTATCAGTGCTGATATAGCACAAGCACAGTTTAAATCCCCCCCCCCCCCCCCCCCCCCCATTTAGGTTACTATATTTTCTCTTTTCATTTTTTCTTTTCTTTTATTATCATTATTTATTTTACCTAATACACCATGCTGTCAACCTCAACTTCCGGTACTGACCTGTTTATATGCTTAATTACAAAAATTAATGCACATCATATATTGTTTATGCACATCATATACTGTGTGTCGCACAATATGAGGATTATAGTGTGCTTTATTTGTATTCTTTTCATTAATTTTCTACTGTTATATACTTTTTTTCCCCCATTTGTACTGTAATTTCCTTTTTTTACTTTTGTTTGTTAACTGTCATAAAAATCCAATAAATACATCTTTACAAAAAAAAATTACATATATATTTATTTACAATCAGGGACGCCTGCAGGATTTTATTCCTAGGTACGCACAAATCCAGCACAATTTAATTAATTTAATCAAATAATTTGAATAAGCAGGACAGGCGTTAACAATATTCTGAGAAAACAAAAACTCGTGACAATAGAGACGTCTGCCTATTTATGCCAGTCTGTCAGATAAAATTGTTCACAACACCTTGAATGGTTCGGTTCTATGCGAGGAGGCTACGCAGCAGCTGGATCTGATCTACAGCCAGGTCCAGATGGAATGCGGTCTCCACTCCATGTGGGGGATCAGTATTTGTCTCATCAGTTTTAGGCCTTTTGGCAAATGTCTCAATTAAGTTTTGGTTTTAAAGAGCATTTACTCATTTTGAACCTTGGTTTAAACAATAGCTATCTGAATTGTAAGTGTTAGTGTGCACAAAAACCGGCAGCAAAACTAAAGCCAATAGATTCCTTTACCCATCTCCCACCATGCAAGTACTTACACGCTTTAAAACACACAAACGCACACCTTTATTTGTTGTCATTCTTTCTTTCTTTGTTAATATATCATAGTGTATACTGTTTAATAATCAATTTAAATTATGTAATAAATAAATAAATAAATAAATAAGCGCCATTAATTCCCGCCCTCTCACGGTACATACAGTGCGTACAGCAGTACGACTGCAGGCACCACTGTTTACAATTTCTGAGAGACAGCGCATCGGCAGCCATTAACCTGCCAGACTAAGCAAACCAAAGACGGGTGATGTTTTCCATCCACAAAATGGTGACAGGACCACATAATAAGCCCTTACAAGATTAAAACAGCATAATTTCTAAATACAGCTGATCAAATCATTATTAAACTGGTAAGTGATACTCCAAGTCCATCTCTCTCTCTCTTTTGTATGTTCCACTGCTGTATTTATAACATAGTAAATGTAGTGTATTGAGTGTGAGATGGGACTCACATCAGGAAGATGTGTTGTGTTGGCGGAAACAAAGCAGAAATGTCCGCATGCATTTAGCGTTTTTCCTCATGTCATATCCCCATTGCAACAAAGAAATACCGTAGACTGTAACACTGTAAGAACATATCTCTGTAGACTGATGACATTTAGGTCACGTTCAGCACTATAATCTTAAAATGGGAGCAAAATCTGCTGTTTTGTCATCACTTTAGACATTACGCTAGAGAATCATTCGAACACTAGCTCTACAGTGACGTTGGGGACTTAGTAACGCTTTCTGCTGTTCTGACGTCAGCTGCGGATGTCAATGACCACCGTAAGAAAGTAGCTCCTAATATAAAAGGGTTTAACACTCTACTTGAATTTCTTTTTCATATACGCAACCGTGCCATCAAACTATTGTACAAACGCAATATCACACTCATAGCAGTGCCATACGGCTGTGTATATCAGCACTGGTGGGACACTAAGCCCCACACCTCCCTCCACTGCTGATATACAGCCATATCGCACTGCTATGAGTGCAAATATTTACGTCTGAACACGCTGCTTTACCGAACGAGCTCCAGCGACTACTTTTGATGATCAAACCATTCAAAACATTGATTTTATGATGAGCGCTGACAAACTATAATAATTATTTAGTACAAATTGAAAGATAATAAAACATTTGACAGGACTGTTATTACATGCATCTGCAGCTCGTGAGCGTCATCACACACACACTCACCTTATAACACGTGGGATAATTCTCCATCTCTTTATACATGTTCTTCTCCTTCTGTAGAGACGCAGCGGCTTCATCAAACCTGTCATTAACATCAGTTGTCAGAGATATCACAGTATTTTAACATTTATAGTACTGCTTTCTCATTTTGGAGCTCACTTTTGCACACATGACTGTGAGTGTCTGCGATAATTTCTATCTATTACCATAAATACAAACACAGACAAACAGACACACAGACAAATAAAACTCTTCTCTACATTTCTTTTCAAGCTACTTTTCCTAATCAACATGTCCAATAAGCATAATAAAGTCAGGCTTCTGTTTCCATTTATTGATTTACTGTATGTTTATTAGTTGATTTAACACATCAATTCTGTTTCGCTTCATTTTAAGTACATTATTATATAATGTGCTATTTGCTGCTGCGCTAAACTTCACAAACATCTCAATAAGAGCTGTACCGACTCATTTTACATGGAATAATAATAATAATAATGATAATGATATTATTATTATTATTATTATTATTATTATTATTAAAACAATAAACTGATGTATTATTATTAATATTATTATTATTATTAAAACAATAAACTGATGTATTATTATTAATATTATTATTATTATTAAAACAATAAACTGATGTATTATTATTAATATTATTATTATTATTATTATTATTATTCCATCTAAAATTAGTCAGTATGAGAGGTGATGATGGTTAATTGTTAGATTGTACTATATTGTAACTATAATTAAACCAGAGTTATTATTAGGCTTATTATATTAATAATTATTATTACATTCCCAAGTTATTTTAATAAAAACAAAAAACAAAAAAAAAACAAAGACTACAAATAAAAACATTTTTGTTAACTCAAAGATAAAACTCACAAATAAAAAACTAAAGCTCCATCAAACAAACACAATGAAATTAATTCAGTTTCATTAAACGTTGACTCTCAGTCACACAGTCCGCACTGAATGTGTTCAGTCAAGTCTACTCATCTACAATTAAAAGTCCAACTCACACTCCATGGATAACACAATAAACACACATATGTTCACTAAATAAAAACAAAACCCTAAACTCTCATGTGCTACTGCAACAAATAATAACCATACTCACAATTTACAAATGCTAAACTACAATAACATTCATTACAATAACATTGAGCTGCTCGTACAGTTCTACTCAGCTGTCATGCAATCCATCCTCTGCGCTTCAATGACCGTCTGGTTCAGCTCAGCTGCCGAAACTGACCTCCGTAAACTACAGCCAATAGTCCGGACTGCTGAATGAATCACTGGCACTGCCCTTCCTACACTTCAAGAACTGTACTCTTCCAGAGAGTGAGTAAAAGGGCTCGCAAAATCACTCTGGATGCCTCGCACCCAGCACACTACCGGTTCGAACTGTTACCGTCTGGTCGGCGCTACAGAGCACCAAGCACAAAAACAGCCAGACACAGGAAAAGTTTCTTTCCTCAGGCCATCATGAACAGGTGATTATTCCCCTACTGTGCAATAAACGTGCAATACTTTCTCACACGCACTTGTACACAGCACCTTATAACCTCTATATTTATAACAAATCTGTACACACAACTCAACATCCAGATCCTTTGACCAACTGCATCTCTGTTTAATGTTTATCGTCTTTTTTATCTCATATTTAATTTTGTGTTGTCACTTGTCACTTTATATACACTGGAAGCTTCTGTAGCCAAAACAAATTCCTTGTGTGTGTGAAGCACTCTTGGCAATAAAACTGATTCTGATTCCGAAATGTTGATCAACTAAATGTTTACACTCTATGTTATTTAAGGAAAACTCCTCCAACTTTATATATTATAATTACAATTTAGTCCACTTTTTTAGGTTTACTACAAAATACTTTCATTATCTAACACTAACAACCAATGCCACATAAGCATCTGTCAAATAATTACATGTAAAACAACACTACTACTACTATTACTACTACTACTACTAATAATAATAATAATACTCCAAAACATTCAATTACACTTACTTCTGTTGTCGAACCAGAAGTCTTGATGCTTTGCCAATGAGCTCCGCTGCTTGCCGTAGTCGCTCCTCATTCTGAAAAACAAGTGTGAACACATACAGTTACTGTTTATATCACTCAAAACTCACTGAAGCTGATGATATATGATACACACACACACACACACACACACACACAACATTATCATTTTCTCCTTCAAGTTTTCTTCTAAAAGATTCTACAAAATTGTCAAGTTTTTGTCAGACAAATTTAATTAAGCAAATGACTGCAGGAGCAAATCAATGAATAAACAGATGAATGAATGAATGAATGAATGAATACATGAATAAACGAATAAACAAAACTGCAAATCAACTCATGAACATAATAATTCATTATTGTACTAATGAATCAATAAATGAATGAATTCATTCATTCATGTAAAAATAACAATTATATGCAAATAAATTACATGTATAAATCAACATACAAATCAATGTACAAATAATTATTTATATACATTTATGAATGCATGAAAAATGAATAAACATACAAATGAACGAATAAACAAAAGTATACTGAACTAATAAAAGTGCTAATTAATAAATAAACTTACTAACAAATCAACATACAAATGAATAAACAAATGCACGTACAAATTACCAAATGAATAGTTATCCGAATGTATAAATCAATCAATAAATGAATGAATGAATAAATTAATAAACAAACATACAAAGGAATGAACCAACAAATAAAAAAGCATACAAACTGCTCAATAAATGAACCAATCAGTGAGTCAGTGAACAGCACAGCAGCGTGCGTGCGTGCCTGCGTGCATGATGGTGAAATGCACATATATTTAATGACACAAACAAACACACACACACACACACACACGCATGCATACATACATACATACATACATACATACATACATACATACATACATACATACATACATGGGGTGTTGTGGGATTGAAAGTAATTAACACTTTAAATGTAGACATTTAAACAAAACGTATAGGACGTTCAGCCCTTTAATAGTGAGAAACCTCTGATCTCTATCTTAAATATTAATCTTTTAATCATATAAATATACATCTGACCACCCCTATAACAGTCCAGACCATTATAAATGCATAATGGCACCAAACAGTCTATTGCAGAAAGTCATTCAACAGTCTCAAATTGGCAGACCTACAGCACTAATAGAGATCGCAAGTGTTCACAAGACACTTTTCTCACTAATTTGGTGTTTATTTCTACATTTAGCCTAAAACTCAAGTATAATTACATGTATAGTCGTCAAATAACCAATCACTGTAGGTCTACATACACCAAATATCTACATGCATTCATATGATATGCGCACACACATACAAACATATTCATACACACATGTACACATACATTCATATATGCACGCACACACACACACACACACACACACACACACACACACACACACACACACTTCCATATATATATGAATAAATGAATACAAACACACACAAATAATCGCACAAACAAATTAACAAGCACACAAAAGACTGTTCAACTTAACAATAATTCAGGAAGAAATGTTTTAGCTGTTCTTTGTTTCCCCCTAGTGCCTCCTCAAAGTATAACACAACCATTATCATTTGACTGGCAAGGAAGTTACTGCCTGTCAGAGTTGGTTCTGTTAGCATAACATCAAGGGGCGTACCTTGCAGTAAAAGCATCTACACCTCCCCAACCCTAAACCCAACCATCACAGTTAATAACGTCTACACCTCCCCCAACCCTAAACCCAACCATCACAGTTAATAACAACTACACCTCCCCCAACCCTAAACCCAACCATCACAGTTAATAACGTCTACACCTCCCCCAACCCTAAACCCAACCATCACAGTTATTAACGTCTACACCTCCCCCAACCCTAAACCCAACCATCACAGTTATTAACGTCTACACCTCCCCCAACCCTAAACCCAACCATCACAGTTATTAACGTCTACACCTCCTCCAACCCTAAACCCAACCATCACAGTTAATAACGTCTACACCTCCCCCACCCTAAACCCAACCATCACAGTTAATAAAGTCTACACCTCCCCCAACCCTAAACCCAACCATCACAGTTAATAACGTCTACACCTCCCCCAACCCTAAACCCAACCATCACAGTTATTAACATCTACACCTCCTCCAACCCTAAACCCAACCATCACAGTTAATAACGTCTACACCTCCCCAACCCTAAACCCAACCATCACAGTTAATAACGTCTACACCTCCTCCAACCCTAAACCCAACCATCACAGTTAATAAAGTCTACACCTCCCCCAACCCTAAACCCAACCATCACAGTTAATAACGTCTACACCTCCCCCAACCCTAAACCCAACCATCACAGTTATTAACATCTACACCTCCTCCAACCCTAAACCCAACCATCACAGTTAATAACGTCTACACCTCCCCCAACCCTAAACCCAACCATCACAGTTAATAACGTCTACACCTCCCCCAACCCTAAACCCAACCATCACAGTTATTAACATCTACACCTCCCCCAACCCTAAACCCAACCATCACAGTTATTAACGTCTACACCTCCCCCAACCCTAAACCCAACCATCACAGTTATTAACGTCTACACCTCCCCCAACCCTAAACCCAACCATCACAGTTAATAACGTCTACACCTCCCCCAACCCTAAACCCAACCATCACAGTTAATAACGTCTACACCTCCCGCAACCCTAAACCCAACCATCACAGTTAATAAAGTCTACACCTCCCCCAACCCTAAACCCAACCATCACAGTTATTAACGTCTACACCTCCCCCAACCCTAAACCCAACCATCACAGTTAATAAAGTCTACACCTCCCCCAACCCTAAACCCAACCATCACAGTTAATAAAGTCTACACCTCCCCCAACCCTAAACCCAACCATCACAGTTATTAACGTCTACACCTCCCCCAACCCTAAACCCAACCATCACAGTTATTAACGTCTACACCTCCCCCAACCCTAAACCCAACCATCACAGTTATTAACGTCTACACCTCCCCCAACCCTAAACCCAACCATCACAGTTATTAACATCTACACCTCCCCCAACCCTAAACCCAACCATCACAGTTAATAACGTCTACACCTCCCCCAACCCTAAACCCAACCATCACAGTTATTAACATCTACACCTCCCCCAACCCTAAACTTAACCATCACAGTTATTAACGTCTACACCTCCCCAACCCTAAACCCAACCATCACAGTTATTAACGTCTACACCTCCCCCAACCCTAAACCCAACCATCACAGTTAATAACGTCTACACCTCCCCCAACCCTAAACCCAACCATCACAGTTAATAACGTCTACACCTCCCGCAACCCTAAACCCAACCATCACAGTTAATAAAGTCTACACCTCCCCCAACCCTAAACCCAACCATCACAGTTAATAAAGTCTACACCTCCCCCAACCCTAAACCCAACCATCACAGTTATTAACGTCTACACCTCCCCCAACCCTAAACCCAACCATCACAGTTATTAACGTCTACACCTCCCCCAACCCTAAACCCAACCATCACAGTTATTAACGTCTACACCTCCCCCAACCCTAAACCCAACCATCACAGTTAATAACGTCTACACCTCCCGCAACCCTAAACCCAACCATCACAGTTAATAACGTCTACACCTCCCCCAACCCTAAACCCAACCATCACAGTTATTAACGTCTACACCTCCCCCAACCCTAAACCCAACCATCACAGTTAATAACGTCTACACCTCCCCCAACCCTAAACCCAACCATCACAGTTATTAACGTCTACACCTCCCCCAACCCTAAACCCAACCATCACAGTTAATAACGTCTACACCTCCCGCAACCCTAAACCCAACCATCACAGTTAATAACGTCTACACCTCCCGCAACCCTAAACCCAACCATCACAGTTAATAAAGTCTACACCTCCCCCAACCCTAAACCCAACCATCACAGTTAATAAAGTCTACACCTCCCCCAACCCTAAACCCAACCATCACAGTTATTAACGTCTACACCTCCCCCAACCCTAAACACAACCATCACAGTTATTAACATCTACACCTCCCCCAACCCTAAACCCAACCATCACAGTTAATAACGTCTACACCTCCCCCAACCCTAAACCCAACCATCACAGTTAATAACGTCTACACCTCCCGCAACCCTAAACCCAACCATCACAGTTAATAAAGTCTACACCTCCCCCAACCCTAAACCCAACCATCACAGTTATTAACGTCTACACCTCCCCCAACCCTAAACCCAACCATCACAGTTAATAACGTCTACACCTCCCCCAACCCTAAACCCAACCATCACAGTTAATAAAGTCTACACCTCCCGCAACCCTAAACCCAACCATCACAGTTAATAACGTCTACACCTCCCCCAACCCTAAACCCAACCATCACAGTTAATAACGTCTACACCTCCCCCAACCCTAAAGCCAACCATTACAGTTATTAACGTCTACACCTCCCCCAACCCTAAACCCAACCATCACAGTTAATAACGTCTACACCTCCCGCAACCCTAAACCCAACCATCACAGTTAATAACGTCTACACCTCCCCCAACCCTAAACCCAACCATCACAGTTATTAACGTCTACACCTCCCCCAACCCTAAACCCAACCATCACAGTTATTAACATCTACACCTCCCCCAACCCTGAACCCAACCATCACAGTTAATAACGTCTACACCTCCCCGCAACCCTAAACCCAACCATCACAGTTAATAAAGTCTACACCTCCCCCAACCCTAAACCCAACCATCACAGTTATTAACGTCTACACCTCCCCCAACCCTAAACCCAACCATCACAGTTATTAACATCTACACCTCCCCCAACCCTGAACCCAACCATCACAGTTAATAACGTCTACACCTCCCGCAACCCTAAACCCAACCATCACAGTTAATAAAGTCTACACCTCCCCCAACCCTAAACCCAACCATCACGGTAATAACGTCTACACCTCCCCCAACCCTAAACCCAACCATCACAGTTAATAAAGTCTACACCTCCCCCAACCCTAAACCCAACCATCACAGTTAATAACGTCTACACCTCCCCCAACCCTAAACCCAACCATCACAGTTAATAACGTCTACACCTCCCCCAACCCTAAACCCAACCATCACAGTTAATAACGTCTACACCTCCCCCAACCCTAAACCCAACCATCACAGTTATTAACGTCTACACCTCCCCCAACCCTAAACCCAACCATCACAGTTAATAACGTCTACACCTCCCCCAACCCTAAACCCAACCATCACAGTTATTAACATCTACACCTCCCCCAACCCTAAACCCAACCATCACAGTTAATAACGTCTACACCTCCCCCAACCCTAAACCCAACCATCACAGTTATTAACGTCTACACCTCCCCCAACCCTAAACCCAACCATCACAGTTAATAACGTCTACACCTCCCCCAACCCTAAACCCAACCATCACAGTTAATAACGTCTACACCTCCCCCAACCCTAAACACAACCATCACAGTTATTAACGTCTACACCTCCCCCAACCCTAAACACAACCATCACAGTTAATAACGTCTACACCTCCCCCAACCCTAAACACAACCATCACAGTTATTAACGTCTACACCTCCCCCAACCCTAAACCCAACCATCACAGTTAATAACGTCTACACCTCCCCCAACCCTAAACCCAACCATCACAGTTATTAACGTCTACACCTCCCCCAACCCTAAACCCAACCATCACAGTTAATAACGTCTACACCTCCCCCAACCCTAAACCCAACCATCACAGTTAATAAAGTCTACACCTCCCCCAACCCTAAACCCAACCATCACAGTTATTAACGTCTACACCTCCCCCAACCCTAAACCCAACCATCACAGTTAATAACGTCTACACCTCCCCCAACCCTAAACCCAACCATCACAGTTAATAACGTCTACACCTCCTCCAACCCTAAACCCAACCATCACAGTTATTAACGTCTACACCTCCCCCAACCCTAAACCCAACCATCACAGTTAATAACGTCTACACCTCCTCCAACCCTAAACCCAACCATCACAGTTAATAACGTCTACACCTCCTCCAACCCTAAACCCAACCATCACAGTTATTAACGTCTACACCTCCCCCAACCCTAAACCCAACCATCACAGTTAATAACGTCTACACCTCCTCCAACCCTAAACCCAACCATCACAGTTAATAACGTCTACACCTCCCCCAACCCTAAACCCAACCATCACAGTTAATAACGTCTACACCTCCTCCAACCCTAAACCCAACCATCACAGTTATTAACGTCTACACCTCCCCCAACCCTAAACCCAACCATCACAGTTAATAACGTCTACACCTCCCCCAACCCTAAACCCAACCATCACAGTTATTAACGTCTACACCTCCCCCAACCCTAAACCCAACCATCACAGTTAATAACGTCTACACCTCCCGCAACCCTAAACCCAACCATCACAGTTATTAACGTCTACACCTCCCCCAACCCTAAACCCAACCATCACAGTTAATAAAGTCTACACCTCCCCCAACCCTAAACCCAACCATCACAGTTATTAACGTCTACACCTCCCCCAACCCTAAACCCAACCATCACAGTTAATAAAGTCTACACCTCCCCCAACCCTAAACCCAACCATCACAGTTATTAACGTCTACACCTCCCCCAACCCTAAACCCAACCATCACAGTTATTAACGTCTACACCTCCCCCAACCCTAAACACAACCATCACAGTTATTAACGTCTACACCTCCCCCAACCCTAAACCCAACCATCACAGTTATTAACGTCTACACCTCCCCCAACCCTAAAACCCAACCATCACAGTTAATAACGTCTACATCTCCCCCAACCCTAAACCCAACCATCACAGTTATTAACGTCTACACCTCCCCCAACCCTAAACCCAACCATCACAGTTAATAACGTCTACACCTCCCGCAACCCTAAACCCAACCATCACAGTTAATAACGTCTACATCTCCCCCAACCCTAAACCCAACCATCACAGTTATTAACGTCTACACCTCCCCCAACCCTAAACCCAACCATCACAGTTATTAACGTCTACACCTCCCCCAACCCTAAACCCAACCATCACAGTTATTAACGTCTACACCTCCCCCAACCCTAAACCCAACCATCACAGTTATTAACATCTACACCTCCCCCAACCCTGAACCCAACCATCACAGTTAATAACGTCTACACCTCCCCCAACCCTAAACCCAACCATCACAGTTAATAACGTCTACACCTCCCGCAACCCTAAACCCAACCATCACAGTTATTAACGTCTACACCTCCCCCAACCCTAAACCCAACCATCACAGTTAATAACGTCTACACCTCCTCCAACCCTAAACCCAACCATCACAGTTAATAACGTCTACACCTCCCCCAACCCTAAACCCAACCATCACAGTTAATAAAGTCTACACCTCCCCCAACCATAAACCCAACCATCACAGTTATTAACGTCTACACCTCCTCCAACCCTAAACCCAACCATCACAGTTAATAACGTCTACACCTCCTCCAACCCTAAACCCAACCATCACAGTTAATAACGTCTACACCTCCCCCAACCCTAAACCCAACCATCACAGTTAATAACGTCTACACCTCCTCCAACCCTAAACCCAACCATCACAGTTAATAACGTCTACACCTCCCGCAACCCTAAACCCAACCATCACAGTTATTAACGTCTACACCTCCCCCAACCCTAAACCCAACCATCACAGTTAATAAAGTCTACACCTCCCCCAACCCTAAACCCAACCATCACAGTTATTAACGTCTACACCTCCCCCAACCCTAAACCCAACCATCACAGTTAATAAAGTCTACACCTCCCCCAACCCTAAACCCAACCATCACAGTTATTAACGTCTACACCTCCCCCAACCCTAAACCCAACCATCACAGTTATTAACGTCTACACCTCCCCCAACCCTAAACACAACCATCACAGTTATTAACGTCTACACCTCCCCCAACCCTAAACCCAACCATCACAGTTATTAACGTCTACACCTCCCCCAACCCTAAACCCAACCATCACAGTTAATAACGTCTACACCTCCTCCAACCCTAAACCCAACCATCACAGTTATTAACGTCTACACCTCCCCCAACCCTAAACCCAACCATCACAGTTATTAACGTCTACACCTCCCGCAACCCTAAACCCAACCATCACAGTTAATAACGTCTACACCTCCCGCAACCCTAAACCCAACCATCACAGTTATTAACGTCTACACCTCCCCCAACCCTAAACCCAACCATCACAGTTAATAACGTCTACACCTCCCGCAACCCTAAACCCAACCATCACAGTTAATAACGTCTACATCTCCCCCAACCCTAAACCCAACCATCACAGTTATTAACGTCTACACCTCCCCCAACCCTAAACCCAACCATCACAGTTATTAACGTCTACACCTCCCCCAACCCTAAACCCAACCATCACAGTTATTAACGTCTACACCTCCCCCAACCCTAAACCCAACCATCACAGTTAATAACGTCTACACCCTCCCCCAACCCTAAACCCAACCATCACAGTTATTAACGTCTACACCTCCCCAACCCTAAACCCAACCATCACAGTTAATAACGTCTACACCTCCCCCAACCCCAACCATCACAGTTAATAACGTCTACACCTCCCCCAACCCTAAACACAACCATCACAGTTAATAACGTCTACACCTCCCCCAACCCTAAACCCAACCATCACAGTTATTAACGTCTACACCTCCCCCAACCCTAAACCCAACCATCACAGTTATTAACGTCTACACCTCCCCCAACCCTAAACCCAACCATCACAGTTAATAACGTCTACACCTCCCCCAACCCTAAACCCAACCATCACAGTTATTAACGTCTACACCTCCCCCAACCCTAAACCCAACCATCACAGTTATTAACGTCTACACCTCCCCCAACCATCACAGTTATTAACGTCTACACCTCCCCCAACCCTAAACCCAACCATCACAGTTAATAACGTCTACACCTCCCGCAACCCTAAACCCAACCATCACAGTTAATAACGTCTACATCTCCCCCAACCCTAAACCCAACCATCACAGTTATTAACGTCTACACCTCCCCCAACCCTAAACCCAACCATCACAGTTATTAACGTCTACACCTCCCCAACCCTAAACCCAACCATCACAGTTATTAACGTCTACACCTCCCCCAACCCCAACCATCACAGTTAATAACGTCTACACCTCCCCCAACCCTAAACACAACCATCACAGTTAATAACGTCTACACCTCCCCAACCCTAAACCCAACCATCACAGTTATTAACGTCTACACCTCCCCAACCCTAAACCCAACCATCACAGTTATTAACGTCTACACCTCCCCAACCCTAAACCCAACCATCACAGTTATTAACGTCTACACCTCCCCCAACCCTAAACCCAACCATCACAGTTATTAACGTCTACACCTCCCCAACCCTAAACCCAACCATCACAGTTATTAACGTCTACACCTCCCCAACCCTAAACCCAACCATCACAGTTATTAACGTCTACACCTCCCCAACCCTAAACCCACCAATCACAGTTATTAACGTCTACACCTCCCCCAACCCCAACCATCACAGTTATTAACGTCTACACCTCCTCCAACCCTAAACCCAACCATCACAGTTATTAACGTCTACACCTCCTCCAACCCTAAACCCAACCATCACAGTTAATAAAGTCTACACCTCCCCCAACCCTAAACCCAACCATCACAGTTATTAACGTCTACACCTCCTCCAACCCTAAACCCAACCATCACAGTTAATAAAGTCTACACCTCCCCCAACCCTAAACCCAACCATCACAGTTATTAAAGTCTACACCTCCCCCAACCCTAAACCCAACCATCACAGTTAATAAAGTCTACACCTCCCCCAACCATAAACCCAACCATCACAGTTATTAACGTCTACACCTCCTCCAACCCTAAACCCAACCATCACAGTTAATAACGTCTACACCTCCTCCAACCCTAAACCCAACCATCACAGTTATTAACGTCTACACCTCCTCCAACCCTAAACCCAACCATCACAGTTAATAACGTCTACACCTCCTCCAACCCTAAACCCAACCATCACAGTTATTAACGTCTACACCTCCTCCAACCCTAAACCCAACCATCACAGTTAATAACGTCTACACCTCCCCCAACCCTAAACCCAACCATCACAGTTAATAACGTCTACACCTCCCCCAACCCTAAACCCAACCATCACAGTTATTAACGTCTACACCTCCCCAACCCTAAACCCAACCATCACAGTTAATAACGTCTACACCTCCCCCAACCCCAACCATCACAGTTAATAACGTCTACACCTCCCCCAACCCTAAACACAACCATCACAGTTAATAACGTCTACACCTCCCCCAACCCTAAACCCAACCATCACAGTTATTAACGTCTACACCTCCCCCAACCCTAAACCCAACCATCACAGTTATTAACGTCTACACCTCCCCCAACCCTAAACCCAACCATCACAGTTAATAACGTCTACACCTCCCCCAACCCTAAACCCAACCATCACAGTTATTAACGTCTACACCTCCCCCAACCCTAAACCCAACCATCACAGTTATTAACGTCTACACCTCCCCCAACCATCACAGTTATTAACGTCTACACCTCCCCAACCCTAAACCCAACCATCACAGTTAATAACGTCTACACCTCCCGCAACCCTAAACCCAACCATCACAGTTAATAACGTCTACATCTCCCCCAACCCTAAACCCAACCATCACAGTTATTAACGTCTACACCTCCCCCAACCCTAAACCCAACCATCACAGTTATTAACGTCTACACCTCCCCAACCCTAAACCCAACCATCACAGTTATTAACGTCTACACCTCCCCCAACCCCAACCATCACAGTTAATAACGTCTACACCTCCCCCAACCCTAAACACAACCATCACAGTTAATAACGTCTACACCTCCCCAACCCTAAACCCAACCATCACAGTTATTAACGTCTACACCTCCCCAACCCTAAACCCAACCATCACAGTTATTAACGTCTACACCTCCCCAACCCTAAACCCACCAATCACAGTTATTAACGTCTACACCTCCCCCAACCCCAACCATCACAGTTATTAACGTCTACACCTCCTCCAACCCTAAACCCAACCATCACAGTTATTAACGTCTACACCTCCTCCAACCCTAAACCCAACCATCACAGTTAATAAAGTCTACACCTCCCCCAACCCTAAACCCAACCATCACAGTTATTAACGTCTACACCTCCTCCAACCCTAAACCCAACCATCACAGTTAATAAAGTCTACACCTCCCCCAACCATAAACCCAACCATCACAGTTATTAACGTCTACACCTCCCCCAACCCTAAACCCAACCATCACAGTTAATAACGTCTACACCTACACCAACCCTAAACCCAACCATCACAGTTAATAACGTCTACACCTCCTCCAACCCTAAACCCAACCATCACAGTTATTAACGTCTACACCTCCTCCAACCCTAAACCCAACCATCACAGTTAATAACGTCTACACCTCCTCCAACCCTAAACCCAACCATCACAGTTATTAACGTCTACACCTCCTCCAACCCTAAACCCAACCATCACAGTTAATAACGTCTACACCTCCCCCAACCCTAAACCCAACCATCACAGTTAATAACGTCTACACCTCCCCCAACCCTAAACCCAACCATCACAGTTAATAACGTCTACAAAATTATATGTTTGAATAAACAAACACACAAAGGAATGCACTAATAAATCAAGAAGCAAACTAATCAGTCAGTGACAGAATCAATCAGTGAGCTAACAGGACATGTACAGGTGTGTATGTTTGTGTGTGCGTGTTGATGACGGTGTCAATTTCTGACCTCAAACACAGCCGCCGCCTGCTGGTACAGATGAACAGCTTTGGACAGGTCCAGAGGCTCCATCAGCCTACAAACAACACAGCAGTTCAGTGTCTACACATTAACATAAGTCTCTGTGTGTGTGTGTGTGTGTGTGTGTCTGTGTCTGTGTGTGAAGACCAGCACACACTTTCCAGCTCTGTCCAGGGCCATGGCAGCGGTGTCTGGAGTGCCGTTCTCCACATACATCACACTGGCCTTCTCAATATACTGCACGGCCTCTGGCATCCTCTGCAGATCCTACACAAACACACATAACAACAGCGTGTGAAAATACATCTTTTATAATATTCCACAAAGCCATGCACAAGTACACATGTACACACACACACACACACTCACACATATTAATCAACAGTACTGCTTGCTAAATAATTCAATCCCATTTTATTCACACTATTTATATGACACATACACACCATACATACTTCATTATTTACATTTTGCACATGCATAAATTATGTTTAATGACTACACATACAAAACACAACTAAACAATGTAACTATGTAAAGCGAAACTATTTATTCACTGTGTGATTATATATGAATGATTATTAAACTGCTCTAATCAAAAGCAGAAGATTGTGTCAATAACTTTGGAGGAGCTCACCTTGAGCATCATCCCTGCCTGCTCGAAAGCCCTAAAACACAAACACTACAGTTCACAACGAACACAAACACACACGGTAAAGCAACAGATATACAGCTGGAGTCACATTTATTAGCCCTCCTGTATATTTTCCTCCAATTTCTGCTTAACGGAGAGAACATTTTACTTTAACACATTTCTAATCATGATAGTTTTAATAACTCATCTCTAATAACTGATTTATTTTCTCTTTTCTATGATGACAGCACATAATATTAGACTAGATATTCTTCAAGACACTAGTATTCAGCTTAAAGTGACATTTAAAAGCTTAACTAGGGTAATCAAGGTAAAGTTAGGGTCATTAGGCAACAGTGGTGTGTTCTGGAGACAATCCAAAACTAATATTTCTTAAGGGGGCTAATAATATTAACCTTAAAATTGCTTTAAAACAACTAAGAACTGCTTTTATTCTAGCCAAAATAAAAAACAAATAAGACTTTCTCCAGAAGAAAAAATATTATAGGAAATACTGTGAAGAATTCCTGAATCTGTTCAACATCATTGACTTCAGCTGTATCTGTACACACTCACTTTGCAGCATGAAAAAGTCTGGACAATGAGTCAAGGAGAAAGAGCTGAATACATCACAGGCTGCTGTTTAACAGGATTAATAAATGAATATAAAGTGAAGGATACGATCTGTTGTTTGTGTGCGCTTCTGCCTCCTGTAGATATGCATCTTTCGCCTGTTCCAGCTGCTTGGCGTTTTTAAAGGCAACCGCTGGAGAAAAGAGGAGATGATCATCATCATCATCATCAGAGAGACTGGAAAGTTTTTATTCAGCTTTCATGTAATAAATCTTCATTTCATCAAATTAACCTCATGACTTGTTTTATGGTGCAGCGCCACATTTCACAAAGAAACTCTCCAATCCACTAATACAAAAACTGTCTGTGTAATGTTCTCAATGTTAAAAGATTGTAGGAAAATATAAATCATAGTTCAATTAGCCAGACATGTACAACCAACCGAATGAATGAATGAATGAATTAATAAACAAATTAATTAATAAATAAATGGATGATGTATTTATGAATGAATAAACAAATAAATAACATGAATGAATGAATACATAATGGAAAAATCGATAAACACACAAATAAATTATGAATGAATGAAACCACAAATATGGATAAACAAATGAAGAAACAAATTAAATAATAAACAAATAGATTTATGAATGATTAAACAAATAATTAACACGAACGAATGAATGAATACGTAATGAGTAAATTGATAAACAAACTAATAAATGAACCAATAAATGGGTGGATGAATTAATAAACAAATAAATGTATAAAGAAAACAAATAAATAAATAAATAACATGAATAAATACAAAATTAGTGAATTGATAAACACAAATAAATTATTAAATGGATGGATGAACAAACAAACGGACTAATAAATAAATGGATGGATAGATTGATGAATGATTAAACAAATAATTAACACAAATGAATGAATGAATACGTAATGAGTAAATCGATAAACAAACTAATAAATGAACCAATAAATGGGTAGATGAATTAATAAACAAATAAATGTATAAAGAAAACAAATAAATAAATAACATGAATGAATGAATGAATGAATACATAATGAGTGAATTGATAAACACAAATACATTTTTAAACAGATGGATGAACAAACAAACTGATTTATAAATAAATAAATGGATGGATTGATAAATGAATGAATAAATAAATAACATGAATGAATACATAATGAGTGAATTGATAAAGAAACAAATAAATTATTAAATGGATGGATGGATGGATGAACAAACAAACTGATTTATAAATAAATAAATGGATGGATTAATGAATGAATAAACAAATAAATAATATGAATGAATACATAATGAGTGAAATGATAAACAAAAAAATTAATACGTAAATGGATGAATGAATAAACAAATGAATAACATGAATGAATGAATACATACATAATAGGTAAATTGACAAACAATTAAATTAATAAATGGATGGATAAACTAACAAACAAATGGATTAATAAACGAATGGATGGATTGATGAATGAACGAACGAATGAATTAATGAATGAATACATAATGGGTGAATCGATAAACAAGCAAATAAATTAATCTATAAATGGTTGGATGGATGAATAAACAAATAAACAGATAAATGAATGAATGAATGAATAAACAAACCAATTAATAAATAAATCAACGAATAAACAAATAAACACATAAAAGAATAAACAAGCAAATAAATAAAATAATGAATTAATAAATAAATGAATAAATGGAATGAATGAATAAACAAATAAATGGATGAACACACAAAACAATTAATAAGCTATACTAATATAATTGTACGAATGAGTGAATAAATAAATGACTAAACAAACAAACGAATAAAAATAGAAAAGATAAAGGAGTAAACAAGCCAACAAATAATAAATGGATGAATGAACTAACTAATTACTCAACTAAAACAACAAACAAATAAATAACAGCTGTACAACAACAACAGCAAAACAAAACAGGTGTATATAGAGGGGGTTAAAGGTGTTTTCTCACCTGCTTTAGCGTATTCTGAAGCGGCACTGTCATAATCAGGCTTCCACTTCATAAAACTCGTCTTTAAACTGCATTTAATAGGAAATATACACGTTTAGTGTTCATACATTGACCATAAACACTCACCTGGGAAGACTACAGCAGGTAATACATTAAAAACAAGGCTTAAGACTGACATTTGACACGCTAGTGTCATTATTAAAGCGAATATAATTTCATACTCGTCAAATATAGACATTACTGAGGAGTAAATATGCGGTAAACGTCATGTACAACCACTACAGTGAGGATTGAAGAGCTTTACTTACTATTTCTCCGCCTTGGCGATGTGCTCGTGAGCTTCGCTGATTTTCTGCGCCATAACAATTACATATAAATTATTAAATACAGTAAATAAACGCTTGTTTGTTGTTCGCACGCTGAATGTGTTGTCAGCTGATGGTGATGACTGAGGCGAACGTTTATTTCCGGGTTGCTACGTCATCTGAGTAACCCCTACGTCACGTTATTGTTCGTCCTTCACAGTTTTTTGGGGGCATAACCAAAGCCATATTTATTCATATTCCATGTTTAAAACTGTTTTGTAGCGTCTTTGATTGTGTATTCTATCACATTTAAATAGTTTAAGACATCTTTACAATATATGGCAGATAGGTTTTTGTTTTCTGCAACAATTTTAAAAAGTGCGCGTAGCAAAGCCTACATTAAAACGCTTTTATATCTTTAGGACATCTCGTTGGACTAATTATTATAATCTACATGATATACATACATTACATAACAAAATGGTGCAATTTAAGTCACCACAAAACCAAACGCGATTACCGCTGTTGAGAAAAGTAACAGGTAACACGTGACACTTCCTGTTCAGCCGTGTAGGGCTGTGAGCATCGATTAATGATGAACTTCGGTTTCAGACTGACACACATACAAAGAATGAATTATATACACCATCATAACTGGCGATTCCCTAATTATACGAATAATAACTAACAGAACGTTCACATGAACAAGCTAATACGCCGTCCTCTCGTCTAAATATGCAAATATTTTCACAATAATATTTTATTCCTGCAACAAGTTGATCATTCGATTGGTTTCAGGAAACTGAGGCTACAATTCACACAGGCTCACCAAAACTGGACAATAGAAGATTGGAGAAACGTTGCCTGGTCTGATGATGAGTCTCCATTTCTGCTGCCACATTCGGATGGTCGGGTCAGAATTTGGCCTCAACAACATGAAAGCATGGATCATCCTGCCTTGCATCAACGGTTTAGGCTGGTGGTGGTGGTGTAATGGTGTGGGGGAGATATTCTTGCCACACTTTGGGTTCATTAGTACCAATTGAGCATGGTGTCAACGCCACAGCCTACCTGAGTATTGTTGCTGACCATGTCCATCCCTTTATGACCAGTGTCTCCATCCTCTGATGGCTACTTCCAGCAGGATAACGCACCATGTCATAAAGCGCCGATCATCTCAGACTGGTTTCTTGAACATGACAATGAGTTCACTGTACTCAAATGGCCTCCATAGTCACCAGAGCTCAATCCAATACAGCACCTTTGGGATGTGGTGGAACGGGAGATTGGCATCATGGATGTGCAGCCGACAAATCTGCAGCAACTGTGTGATGCTATCATGTCAATATGGAGCAAAATCTATGAGGAATATTTCTAGTACCTTGTTGAATCTCTGACACGAAGGATTAAGGCAGTTCTGAAGGCAAAACACGGTACTAGTGAGGTGTACCTAATAAAGTGGCCGGTTAGTGTTTATACATGCAAACATTTTCTAAAATATATAAATGCATGTGCATAGCACGCACACACACAAACACACACACATACACATTATGCTAATACTATTAATATTACCTAAATGCATATACTAATCTGAATCGTGATTGATCATTTGACAGCACTGCTCAAAATAACTTTGACTGAATACTTCCATTAACTACATCCACATCCTAACTTCATGGCTGATGTTTCGCACATAAACACTTCCCATTAAATGTGAGCATATGCAAAAAGCATTCACTTAAAAATACCAGCACGTCTTCCATTGTTGGCATTTCTTTAATAAACGTCTGCCAAAGAGGGGGACAAAACATCTTCATACAAAAAAAAAAAAGAAAGAAAGCGTTGCTCATCTCCTCGAGGAAAAAAAACAGGTTAAACGTCTCTTTAACTATCAATTTTACAATGGCTATAGACAAGAGCTGGTGACAAAACACAGCGCTGATCCGTTCAGTAGATTCACCAGATCACACAAGTGCTGCCAGTCTCCCTGGACTCTCCCAAACCTTCAGACAGAGCCCAGAACAGGTCAAAAATCATCAAGAAAAGAAAAGAAACTGACCAAAAATAAAACACCTTACATTACTGGTCGTTTATGTGTGCAGATACAGCACAGTACTCCGTTCACACCTTCGCTCGTTTCCGCCTACTTTGTTCAGTAGTGCAAAACATTGTAATACTAGAGGTCTGTCCTCGCGCAGCTCGTAAAAACACTTACCCCGCGGTAAATGCACACCCCCGAAAAAAGAAAGGTTCAGTTTAATTTAAAAGACAGCAGTAGAATATAGATTACAAAACAAAATCCATCAATCGGAGGAAGAAACAAAACTAAACGGATCTATGAAATGGCGCCAGCGGGAAATCCAAAAAAACTCCCCATCCATCCATCCATCGGTCCCTCCGGTTTTACAAATATTACAAATGGGTTTAGTGCTGGTTTGAGGGCGACTGCATGTGTCTTTTAGAGTCTTCCTTTTCTCTGAGGCGTTCAGGGTTAGTCAGTTTTCTCTCCGCGGGGCATCAAAAAGGCAGTCCTCGACCCCGCAGCGCCGCCGCGTACCCCAGTGATTGGGACGGGGAACTCCAGGGCTGTCCTGGCGGTGGCGGCGGCGGCCCGTGATTGTACTCAAATCGATGGTCCTGGTCTCCGCTAAACACCATGCTGGCTCCGGCGGCTCCGTGAGCGAAGGCTTCGGGCCCCAGCGGTGCGTGCGGAGGCAGGCCGGCCCCCATCATGTGGCCGAGGTAGCTGTCTGAGAACCCGGCGTGCGGGAACGGTGGCGGCGGCCGGCTGAAATCTGCCCCGTATCCCGATCCGTCCGGAGGATAGTCCGGCTCTGGGGGTCGAGGAGGTTCTGCCGGTTGGCTCTCAGGGGCGTGCCGGTAGTCCAGGTCAGCACAGGGTGGAGGTTCTGGGGGTTCTGGAGGTCTCTGGTCCGGTGGGAGAATAGAGAGAGAGTCTAAACTCCTGGAGGACGAGACGCCGCCTTCTGCAACTGCAATGAACACAGGAGGACACGACATGAAGATTACATACGGCAATACAACGCTAATAACTGTATCAGCAACGCACTGCTGTTAAACACTAGCCTAGCGCAACATCTGCTGTTAAAAAACTAGCCTAAAGCATAAAGGATGTGAACCTACGCTGGTCTCACGGTTGGGTTACAATTATCATGCCATCGATTCGGTTCAATTCGTTATCTCGGTGCGTCACGGTGCATTGACGATGCTTTCCATACAGTTTTATATTTTCTTCACAGCACAGCAATTCTTGAATTCAAATGTATGACTATATTTATAAACTATTTGTAAAACAATTTTGTCCTTTAATACAAACAGTCAGATATATAAACTGTACCTTTAAACAACACCAGCATTTATAGCAAGTAAACAAATATAAATCTCCCGCTCGCTCTCTGAGTCCTAGTGTCTAACTAGTTCTTTCTTACACCCCTTTGATTGGTCACGCGCTCGACTGAAAGGGCTGCGATTGGCTCTTCACAGAGGAGTAAAGTTTTAACACTGATAAACTGCAGCAGCAATCACAGCTGATCCATGATAGACGCGGTAGAGAAAACTCTGCAGACACGCACCCGTGTCTGTATCCAGAAGTATCGCTGTAACAGCCGAGAGTACAGGAAAAGTCACGCCAGCAGGTCAAATGGGCCACAGTGAGAGAGAGAGAGAGAGAGAGAGAGAGAGAAATGGAGTTTACTTTCATTCTCTCAATCGCAGTGAAATAGGGGCTTCTGCTGTTAGTGTCAGTGAAAGACTGTCCAGCAAACACACATGCAGTCAAATTGTGCACAGTTTCTGCGTTTTTAAGTAGTTGGAGCGTTTTTTTAAGTAGTTACTCGCCTCCCTCGCCATAGTAAGCTACATAGCACATATGAGATAAATGACGTCAGTACATATTAACCGGTTATCATTATTACTGAACCGATACCGAATTGTCTGCATCGCGGTGCACCGAAGAAACAATTAATTTTGACACCCCTACTAAAGCACCATCTGCACTCACTCATTTGACAAGTGCGAGTGCTCTGAATCAGGTCCAGGCACGGTTCAGTTGGCCAGCTCTGGCCCGGTTAGAAGAGGCGTGGCAGAGCGTGGTTCGGTTGGGCTTTGGCGGGGTACACTTGTAGTGTGAGTGCAATTTGCGCCTGAGCCTGAAACTGAAGACGCGACGTCACTATTAAGGGACCGTTTCATATGTGTTTGTTAATCATTCTTACTTTTCAATGAACGCACACACTGTTGTAGATTATTAAAGACACAAACCCCTCGCTGCACCTTCAGGAAACCTCCTGCAGCACCAGGACTTTTATGATCTTTTATGAGTGTCAAAAGTGCTGGATCTGTTCAGCTAAATATCTGAATATAAAATATAATAAATATAATACAAAACAATAGATTTAAATCAAAGTGCACTGTGCTGAGCACGAGCACTTCTCTTCCTGTTAAACTGAGCAGTCGCATCATCGATGACGTAAGTGTGCTTCGGCTCGGAAGGTAATGCAGTGTGAGTCCAGGCTGGATTGGGGTGGGGGGGGGGGGGGGATTGGGGGCAAGCACGCTTCGGCACGGTTCAAGACAACTGTGTGAGTGTGAGCACACCCTCAGAACAACAATAGATTACGTCAGAGTTATTTACTGTATGTGTATCTGTAAGGTGCTCCCTCTCCCTTATCTGATCGATTAATAATAGTTTTACAAACGTTCTATTTTGTTTTTCTCTCGTCTATTTTTAACACTCAGTCGTTCAATGTTATTAGCCTTGTTTAACAGGTATTCTCTGGTGACTGCGTTTGACTTAAGGGGATGCCAGTTAATGAGTGTAAAATGAGCTAAAAAATAACTTAGAAATAAGAAACAAACACAACAAAACACGCGATAGAACAATTACAATGATAAATATAAAGTAAAACAACAACAAAATCAATGCTTCTGGAACACACACAACTTATTAAAAAAAAATAATAATGACGTTTCCATTTTTTGGAAACAACTAAACATCTCAAAATTATGACCCATGGAAACCCTAAGGGGCCGATAACACCAAACGCACTTTTCCATTCTGAGGAACGCAAGGGACACTGCGCTGGATTTTTTTGTTGACAAGTAATACAAAATAAATAAATAAATAAATAAATAAATAAAGAAAGAAGAAGTGCACTGCGCTTTGTCACTAGAAAATCAATTGAATCAGCAGCACATTGTGTGCGAGGGCTACTGTTGATATTGTTATAATTGGTGCACTGTTCTGCGCTCCTGAATGGCTGTATTTACATTTCGGTGGGGTTTCGTCTGGTGCAAACAGCCAAACTGCTCATCACTGCGTATATCGTCACGTAGCGTGTTGTTAGGAGACGAGGTTACAGTGTGACCTGCTCACCTAATGTTTACGCTCGTAATATTTATAGTATTCGCTAATTAATTACCACCTCATGTGGAACTCTGAATCTGCGTCTCATTTCAGAGTCTGCTACTGTCCACCGGAGGTCACATTTCGGTCGCGGACGCATGCTTTCACAGCCTTCCTGACGTTTTCCATCAAGGCAACTCGGGGTGCTGAAATATAATTGGCTAAACTGGCATTGGGCGGGTTCAATGACCAAAACAAAGACAGCTGCTCCAGCACGTAGCGCACAGGTTCAAAGCAGAATATCTGACTTCAGCATTGTTTTTCCCATAAACAAGAATGCTCATTGAGCATGTTTCTGAATATCTGCTAACATATTATGGTGTATTTATGATGCATAAGAGTCAAAATTTTACATACAGCACCTTTAATTTTGACACACACTTTTGAAGGACTCTTACTGTGCGTGTTCTTACCTGGAGACACAGGGCTGGGCTCTGGCGGTGGTTTGATCTCCAGTGGCGCCGCTGTATTGGGGACGCCTCCGTCTGCTCCATCAAAGCCCATCCCGTCCCCTGGCGCCCCCTGCTGGACGTTCAGCAGCTGAGCCAGCAGCATGGTGACGGCGGTCTGCGTGGCGGAGGCGGAGCTCTCTCCGTCAGCCTGCTGCGGACCGGGTGGAGACGGGGGTTTGGGCATGGGTGGAGTACGGGGCGCTCCGGGCCCTGACGCAGCCGACGGAGGAGGTTTAGAGGTTTTGGGGAGCACAGGCGGCTCTGGGGGACGCTCAGACTCCGGCAGGCCACACGGCAGGGCTTTGGTCAGCTGCTGCAGCGTCTCCGGGTTCATCTTGGAACTCATGGTCTGCATAAACTGAGCAGATCCCACCGCAGAGCTCTTAGACTGCAGCAGGTTCAGCAACACGGCCAGCTGATCCTGAGTCAGCTGAGAGTTGGCTGATTTGGGGTCTGGAGGGAAAAGACAGTGATCTGGAATTTATTTATTTATTTATGTTTGTTTCAAATTGACAAAACGATAAAACTGTGTGTGTGTGTGCGCGCATATATGTGTATATACATCGGTGTATGTGTGTGCTTACCCAGTAGGCCTGCAGTGTTTGTGCTGCTCTGTGTTTTGTGTCCTCCCGCAGCGGTGCTGAATCCCTGCGGTGTGTTACTGCGACTGTCATCCAGACCCAGCTCTTTGCGAGGGGCCTTGGGAGCCGTCAGCTCCTCCGGCATCTGCTTCTGCCGCCGCCGCTTTTTACTCCACAGCTCGTGACAGTCCTGCCACAGAGGGAGACTGAACACAAAGGAGGACAAATAAATAAAAAGATTACAATGACACCGTAGCAGATTTATTAGTATAGTTGGTGTGTGGACTATTGTAATGTTGATAATGATAATGTGATATGATTTAAATGCATGTGTGTTTTTTCAGGGTAACAACTTTTACAAATATTTATCCAAACGTAATGCCAAAGTAACATAAATAAATAAAATAATAATAATTACAAAAAAATTCATCACTGCAAATCAAAATACTCTGCCAAAAAAAGTAGAAGTACAGCATTAAAGTCAATAATTTAAAGCTAATCTCTCATACTCGGGTGGAGGCATCTTGGCGGGATCCACATCTCGGAGGAAGTCGCTGCTCAGGGCCTGTTCTGCAGTGCAGCGTTTGCTGGGGTCCAGAGCCAGCATGTGATCGAACAAATCCAGAGCCATCAGAGGAATACTGAAACAAACAAACCAATAATCACTAAAAAAATCTAATCATGTCTTAAACAATCTGCAAAGATTTCATAAAAAAGTGCATGATCCATAAACAGAGTTTCAGCAGGTTTTTTTTCAAGAGGACCTATTCTGCCACTTTTTACAAGCATGTAAAATGAGTCTCTGATGTCTCTGGAGTGTGTTTATGTGAAACTCCAGCTCAAAATAACACACAGATAATGTTCTCTAACTCTCTGAAACTGACCCTTTTAGGCTCTGATCCTAACTGTGGTGTTTTGGTGACTATCGCTTTAAATGCAAATGACATTGTGCTCTTTTTCAGAAGAGGGCGGAGCTACAAACGCATGTGTGTCAGCATAGTGGCAGATGTAAAACAGCACTGGCTGTGTTGTCAATGCTGGTTAGGTGTGTGAGTGTGTGCTTCATGCTTCTGTCACTCTATGTCATTGTTCATGTGTGCTTCATCTAAAACTCCACATCTATAATCCTCTTAGTCTATGCTGACATTATCTTCAGCAGCTCAAACACTCTAATGGCTAATGGACAGACGGCTGCTTCTCACTCAGAGCTGCTGTTTATGCTAATGAGGGAGAGATGGGCACTAGTGGGCGGGGCTTTCCCCCTCTGATGACACGTACAAAGGGAGAATGTCAATCAAAGTGTTTCTGTTTATATCAAGTCTGATTAGAACAAACACAATTAATTCATGTTTACCATTAGAGGATTGGAGATATTTACACACAACCGTGTTTAAACCCCTTATAAAAGTGATTTCTGCATAATAGCTCCCCTTTAAAATAGCACACATGACCTGCACTTTAAAAATAGACTGAACTTGTTAGATTACTCACAAAGCGAACTCCTCCCGCAGCCGCCGCCGGTACTGTTTCTTTGGTTTCATGGTGTTGAAGTAGGGCAGTTTGATGACATCCGGCCACACGGCTGGGCAGGGGCTGCCACAGATACGACTGCACAACAAACACACGATTATAGATTTCTTTATTTATCGGCACATAAACAATCTATGGCTATTACATGACAAGATCACTATATCATGAACGTACTATATCACAATAATAATTATAACTTCATACATCAGGAGAAGACGATACAAAAAAAATTCAGATATTACATTAAAAACAATCACATGTTCTCCATTTAGACTGAAAATACTCATGTACGAATGTGTCGTTACCTTATGAGCTCCAGTTGCGCTAGCTCCTGATTAGCCTGGAAGATGGGCTTCTTTGTGAATAGCTCTCCCAGAATGCACCTATGTGATAGGAAGAGTTTCAAACCATCACAAGATAACAGAGACTACACGAATATAGTGCATTAAACTTTTACAAAGTGTGTTCTACTTTTCCAGGAGTGTTTGATGGCGTTTTACTTATTCATTTTTAATATTTTTAGAAAAAGGAGAAAATGTTATTAAGCATTTTTAACAATGAACCAAAGCAACCATCGATAAGGATAATCATATAGCAAACGCTAATTTGAAGCTGAAAAATATCTGAAAATCAAAGATACAGCAAGACTTTAATGGTCCGTTTCCACTGAGTGGTACAATACGGTACAGTTTGGTGGCTGTTTCCACCTACAGGGTTTCTGCAGATATCATAATGTCAAATTTAACACTTTTAAAGACCATTAAGTATTAAATTTAAGACCTACCTCACAATATCAAAAACACACGAGAGAAAGTGCAAAATCACAAAATTAGTGGTAAAATAAATTTATTTAAATTATAGGTGGGCATAGATTCATTTTTTTAATCTAGATTAATCTAGATTAAAATAGCTCATTTGAATTCTGCCGAAGGCATTCAGAATATGTGTGCTACCCAAATAATAAGTCTTTGAGAACGGGTTTCTCAAGCCAGGTGGCGCATTAGACCAGGGAAACTGTTCTACTATGATAATTGGTGATGAAAATAAATGATGTTCAATATGATGTACTTGTGTTTACTCACTGTTTATGCAGTTAAACATGAATGTTGAGCTGTAGGCCTACATAAGCTCCAACCAGCGATTTCATACTTTCTTTTGATGTACGCACATACAGAAAATGCTGCTTTGCAAAGGCAAGTTCACAGAGCCCTGACGGTGTCAAGCATTGAGTATGTTTACATGGGCAACAATACTTTAATACGATTTTAACATGATTAAAACAATACTCTGATTAAGAGTCTACCATGTAAACAGCAATTTTTAATTACCTTAATGCAACTCATAACTGTAGTTATGTAGTTCAGTCAAAACTGAACTAAACAGAAATGGAATTAATACGTGGAGTATGCAGATATTAGTGGCAATACTGACAAACTAGCACCATCATGTAGGACTTTTCGCCATATTTTCCGACAAGATCCACACAGGCGGCTGTCAGTAAAGGACCGCACAGACGTACAGACGCACACACAAACACACACACACATCGCGAAATGCGGAAGTTTCTTTTTCTTCTCATTTGGCGTTCGTTATTAAACTCCATAACACTCTCACCTGTCCTTACTCATTTATTTGCATCTAATACCCCAGTTTGTCACGAAGGCATGACTTAAATGTTCACGAGTTAAAGTGAAACTGGCGAACTGCAGTTAAAGTCAGGCATCCTGCTGATTTGATTCAGAAGGGCACTTCTTTCCCAGACGGCTCACCGGTCAGGTATACATCCGCGCTAAACTTTCAAAGTGAAAGTCCCCATAGCTTGCGTAGAAAAGACCCAGCTCTCAACCCAATTTTGAGAATAGATTAACGCCGATATTTTTTTTATCGCGCGATAAGAGTCTCGCGTTAACGCAGCACGTTAACGCCGATAACGGCCCACCACTAATTTAAATTGAACTGTACTAAAGACAGGATAGATGGACCACTGAACTGCAAAAAAAAAAAAAAAACATCTTAAGGCTGATTTATATTTTTGCTGGCGCCGCATCGCACACCTCCGCTGACTGTGCGTGCACCTCACGAAACGGACGAGGCTTTTATACTTGATGCGTTCGCCGTTGTGGCATTCTTTAAAACGACAGGGGCCGGTCAAAAGAAACCCACTATAAAGTCAGACGGATGAACAGAGAAGTAGTACGTTTCTGGAACTACATCATTTCATTAATATCGTTCAAGATTTTAAAACTAATTATTTTTTATTATTTTTATAATTTATTATAATGATTATAAAGATTTTTATAACCACTTTGATGCATCACTTCAAATCTCGGACAGTTCTAATGTAAACTAATTAGATGTGTTTTCTTTGCATGTATGGATTTTCGTACGCTTGTTACCAATATCCAGTGTAAATTTCAAGTCTACAGCAGCTTTAGAAATACGTTTTCCTATACATATGTTGGTGTTTCTGTCGTCTTACCCGCAGCTCCAGACGTCGATGGCCGGTGTGTATCGCTCTTCTCCCAGCAGCAGCTCTGGCGGCCGGTACCACAGTGTGATCACCTTATTGGTGTAGGGTCGACTGGAGAACAGCACACACACACGCACAATCAGAGTCTGATCTGCTCACTTTACACTACTCTATAACACACATCTGAATAACGTCTGGAGTTACGTACCTCTCCTCAGAGTTATACAGGCGAGCCAGTCCAAAGTCTGCCAGCTTGATCTGACCCCTACAAGACAACACAGATTTACATGTCAATTACAAGGCAGATTTGACATCTCTCCCTGTCTTCCTTTCTATCAGGTCACTTTTACAGGAAAGCTCAGAACAATTAATATTATCAATCCAGTTTTTCCTTTCGATTTAGCTCTGAGAATTTCCCCTTCAAGCTAAATCTCTATACAGGCTCGAGAATGGTCCATAGACAGTGGATCACACTGGCGGAAGTCACAAAATGTTTAAGCCTGACTTTTGTTGTGACAATAGCAACCCAACGTTCTCCTCAGCACATTCAACAACCTTACCTTAAAGGTCCCGTGAAGTGCTTTGAAATGTGCATTTTTATTCAATGTCTGACGCAATCTCAACTGAAAAACAAAGAGAGGGCGGGACATAGAGTAACTCCTCCCCTTTTAAAAAAGCAGCCAATAGCCGTCTGATTCATAACAGCTTCACCAGTGAGAGTGGCTGAGCTCAAGCACATCACGGGGCATGTGAGACACTAGACAGCATTTGATTGGTCAGAAGATTTGATGAAGTGACGTGAAAAAAAACCTTGATCCAATTTGGAGGAAGAGACAAGCTGCAAGCTTTACATTTTGATGTCAGTTTTATATCTTCTAAACGTGAATTTTGTCATCGTCTTGCATCACACTAGCTTATAGATATTCCTGAAGACTAACCTGCTGATACTAACTTCTAAAAAGCTATGTCAATTTCACTGGACCTTTAATAAGAAACCGGACTGATTGCAGGAGGCGTGGCTATCCCGGAACACGGAGAGGAGAGTGAGAGAAACGCTTACTATCTACGTTAAAAACTCTTCAATAAATAATCATGAGATGTGTTCTGTGTGATCAACCCCTTACTTGTTGTTAAGCAGGATGTTGGAGCACTTGATGTCTCTGTGCAGGAAGTTCTTCTTGTGGCAGTAGTCCAGGCCCTCCAGCAGCTGCCGCATGAAGGACTTGATGTGGCTCTCGTTGAAGTGCACCAGGCCCGACTCCAGCAGGCCCATCAGGTCGTGGTCCATGTACTCGAACACCAGGTAAAACGCGCCTGATAGACCAAAACACAGCGGGTACACGAGACGTTCATCAGTACATGCAGCATTGCGCAGTGAGAAAAAAATGGAAAGATTAAAAGATTTCTGAAGCGAAAATAACGTCGGAACGTCTGAGAAAAGCCATCATAAAATCTAAGTCATTTTAGGCTTAAATATTACTAATAAACACTTAAGGGACTGATTAATTATGAATTACTTCATGACTAATTGCATCATTAACATTGTATTTAACTACTTTTATCATTTCTGTTTACGGTAAAAGTTTAGTTTAGTTGACTCACTTAAAATCCTTAAACATTTCCAAGCTCAGACAATAGAAATAAACACTTTCAACTCTTTAAATTTAAGTGCTTCTACATTTTAAACCCAAGTATTTTAATAACTAACATAATATGCAAAAATAAAAAGTTAAGCTAAACACTACTCACCAAAAAATGAATTTCTTATTTTTATTTCTGACAGTCCTACTACACTGCTTCACCTTTTCAGTGGAGAAGTGACTTAGATTACAGTAACTAGTTATTTTTGCATTCAAACAAGTCTTATATCTCATAAATTCGATGGATATTTGATAGTGCTATATTTTTATTGGTAACACTTTAGAATAATGCTCTGTTATTTAATGTATTTACTAACATTAAGTATGAATAATCTTGTACAAATATATTAATCATAGTTGCACTTGTAAACATTAGTTAATGCAAAGTGAGTTAACATGACAATGTTATTTCAATTAAATAACATTTGAAAAGATGAATAAGCACCCTAATACATTTATTACTAATTGTTTGTTCATGTTAATAAACACGTTTAGCTTACCATAACTAATGGACCGTTATTTTAAAGCGTTACCTTTTTTATAGCCCTACTACTATCAGGGTTTAACGCTAAGGATTTTTTCTACTTGCCCTGACAAGATTTTCACTGGTCCCACCAAAAAGAAAAGAAAAAGAGGTTAATAGCTATTTCTTAGCCACATACAGCATTTTAAATAATGTGTCAAAAGCCAAACGTAATTGTAATACCTACCCTTTTTATTCAGCATAACTTTTTTAATACAACTGACAATTAAAAAAAATACAATTGTGATGTAACTAAATTTGATAGTGTGTGTGTGTGTGTGTGTGTGTGTGTGTGTGCGCGTGTGTGTGTATATATATTTATATATATACACCACTGGTCAAATGTTAATGTTTAGGATCAGTTTTATAATTTTTTTTCATGTTTTTTTTTAAGAAAAATATTCAGTTCATCAAGGCGGCATTTATTAAATGTAAAAAAAAAAAAGTTAAATTGTTAAATATTTATTTAAATTTTAAATAACTGCTTTCTTATTGTATGTAGTTTCAAATAAAACGATTACTCTAGTCATTATTGCTTTTATTACTATTACCATTAATAATGAACAATAATAATAATAATAATAATTAATATTAGAGTGATTTCTGAAGCATCATGTGACTCTGAAGACTGGAGTAATAAAGCTGAACATTCATTTTTAAAATCACTGGAATAAATGATTAAATTAAATGATAAACTAGTTTTAAAGAGTTATTTTATTGCTCAATAACATTTCACAATTTTACAATGTGTGCTGTATTTATGATGACATAAATGCAGCCTTGGTGAGCAGGAGAAGCTTATTTTAAAATATTTAACAATCATACTGTCCCCAAACGTTTGACCAATAGTGTATAGAATATTTTATAAGTGAAAATGTGCATGTTAATTTTAACACCCACAGACACAGTCCCCAAATATAAATCTTTCTCATACAGAGCCTCATTTCAGTTTTCAAGTTTTGTAAAAATCTCTCTATTGAATTAATCAATCTATTAAAGAAATGTTGGCTAGAATTCTGCATTATAGGCTTAAACTATAGAGAGAAATGACAGATGAACCGAGACTGCAGTCAGATCATGAAGCAGATTAATGTTGATCTTTCTTTCGAGCTGTCAGTGCTGAAATGAACAAAACCACAGGCCTAATACAACATAAGATTAAAATATGGAAAGATTATCAGATGGTGACTTTTCCTAACAGATAAACAGCACTCTAATATTTCAGCATGCTTTCACTTTCGTATTAGACATGAAACGCACATTTGCAGGTAGGAATGACATCTCGGCCTACTCATCCTTCTCTCTTCATATAGCCGTATATATGGCTATTACACAATCATAATACACTGTCATATAGCCTGGGTTGTTAGTTCGTTGGATTGTTTTGTTTTCTCACTACAAACGATCCGCTCAATCGAGCAGAGACCACCTTATTCTGGCGATCTCAGACCGATTGATTTGACGCGGATCCGAGCGCAATTTTGGATTCACCTATGCTAAACGAACCGCGCTAACGGGGGAAACAAGACCGATTCCGAAACGCACGTCTATGTGTGAAAGCACCCTAAGCTTGTATTTGCACGCAATTGACAGACAGTCGCAGCCAAAGTAGACTTTTGGGACAAGGCAGCATTGGCCCAATCGGGCCAGTAACCATTCTGTACACTGGCCTGAGCATCTCGCACGCTGGCCCCGGGCCACTGGACAGTCCTTATTGTCGAACCCTGACTATAGGCCCCGTTTACACTAATGCGTTTTCGTTTTAAAACGCATAAGTTTTTCTACGGTTACGCCATCCGTCCACACTACGCCGGAGTTTTCGAGCCCCAAAAACAGAGCGTTTTAAAAACGCTGGAGAGGCCGTTTTCATTATAAACCGCTGCTGCTCCGTCTCAGTGTGGATGGGGAAAACGGAGACATCTGAAAACGGAGGCGTGGCTGCTGAGATTCGCTACCTGATTGGGGCTTTTGGGTCATTGCGTATCCTTCCCTTATTCGTCAAGCCCCTATCACATGACTATAACGCTACCGGAAGACGGCAGACCAGCCTTCACTGTAAACAACAACATGGACACAGAAATGGGAGCGTTGTTTGGACTATTGTCCGTTTTAGGCGCCATTGTGCAGTTAAACTCTGCCTTTTTTACTACAGCAGCTGCATATATTCACAAGAGGCAAGCTATTGTTCGAGCACTCGCTAATCGCTCGCGTTCATCGTTCAACCAGCGTTTGTTGACTAACAATATATTTTTTGCATTGAAACAACTCTAATGATGATGAATATCTGAAACTCTTTATTTCACCAAGTCCCTTGCTTCACCTTTTCAGTGGAGAACTGATTTAATTATAGTTACTAGTTATTTCTGCATTACAAGTTTTTTTCCTTAGAAATGCGAGGAATATTCAAAATGAGGTTGTTTTTTATTTGGACAACTCTACTCGCTTCAGCTTTTCAGTGGAGAACTCATTTAAAATCACAGTCACTACTAACTTCAGAACTCAAAACACCCAACACAAAGCAAACCCTCCTAAAGCAGCTGGCTCATTTCCAGGCGTTACCTTTGTCGTTCTTGAAGTCTAAAGCGTCCTCCTTGTCGGTGACGATCTCCTTCATGTTGATGATGCTCTTGTGGTTGAGCTGCCGCAGAATCTTGATCTCCCGGATGGCGGTGATGGGGAAACCCTCCTTCTCATTGTCCAGACGCACCTTCTTTAGGGCCACTAACTCAGCTGAACAACAACACAAAAGATGCATTAGATGCATACAACTGATTCATGTTCTCTCAATGCATTAGCATACAAACTGATCATGGTTCCAGGGAACTTGAGAACTACAGTTCTGCTGCTATGGAGTAAAGCATAAAATATTAGAAATGATATATAGTAAATGGTGATATTTAAATTAACAATATATGTAAATAAAGAAAGAATAAAACACAGGCGACCTCACAGGTCATTCTACAGTCTGTGAGGGGATTTTATAGAAAGAGTTGGAAAAATTACTTTTTTTTAACTCAAGACTTGAATAATGACAACTTAAAGCATTTACATCTGAGCAATCAAGGAAAAGCTTCACTGTAAAAATGTGTTTAAAACTGTGAATTCATCAGATTACCGTGATGGGGTCAGATTCCTGTCTTTAAATCCGTCCCAGCAAGGATCAATGTTTATCCTTTTTCTCAGTACTTTAGCAATGTGATTATTTGAATCGGTATTTAATCTTTGAAATGGTTTTGACTAGTGAATAAAGTTAACACATTGCATAATTTAGGAACGTTCAGTGTCTTTGTCCCTCTCTTTGTCTGTCATAACTCTATTTTCAAAAGCCACCACATAGGTCATTGAGAGCTCTTGAGTGGAACTGCAGAGCCTGATGACTGTAAACAACTGCTCCTATTGTTATTTGCTATGTGTTATTTATGTCTGCAGGGATATTGTTATTTTTAAGTGTTAATTCAGTTTAAGATGACTTCCTTTTTGTGCAAAATAAACTTCGTATAGTAAGAATCTGCCAGTTTGGATGCAGATTGTCCCAGTTTTTCCCAGTTGACGGCAGAGCCTTGGGTAGGAAACAGATTGTACTTTGAGTGTGTGTGTTCTATTTCCGTTGTGGACCATTTCACAGGTCTGGGGTCAGCTCTAAACAGCCTGACGTTTGTATGCTTGAGATATTGTTCAGAATTGAACACACACAGAAATTTTCTTAGTTTATCTGTGTTTAAACCAATCAGGTTATAACACCTATATGGTATGACGCAGTTAACGTTATGTGAGAGTATAATTGCTATTGTTCTGGGATTGTAAGTGGAGCGGCCTATAAACTCTTTGCGAGCGTTGAAACTGGCTTCTGCTGATAAACCTGCAAACTATCTTCAGTAAACTATTTTTTTTTTAATTGAATCTCTGACTCCGGCTGTTCTTCATCTGACAGACTGCTCATTTTTGGGGTAAAACTGTATAATTTCCCTACAAGTGGAGCACATTTTACAAGAAAAACAAGGGAACAGCATTTCTATTACTATTACATTGTTCCACATTAATTCAAATGAACTTTTGTGCAATAATGTAATAGACACAATAAACATTAATCATGCCTAATTCATGTGAAATTGTAAAAGTTATCCTGATTTATCAAATGTAGAGGTCAAAAATATTTCTAAAACATTTTTTCTAGTGTTCAAAGAGCATAATCTCTCTGTTTTTGACTAATTTAATTTGACTAAATAATACAAATATTAATTTTCCTTCAGCTTAGTCCCTTGTTTATCAGGGTTTGCCACAGTAGAATGAACCAGCATATGTTTTACACAGCGGATGCCCTTCCAGCTGCAACCCAGTACTGGGAAACACCCATACACACTCATTCTCACACACAAACTCATACACTACAGCCAATTTAGTTCATCAGTTCCCCTATAGCGCATGTGTTTAGACTGTGGGGGAAACCGGAGCACCCGGAGGAAACCCACACCAATATTTAAGCCTTAAAAAAATCCTTATCTTACCAGTGTCTTTGTCTTTTGCCTTGTAAACCTGGCCGTAAGTACCCTCTCCAGTGATGCCAATGATCTCAAACTTGTCGACGCAGCGTTTCCCCCAATCGATCTCCGTCTCCTTGATCTCCCCGAAGCGCGGCCCGCAGATTCTGACACAGGACAACAAACACTTAATACACTTCATTGAACATGTAAATATTTTTTTAGGAAGGTCCCTATATATTGTATAACTGCAGATTAACTATGTTTACACACTGCCAACTAGTGTTGTGGTGAACCGATGAACTTTACAGCCAATCACAGTCACTTGACAAAACAGCGCTGTTTAAGAACACGCTCAACATTGCTTTAATTTTAGCGGGGAAATGGACATTTTTACAATTTCAGTACAAATTGGTAACTTCATACTTTTGACAACACCACTGGCAACCCTTTAACCATTCTGCTTTTGACTAATGAATTGATGTGCACCCTTTGCTGTGGAACAGTAATTATAGTGAAAACCACTATACAGATAAACGTGAATATTTCTGCATAAGCTGAAGGATGCTGGCGTATAAGTGTAGATAGAACGGTTTGTGGGCATACTTGGGTCTGCGGCGTGGAGCAGGCGTCTTCTTGTCGTCCGACGGGCTCAGCGGAGACGCAGGCGTGAGCCCCGGCAGCTCAGGAGGAAGAGGAAGATCTGACAGCAGCGCACGAACTTTCCTCTCCGGTTTATAACTCTTCTTCCCTGCTGAAGACTCCTTCAAACTGCTGACACTGAGAAAAGAAAACATCAAAAATAATGCTGTTTGACAAGTACAATGACGTCACGTATATATTCACACAGTTGGAGTCGATTATTAGTCCTCCTGTTCCATTTTACTGCTTTTAAAAAATTATTCCCAAGAGATGTTTGGAGGAGAGGTTAGTTTTCAACACATTCACCGTTTCACACACATAGACTTCACTTGGGTGGGGCGCCCAGGTATATTAACGGCCGCCCAGGTATATTTAGTGACCCATTTTTTTTGACTATTATCATCATCCTTTCCTTTTACCCTTTTTTGTATCTGTCCAATATAACCAAACATCTGATTAAGTAGTGGAAAATCTCTCGTTTACCAGTTTCATTCAGTGTGCAGAGACCCACAGAGACGAGCCTTTCTGGGGACATAAATTCATCTGGCTGGGTTTCTAAATCTCCTAAAATGTCCAGGACTTGCGTTTTGCTTTCGCTTTCTAAACTGTCATTCATTAATCGTATGCATTTTGGCAATACCTTTTTACTTACACCTACTTTTTCTTGGCTTCGCAGCTGACAGCGCGCACAGAAACATTACATCATTAATTCTTTCATCTGAACAACTCAGAAAACCTTTACTATATACTCTGAGAGGACAAAATGACCACAAAATACATGTACACCATAATGTTTAATCAATGCATTTGCCTTATTTAATTAATCTGCACATTTTAATCTTGTAATTATTATCATTTTTAGAGATGTTTTCTGTTTTTATTCCTCTTTCTGTAATTTATTTCTCATTTGCTTTATATTTTATATCTAAAATGCTTTGGCATTCCAGTTTACTTTCAAATTGAGAGATAGAGAGAAGCAGATCTGACCTGTCAGTGGGTGCACGTGGCTCCTGATTAGTATTAAAGAAAAATAATGGATTTTGTTTTTATTTTAACAGACTTTCTACTTCAACCCACTTAAAAAAAAGAAACAGTGTCATAATAAATACAAATTATGTTAAAAATTTATTGATGTTTTGTTTGTTGCATATAGTTATGTGATGTGGGTAAACAGTGTTTCAATCTGGCTAACAGCGCAACTATATTTCAAACCTGTGGGAAGCACTGACATTTATACAAAACCATTTGGTTGACTAATTTCTAATATGAAAACACTGTCTTTGCATTGATGACAGTACATAATATTTCACAAGACACTAGTATTCAGCTTAAAGTGACATTTAAAGGCTTAACTAGGGTAATTAGGGTAAAGTTAGAGTAATTAGGAAAGTCATTGTAGTCACTGGAGACAATCCAAAACTAATATTGCTGAAGGGGGTTAATAATATTGAGCTTAAAATGACTTTAAAACAAATAAAACTGCTTTTATTCTAGCCAAAATAAAACAAATAAGACTTTCTCCAGAAGAAAAAATATTATAGGAAATACTGTGAAAAAATTCCTGAATCTGTTCAACATCATTTGGGAAATATTTGATGAAGAAACAAACGAATAATTTAGCAGATCTGTACCTGTCGTTTGCCTCCAGATGCTCCATGTTGTTGGCTGCGAGTGTGTGTGTGGCTACAACCGGAGCGACGGTCTTCTCCTTCTCCTTTACAGCCTGTTTCTTCTTCTCCTCCTTCAGTTTAGCGTCTCTGCCGGCCAGCGGGACGTCTGCGCTCCTCTTCACAGGTCGCTCCACCGGGGACTGCGGCTGGCTGCACACTGGAGTCCGAGGCCCTTTTTCGGGTGGAGGTGGAGATGGAGGTCTGGTCTTCTTGGCTGCGTGGTTGGTGCTGGGGCTGGGCTGCGGAGCGTTGGAGGATGAAGACGAGCCCTTGGTGGGGGTGGAGGCGTTGCTGGAGCTGTTTTTGGCGCGGGCCGCTTCTGCCGCTTTGGCCTTCTTTTGCTTGCTGAGCTCCGCAGCCAGGCTGCTCTTCAGGGTCAGAGAGCTGGGCGACAGGCTAGAGGGACGACTGCGGGAGCGGGACACACGGTGCCGAGAGCGGGAGCGGGAGTGACGGGCTGATGGATACGGGCTCCTGCTTCCAGACTTCACCGGTCGCCTGATGGACAAACAACAGTATTAGTCTCAAATCTGCACCACTGTTTAATTACACTGAGCACAAAACAAGAAAGTGCTTTTAATGCTTGTGTGCTGTTGGGTTGTTTTCATCCACACTGTACCACTTTTTGGGTACCGAGCACAACAAAAGGGTAGCAAAAGGCGGAACCGACTCTTTTAGGCTTTGATCCTAATTGTGGCGTTTTGGTGACTGTCGCTTTAAATTCAAATGAGATTGTGCTTTTTTCAGAAGAGGGCGGAGCTACAGGCGCCTGTGTGTAAGCATAGTGGCAGATGTAAAACAGCACTAGCTGTGTTGTCACCGCTCGTCAGGTCTGCATGTTGTCAGTGTGAGTGTGTGCTTCATGCTTCTATGTCGCTCCTGTCGCGGTTCATTTGTGCTTCATCTAAAACTCCACATCTATAATCCTCTTAGTCTATGCTGACATTATCTTCAGCAGCTCAAACACTCTAATGGCTAATGGACAGACGGCTGCTTCTCACTCAGGGCTGCTGTTTATGCTAATGAGGGAGAGATGGGCACTAGTGGGCGGGGCTTTCCCCCTCTGATGACACATATTCACACACTGCTGACACACAACTGTGTTTAAACCCCTTATTAAAGTGATTTTAACATTAACAACAGCAACAAATGCTGATCGTTTGAACATTTCTATTATTCAAAGAAAAATAACCTATGGCTTCCATGAAAAAATTAGGCACCGTGTTTTGAATAAAATAAATCATGTGTCGGTATGCAACGATTTACTGATTTCACTATTAACAACGCTTTATTCATCATGGTTCATTAATTGTAAAGGCTACTCAACATAGCGTTTCTGCATGGAACAAACCTGCAGCAACTATGGGCCGGTTTAAGATTCTGACGGTATGATAACCTTGGATAAAAATATGTGTAATCCATGCTCTAAAATATGTTCTTATTAAGTGTCTGGGTAAAAAACTAAAACATTTCTCCCTTTTAAACAATACATTTTATTTTAAGAAACATTTCAAATATTTTGAAACAGTAAACATGTCAGGCTAAATCATTCAATGGAATTACTCAGTGTTTCCTCCAGGATTTTTTCCAGCAGTGGCGGCAGGACTTTTTTTTTTTACACAGATCTGCCAACTATTTCAAAGACAAATATTACACGCAGTATTGCAAGTCGAGATAGCATTCATGTAATACGAGCATGCGAATCTCTTTGCTTGCGCGCCGATTTCCTCTGTTCGAGCACAGAACTTCTTGCACGCACTCAAATTTACACGTTCAAGTGCAGATCTTCTCGTGCGCTCTCCAGTAAGCGCTGCTGAAGCGCGATTTAGTGTGTTTTTGTGCGTTTTCATTAACGCGTCCTGAAGTAAAGTGAAACGGCTGCAGAGCCATTGACCTTTATCAATAAAGTATACTTATGGAAACTGTGTTCATCTTAACCGAAAGCTACGCCGTGTTTGCTAGACTCACGCACCTGTCAGTCAGTCTGTCAGAGAGTCAGTCAGCATGTCACCTTAAAGGGTTGAACAAATAGCGCACAGCACTACTACGGTTACAGAAAAGTTTGCGCGGTTTACCTCTAATACGTTTTGGTGAGATTATAATCGCTATAAAAAACACGACTAAATGTTTTAAATGAGAAGTTGTAATGTAGCCGTGGCGGGATGAATTTTGGCGTGGCGGCCCGCCATGGATGAATGAAATGAATGAATGTAGCGGAAACCTTGTTACTGATATCTGCTGTCTTCATTTATAAAAACAGATTTTTTTTTTTACAATTTAAACGGCATCTTTGGATATTTTTTCTGCTGGAGATACTGTTGTCCTAAAAAACAAAAAAACTAAATAAAAAAATCTTACACATAGCTTAGGAAATGTATTGCAGAAAATTGACGGTTTTAAAACCTTGACTTTTGCAAATCACGGTATACCTCGAAAACGGTTATCGTCTCGTGTCTAGCAGCAACTAAACAAAGTTATGCCAACTCTGCAATGTGTCGCATCTTTTGCATGCGCAAGTTCATTATTTCTTTTCTTTGCTTGCATGTTGGGAGCGGTGTGCACTCAGCACAATGCGCACCGCAAGTCTCGTGACAAGAACTGGACCGATTAGCTTCATACTTTGTATAGAACATACACATTTCTACTCCAAAGGGAAAAAATACAAAATGAAAATACCAAACAAGTTCATAATACAGTAGATCCAAAGTGCCTTTCCGACAGAGCTTCAGCAGCCTTTGACTATATTTGTTCTATTTAAAAGGGAAATACTTAGCTAATATGATGCTTAGATTTACATTAGATAAATACTATTTTTTTTAATTATTCTTATTTTTATTTATTCATTTATTTATTCTTCTGTTATTTATTTTCAGTGTAAATGATTACTTATGTACCAAAATACCAAATATACCAATACCAAAAACCCTTTGTCACTTATTTTTAAGTCCAAAGAGAAATGATCTATTGTTTGTTTTTATTATTATTATTATTTAGTGCTGTATTATTTGGTTACTGAGCAGCAATAATAACACTTTAAGATATAAGGAGTTTTTATGTGATTTTCTAAACTAGTAGCGTTTTGAAATTAATGAATGCATAATAATCCTGATAATCGTGATCACTCGTAACACCAAAATCTATAATCATTGCATCTCTAATCATGTGATACTGAAGACTGGAGTAATGATGCTGAAAATTCAGCTTTGAATCAGCAGAAATGACTGATTCAGACTGATTTAAATAGGAATAAATGTCATTTTACAATATGTTCAAATAGAAAAGATCATATTTATAAACCCTTTTTCTGTCATTTTGACAAATATACTGGCAAACAAGAAAGATTCATAATAAACTGATGAGTAAATCAGACTGACACTGGAAAAATATAACTGGAATTTCAACATTTTGTGTAATATATTTTTAGTGTAATACGAACACTTTCACAAGATGATATGAATAGCTCTATTAGAAAACTAACAAACACAATGTTAGATTGATTAATGTGATTTTGCAGGAGAGTACAACTTCATAAAAATCACAAGCATAGATAAAAACAACAACACACAACGATTAATAAGGAAAAAACAGTGCTTTGCTTTGCTTTTGTAGTGAGTGAATAATGAAAATGCGTGTGCTGAACTGATAAATTAAATGTGTGTAGGTGTTTTGATCAACAGGATGGTGAGTAAACTGGAACAGAACAGGCCTTTCATTCAGCCTGAAGAGTGAATGATCAAAACAAGCAACAGACACATGTGCCATGGTTTCAATCCTTGTTTTTCTAGCATTGTTTTAGCTGAAAATCATGCTTTTTTGTCTGTTACCTCCCACCATCACTCAAAATAGAAAACATAACACATTTATCTGATGTTTTCTTTAGTCCAAGGCAATTCGAACACACAGAGTTTAGATAAAATTAGATTTCTTGTACGTGTAATGCTATTAATATACATTCACTCATACTGAGAGCCTTTAAATAAATGAACGCATTCAAAACTTTATGGAGAAACTAAAAATAACTTACACGAGCTGCTTGTATACAACCTAAGGACTTTAAAAATGCTGGGTTGTTTTAACCCAACATTAGGTCAAATGTGATATGATTTTTCAATCAAATTTAAATTACACTTTGTAACCAATCAGTTGTGTTTGTCCATACTTGACCCAACATTGAGTTACAACAACCCAACATTTTAAAGTATACTTACAAAAAACAAAAACTGAAGCACTTGTAAAACTTACACTGTAAAATTACTCATTAATTGATTATTTTGTAATGAACAGGTGTTTACTGTTCATTTATGGATATGAATTTTGACAATGACTACTTTACAATGACATCACTCACTATAATCTTCCATGTGAAGCTGCTTTGACACAATCTACACTGTATAAGCGCTATACAAATAAAGATGAATTGAATTGAATTGAACATCAGTAATCAAATTATTTGCTTTAATCTAATGTTTTACATGTTATATCACATAATTTGATTAGCGTAATTGAGTCACCGCGCTATCCACATTTCCTCCAGAGTTTCATGTAATTTCGGGTGTTTCATTTTTAATTTGTCAACTTTACCTGCAGTTTGCCACTTTCACTTTCATTCACGAACATTTTATGCATGCCCACAGTGACAAACGTGATATTGGATGCAACTATAAACTGCTTTTTAAACGTTCCAGTGTCCCAGTATCTGTGGTTACACTCCGTAAACAGCGGTGAGTTCGGTGAACTGATGACTTTTACGGCCAATCACAGTCATTTCTGTTGAGAACATGAACACAATGGCAAATCAGCGCTGTTTTAGAACGCGCTCAAATGTTAGCTGGAAATGAACATTTTTGAAACATCAGTATCGATTGGTATCGAATTCCAGTACAGTGTTTCCTCTAGGATTTTTTCCAGCAGTGGCGGCAGGACTTTTTTTTTACACAGATCTGCCAACTATTTCAAAGACAAATATTACACGCAGTATTACAAGTCGAGATAGCATTCATGTAATACGAGCATGCAAATCTCTTTGCTTGCGCACCGATTTTCTCTGTTCGAGCACAGAACTTCTTGCACGCACTCAAATTTACACGTTCAAGCGCAGATTTTCTCGTGCGCTCTCCAGTAAGCACTGCTGAAGCGCGATTTAGTGTGTTTTTGTGCGTTTTCCGACATTAACGCGTCCTGAAGTAAAGTGAAACGGCATTAAACTCCAGCAAGATAAAGTCATTGTATGCAGAGCCATTGACCTTTATCAATAAAGTATACTTATGGAAACTGTGTTCATCTTAACTGAAAGCTACGCGGTGTTTGCTGGACTCACGCACCTGTCAGTCAGTCTGTCAGAGAGTCAGTCAGCATGTCACCTTGAACAAATAGCGCACAGCACTACTACGGTTACAGAAAAGTTTGCGCTGTTTACCTCTAATATGTTTTGGTGCGATTATAATCCGCTATAAAAAACACGACTAAATGTTTTAAATAAGGAGCTGTAATGCAGCCGTGGCGGGATGAATTTTGGCGTGGCAACCCGCCACGAATGAATGAATGTAGCGGAAACCTTGCAGTATCGTGAACACCCTAATTGCGATTTCACTAGATGGCTTAAATATCTCAATTTAGAAAGAAATCATTAATTTACATTGATGTGGGTGATTTTGTAAGGGACTTAATCATGTATAAAAATAGAAACAAAATGCAAGAAATAATACAAAATATAATAATTTACAAAAATAATTACAATAGAGCAACAAAAAAGCTAAATAAACAGTGTTTTATGGTTTTCCAGAGAGTCAAACAGCATTCAGGTGCAGAAAATTAATGACGAAATGCAAAATATTACTGTATAGTCCTAATTGTATTAAAAATTCAGAATATTTACCTTCATTAAAGTTACAAATGTACTTTTTTTTGTGCCTGAATGCTTTAAACTCTATTAAAATGCTTTTAAAAACACATGCAAATGATAAAGTTTCACTCTGTTATGGTTATTTTTTGCAATAACTTCAGCCTGTCCCAATAATCAATATATGGACTTATAGCACAACACATACACAAGACTTTAATTATTTTTGGTGATGCAATATATTTCGCTTAAACATAAAAACTAATTCTAGCAACATTTTTGCTTATTTGCGCAACATTTTTATCTCTACTGGAGGAGTCAGTATGGTTAAACACTATAGTATTTACTATAAATTACTGTAGTATATTCTCATGTGTGTGTCTGACAGCTGAAAATACATCTGGTAGCAGATATCACAGCCTCTGTTACACTTTACCTTCCACATTTATTATTATTTATTTAGGATATGCGTTTTCACATCCTGATTCCAATACCTCATTATTAAAATGACTATAATTAAATAAAATGTTCTTACGAATGAATTACGATGTTTTCTTTGGAAGAGTGCACTTGCATTGTGATGATACTAATTGTCATTCTGTCATTATATAATGAGTGGCATGCAATGGTCTTAAAATGACAATAATATCATGCATCTCAGTATATTTTGGTGCAATATATCGTACATCAAAAAATAGATGCAATAACTCAGGTATTCTTCATGTATTCTCAATTGTTTTGCTGATCAACTATAATCCAACTCAACACTGCAGACACACATTAAGATATCGATGCTGAAACCATATATAGTTCAATCCTACACTAAACCATTACAGTTCATGCATGCAGTCTCTGCTATTGTCGAATCATTTGACAGGTTGACCAAATCAGCCAATGAGAAAAAAGAAAAGCCATTGCACTTCATTTGCTTCTTAAACTAAGATTATACGTATCTGGTTATAATTACAACCATTATTACGCCTAATAAAACAGCACACTAAGCCCTTTGGAGCTCACTTCTGCCTGCGGATATACAGGTTAAACATATACTGTGGAAAGCTGAAGCCTTTATGAAGCAAAGTCTGAGTCCTGTTGCTCAAGCTGCAGTAAAGCCTGTGACGCATGTGAGCCAGAATACGCCACGTGTTTGAGTCCGACTCAATACAATGTGGAAAGAGTCAACAGTGTGTGCAAGAGCATTTTAAAGTCATGCAAAACAAACTGAAGGATCTTCTACATGCACTTTTGTGCTGGCAATAACTAAAACAGATATGAAAATAAAATATGATCTTCAAAAATAACAATCTATAGACTGTACTGTGTGAAAATGCAATGAAAATAAAGCTGAATGAGGATGAAGCGGAGTTAAAACTTGCCTTTCTGTATTGATTATTGTAAACATTAATTTTCTTTTGGCATAGTCCCTTATTTATCAGGGGTCGCCACAGTGGATTGAACCACCAACTATTCTGGCAAATGTGTTACACAGCGGATGCCCTTGCAGCCGCATCCCAGTACTGGGAAACACCCATACACAGTCATGCACACACTCACTCACTATGGCCAGCTTAGTTCATCAGTTCCCCTATAGCGCATGTGTTTGGACTGTGTGGGAAACCAGAGCACCCAGAGGAAACCCACGCCAACACAGGGAGAACATGCAAACTCCACACAGAAACAACAACTGACCCAGCCGGAGCTCGAACCAGCGACCTTCTTGCTGTGAGTAGTTTACAGCAGCTTTATAAACTGAAAGCGTCACTGAATATTTTGTGAACTGAACATTTAAACACAGCTGATGTTGTGACTTCCAAACTCATAAGTAGGCCCACACGGAATCTGCGCGCGCAGAATTCCGCAGATTTTTAGCCCATCATTAATTCTGTTTATTTACTTGAGTAAATGTGTGTACATCTGAATTTATTCAGTTTTTAAATGACACATATTTCACATATTAAGGTTTTAGTTATGAGACTCCCAAAATAATTCCACAGAAATCCGCAGATTTTTACCAAAATTCTCTGCAGAAATTGCAAAAAACGTCCGCAGATTCTGTCTGGCCCTACTCATAAGGAATATGAAACACACTCAAAATCAAGTCGAATCTTAAAATAATCTGCAACTTCTAGAATAAACAATACTAAATAAGCTAAATGTCATTGAAAACAAATACAAATAAAAGTTATGCACTGTTCAAAATGGTGTTTATTACAAGCAATTTCAAGTTTCGATAAATCATGCACACAGCAAAGCGACACTTTAATCACACGCGCGTTTACCTGTCATTTCTGCTATTATTCTGTCAAATAAAAGAACTCTTCTTCACCCAAACAGAAAATACTCGATTCGAATAATCTGAATAATCTCATTATTTAATGACTATGTTTACATCGGTAATTTAATTCTTTGCCTCAGTCGAATCAAGACAATATTATGATTTTAGAATGTTCCCTTCATGTTCCTGTTTTACATGTGCATATTTGATTAACGCCATTATTCGACCACAGTTTGTTTTGGTCATGATTGCACCATATGTGATTTTGCCTGTTTTGTTTTTAGTTCTGGGACAAGTTTAACTGCAGTTAATGTCTCACAATAACTCTGAGGAAATGGATAAGAGTACACAATAAGCACTGGAGGGAGAGAATGATTTTAATGGAGTTTATTGATGCAGAATGGAAAGAGAACTTCAGCATGACCCGCGCAACATTTTGTAAAATTGTTTTTGGGAATGTTGTGTGTGCATCCTGTCCTAAAATATATCGAAAAGTACAACTAAATGGTAATAGTCTATTTAATAGTTTGTTTACATGTCTGTAAACATTTCAATAATGTGACTAAAACAGGAATACTCCACATATGTTAATTCAATTGTGTTTAGTTCGATTATGACTTTAGTCAGATTAAGGACATCAAAGATACTTCTTTACACTGTAGACCAGTGGTGGGCAAACTTTTTAGACCCGAGGGCCACGTCAAGTTTTGCAAACCAAGGGCCACAGGTCAAATCCTTCAAAAAATAACTTTTATTTATAGTGGCAGTATGCATGGAATAATATGTAATATCGGACAGAAACTTTTTTTAATAGTTATTATTGAGTCATATTTACAAGTCAAATTAATTTGCACTGCTATTTATATTTACTTATCAATCATCATAAAACAATAAAATAATCCCTTATAAAATATAATAATAAGAATGTAATAATTTTTACAGTGGGGAATAGAAAAGATATTGTCTGATAGAAAAAATCTCATATTAACACATTAAAAATAATGTTTGCGTCAAAAATGCTGACTTAGGTTATAGTCTTTAAAAACAGCAATACTTTCTTGGCATATTAGACATATCGCTTTCTGTCCGATATTGGTGAAGACGTATTTTGTTGTCCATTCTTCCCTAAACACACGACATTGAGAGTCAATTTTTCTTTTTTTTTTGCCTGACTCATTTTCAGCCGTTAACGGTCCAGTGGATTTTAATATACTGGTTGTGCTAACTGTACCGCGTTCAATACTGCCATCAAATGGCGTTCACTTGTATTGCATCATTAATTTACTAATTCAGAAACCAAACTGTTACTCAGAAGCAGCATTTTAAAAACTCCCTCGCGGGCCGGATGAAAGAGTTTAGCGGGACGCATATGGCCCACGGGCCGTAGTTTGCCCACCTCTGCTGTAGACTCTTTATCTGAGCACTGTAATAATCGTTTTGAAACAGGAGTATTGGTGTCCATGTAAACTTCCTCACTGACTAATACGAGTCTCCAAAATGACTCGAATCGCGAATCGAGCAACTCAATGAATCGAACACCGTGAGTACCTGACAGCCACGTGTTGCAGGTACTTCTCCCGATTACACACTCACAAAACACAACATTTTAACACACTCTATCATCAACGGTACTTCTTTTAAAGCGCAAATACTCAATGCAGGCTCTTCTTACCTCGTGTCCGGCGTGGGGCTCCGGGAGCGCCTGCGCTGGCCGTACGGGCTGCCGGTGAACTCGCCCTGCTCGTAGGGGCTGTGGCGGCCGTAGCTCGGTGACCGGCGCCAGTACGGGCTGGACGGCGAGCGCTTCCGCTTACTGCTCGAGTTCAACGTGTTATAGGCAGCGTACATCTCCGGGTCCCGATAGTAGGTCGAGCTTGGAGACTGTTTCCTAGGGCTCCTCCGAAGAATAACAGGGCAGTTTGTGGTGGGAGACTGGTATCCATAGGAATAAGACGTCCCGTAAGGACTCGCGTTATCCGCCGCCGTCGCCTTGAAGCTGGGACTGCTCCTCCGGTAGGCCCTGAGCTCCTCCCGGTCGTCCCTGTACGCCTGTGGCGGTTCCCTATAGGCAGAAGGAGTGTCCTTCTCGGGTTTGGGCTTGCTTTTGTGTCGCTTAGACCCCTTTTTGTCCGCTTGGGAAGCGGACGACGGCTTTCTGCCGTTGCTGTCGTGATTTCTGACGCCGCTGCGCGATTTGAACGCCGCGTCCTGCTCGCGACCGGACCGGTTCCGTTTAGTCTCCTTTTCGGAGCGGGTTTTCTCCGCGGGTCCGTCTCTCCTGCGCGAGGAAGAGTTGTGCTCTCTCCTGGCCGCCGCTTCGTAGCTGTAGTCCTGGAGCTCGGCTTCGCTCAGCCGGTCCACCGACAGCGTGTCGGTTCTGGGCGACGGGCTGCCGGAGAAGCGCTCGGACTGCGAGCTCACATCGTCATACTCCACTAAAGTCCCCGCGTCCCCGTCGTAAAGCGCATCCTGTTGCTGCCAGGGCTGCTGATGCTGCTGCTGCTTCTCCCGGCCGTGCTTGTGTCTCTTCCTCCGGGACGAGGAGGACGCGGATCGCCCCTTCCCGTCCCGGTGCCTCTCCCGGCGGCTCTTGCTCCGTCTCGCCTCGCGCTGGCTCCTCTGCGTCGGCGGGCTTCTCCCTCGGCCCTCGCGGCCAATGATCTCCGGGTTCGGCATTTAATATCCCACTTTTCTCACTCCGAAGTGCTCGTGTTTCAGTCCCCGGCAAACAAAGCAAAACATTTGAAACCCACTTTAAGCGCTATTATAGCACGGCTAACGTCTGTGTGTTTACACAGCGAGCGATCACAGCGAATCCATCCTCGCGTATAACCATCACCGACGGGGTAAATCCACAGTAAGGCTCGGGTATGTCCATAAAATCCTCGATTTATAATCCAGTTCCGCGCATATGATGAAAAGATTGTGTTAGCCAGCCAGTGCTAACTTAGCAGATCAGCCGCACAACAGCCGTCAAATCAGCCTCCATGCCCTGGTTAGCGCCGTCCGGCCGGTGACGCGTTAAAAGCGGCTTGTTTTTCGCTCCTGGGCAGGTTTGTGAACGGAGGATCCCATCGAAAATGTTAGCTAAATCCACACATACTTATGCAGGGTTGAAACTTCTTGTCGCCCTCTCACACCGACTCACTAACAAGGAAGTAGCACGCATGCTAGTTCAGCGCGCAGTTGACATCGGCAGATTCCACACGGTGAAGAAAAACACTCATATTGTTGGATTCAAAGAGTGGCGTTTATGGCTCGTTTAAATTCGAAACACGATCTCGCTTATAATGCGCAATAAAGCAGTTGATTTCGGATCTGAATTAAACTGTTGACGGATTTCATGTGTAAAAGCAGAAGTGTTGAATCGGGCTGCTGCTCCGGCAGGCCTGCTCGAGGCCTCAGTCGCTGATGCGCTTATGTAGAAGAGCGGACAGCAGGGGGCGCCGCTGCACACGTGACCGGCGGAGGATCAACACTGTAGAAGGGATACAGCCGCAGACGGAGCTTAACGGGAATTATTTTAGGCTATATTATTTATTAAATTGTATTTTATTAACATCTACCCCAACCTCAACCATCGACCCAACAATCACAGTAATGCAAAAAGTATTTATACCAAGTGTTATTCATTAAATTACCCATTAAATTTGATTTATTAATTCTCAATTGCAGATTTTTTTTGATAAAGATTCCAACTTAATTTAATGATGATACAGTTATTATAGTTACTGATAAAACAGACACACTGCAATAGTATCTGGCTGCTAAAACAGCTTTAAAAGCATACAAAAAAAAGGAAAGGAAAGGCAAGCCTTCACTGTACAATGACGGATTATAAAGTAAAAGTCTTCTTGGGAATAATAAAAGCACACAAATTAAAAAAATGTACTTATTTAATTTTGAAATGGCTGAAATAAGCTTTCACATTAACAATACATATATAAAAAGCAGAAGATCAACTCAAATAAAAAATAAATCATCACTGGACTGACATACTGCACATTAATGACAAGCTGGTCAAACCTCTGTGGGTTAAACCTGCACGTTTCTGGATTTTCACATCACATAAAACATTATTGAACTGTATATTATTTTACTTTATATTAACTATTATCATTATTTTACTGTTGAACAATATCAAGAGTGTGAAACTCAATGTTTTATTCTGCTGCTGATGTACAGAACAAGGTTATTATATTACACGGAAACCAATACTAAAACTATTGGTAAAGAAACCGTGTTCATTACCTGATATAAATCCCAAATTTACAATAAATGAAAAACTAAAACAAAACAGTCAATGAAAAAAATAACTGAAATAACATAATAACTAGCATAAATAATAAATAAATAGTAATAAATAATAGTTTCAGCATTAATAAGCAGTCATTGTGGAGTGTAAAATCAGACCTGCAGCTGTTAGATGCACTTTTACAGACAAACGCAAGTTATTTATTCTATATAAACACACCACATGCTGTATCGTTCCTTCATTTGCCAATAAATGTAAACTAGATATGTTTAACTGCATGTTTCTTATATAATCTTTAATAGAAACACAGTAAATTTATAATAATGTTTATTCATTGCATTTGTGTGGCTTTGGATAGCGTGTTTGTTCAAACAATTCTTTTATTTTCATTATTAAGAGTTAATGTAAGCTGTGTAAACGTTAAACTTTACTCATGTTCTGCTGTTCAGACTCCACACAGACATTAAGTGACATTTAAATGTCTAACTAGGTTAATTATGCTGGTTATTGGACAACAGTGGTCTGTTCTGTAGCTTATTTAAAAGCTAATTATTATGGGGGCTAATAATATTGACCTTAGCAGTTTTTACATTAAAATAAAGAAATTATTCCAGCCAACCTAAAAGAAAAAAAGACTTTCCACAGAAGAAAAATAGGAAATACTATAAAAAGTCCAAGATCTGTTTGAAAAACAATTAAAATGTCATAAAATAATCATTTTTGTCTTCAATTGCATCTCACAATTTAGAAAATAACTAAAGGAAATGTCAGAATTGCAAGTAAAAAGACTGAATTGCAAGTTATAAACTCAACAGATTCCCCCACACAAATGAGATTTAACAATGGCACGAATGGGGTCACCCTTTACAATAAGGTTTCATTAGTTAATGTATTTACTAACATGAACTAATCCTGAACGATACATGTGCAAGATTTATTAATCATCGTTCAACATTACTAATGCATTAGTAAAATCCAAATTCATGATTGTTAACATGAGTTAATGCACCGTGTGTTATCATGAAGAACTGTATTTTCATACAGTTGTATTTTCATTAACTAATACAACCTTATTGTAAAGTGTAACCAAGAAAGCTTATAAACTCCAAAGTCAGAATTGTGAGAAGTGCAAATTATTATATTATTATTATTATTATTTGTAAATTAAAATGATAAACTTAAAGAGTTGTGAGAAGTGCAAAAAATAAAATATCTAAACAAAAAACTCTATATTGGAAAGGAAATTGTGAGCAAAATAGTAAGATGCAATTACCTTCTTTTTGTCTTGTGGTGGAAATGGGTTTCCATAAATGCCTGTTCACAGCAAGAACAAGAACTTTATTTCAGTCTACATAATCAGAAATGTGTGCATGCCACTTTAAATGCCAGAGCTCTGCAAATGAAGATTCTGATTGGCTGTTGATGTTTTTAATCTCTGCCATTATAGTTGTGTTTTCTTTCTTTGACATTAAAGATGACATTAAATGACAAAGACATTAAAGGGACAGCTCACCCCAAAAATGAACATTTACTCATTATTTACTCACCCTCTTGTGGTTTCAAACATTTACGAGTTTCTTTAGTCTGTTGAACACAAAAGAAGATATTTTGAATAATGTTGGAAACCTGTAACCATTGTCTTCAATGGTAGGGAAAACAACTACTATGGAAGTCAATGGTTACAGGTTTAAACATTCTTCAAAATATCTTCTTTTGTGTTCAACAGAAGTAAGAAACGCAAATAGGTTTTAATCCAGTGAGAGTAAATGATGATAATTTTCAGTTTTGGGTGAAAAAAACTCAATATAGTAACGCAACAACTTCAGTAGGCCTGTTTGATCTGTTTTAGAGATTCTACAGTTGCTATAGTAACACAACAGCTTCAGCAGGCCTGTTTGATCTGTTTTAGAGATTCTACAGTTGCTATAGTAACACAACAGCTTCAGCAGGCCTGTTTGATCTGGTGTAGAGATTCTACAGTTGCTATAGTAACGCAACAACTTCAGTAGGCCTGTTTGATCAGTTGTAGTGATTCTACAGTTGCTATGGTAACAACAGCTTCAGCAGGCCTGTTTGATCTGTTGTAGAGATTCTACAGTTGCTATAGTAACACAACAGCTTCAGTAGGCCTGTTTGATCTGGTGTAGAGATTCTACAGTTGCTATGGTAACGCAACAACTTCAGTAGGCCTGTTTGATCTGGTGTAGAGATTCTACAGTTGCTATAGTAACGCAACAACTTCAGTAGGCCTGTTTGATCAGTTGTAGTGATTCTACAGTTGCTATAGTAACGCAACAGCTTCAGCAGGCCTGTTTGATCTGTTGTAGAGATTCTACAGTTGCTATGGTAACGCAACAACTTCAGTAGGCCTGTTTGATCTGTTGTAGAGATTCTACAGTTGGTATGGTAACAACAGCTTCAGCAGGCCTGTTTGATCTGTTGTAGAGATTCTACAGTTGCTATGGTAACAACAGCTTCAGTAGGCCTGTTTGATCTGTTGTAGAGATTCTACAGTTGCTATGGTAACACAACAGCTTCAGTAGGCCTGTTTGATCTGGTGTAGAGATTCTACAGTTGCTATGGTAACGCAACAACTTCAGTAGGCCTGTTTGATCTGGTGTAGAGATTCTACAGTTGCTATGGTAACACAACAGCTTCAGTAGGCCTGTTTGATCTGTTGTAGAGATTCTACAGTTGCTATGGTAACACAACAGCTTCAGTAGGCCTGTTTGATCTGTTGTAGAGATTCTACAGTTGCTATGGTAACACAACAGCTTCAGTAGGCCTGTTTGATCTGTTGTAGATTCTACAGTTGCTATGGTAACACAACAGCTTCAGTAGGCCTATTTGATCTGTTGTAGATTCTACAGTTGCTATGGTAACACAACAACTTCAGTAGGCCTGTTTGATCTGTTGTAGATTCTACAGTTGCTATGGTAACACAACAGCTTCAGTAGGCCTGTTTGATCTGTTGTAGAGATTCTACAGTTGATATGGCAACACAACAACTTCAGTAGGCCTGTTTGATCTGTTGTAGATGCTACAGTTGCTATGGCAACACAACAACTTCAGTGATATAAACAAATGACCTGATATACTGTAGTTTACGACTATGACCTTATTCTTGACGTATGAGTGGGCGCAGAAACTTACCTGAAATTATTAATATTTTTTATACTTTCCGTGTATTTATGAACATAAAATAACATTTTTATTCATTCATCTCTTACAGTAAATCTAATTGTACTATAACTGCAGATACAACATTGTTTTTGATCCCACAAATGCACCCTTGATGAGCCTTTGAATAAGAGGTGACTGAATCAAACATTTCTGCCATCTTTTTCATCTCTATTTATTAATCCGACACTGGATCACCAAAGACTGATGTTAAAACACAGCCATTAAACTCAAAGAGGTGGCCTGACAGCCCATAAAACAAATCTCTGACACGTAAATAAAATAAAAAAGCTCTCAGATCTGCGTGTTTGGACAGGAGGTTTATGGAAGCGAGTCCACACAGACCGGCCGAGTCCAGCGCTTCAGGACAATATTACTGAATAAAGAGACTCTACCGCATCGATCTAAGAGTTCAGACTGTCCTGGTCCTTCAGAGAAGCCCACATCTGACACACAAACAGCAGGAGACACCGCAGATGAGGATTACTGGCAGCAGAAACAGAGAACATACACATACATCTGCCAAAAGGAGGGAGAAAACCAGCACGGAGACTATAAAATGCAGCATCGTTCGCGGATTCGCTTGGCCAGGCTTTTCCTCTTCTTCTTGCCGTTCTTCTCCTTGCTGTCCTCCATCTTCCTGGCGCGGATTTCCCTCATGAGGTCAAAGAAAACCTGCAGACAAAACCGCACAGCATCTTGGAGAATGATTCGCTATATTACAGTCCAAACATTTAGTGCTATCAGCGGGGGAAAAATAGTCTGAAAGATAATGATCGTAGCCCAAAAAGTAGAGATGTGCAGTTGAAGACAAATTTATTAGCCGTCCTGTGAAATTTTTATTTAACTTCAGTAGGCCTGTTTGATCTGTTGTAGAGATTCTACAGTTGCTATGGCAACAAAACAACCTCAGTAGGCCTGTTTGATCTGTTGTAGAGATTCTACAGTTGCTATGGCAACACAACAACCTCAGTAGGCCTGTTTGATCTGTTGTAGAGATTCTACAGTTGCTATGGCAACACAACAACTTCAGTAGGCTTGTTTGATCTGTTGTAGATTCTACAGTTGCTATGGCAACACAACAGCTTCAGTAGGCCTGTTTGATCTGTTGAGGCGATTCTACAGTTGCTATGGTAACACAACAACTTCAGTAGGCCTGTTTGATCTGTTGTAGAGATTCTACAGTTGCTATGGCAACACAACAACTTCAGTAGGCCTGTTTGATCTGGTGTAATGATTCTACAGTTGCTATGGCAACACAACAACTTCAGTAGGCCTGTTTGATCTGTTGTAGAGATTCTACAGTTGCTACGGTAACACAACAACTTAATTCGGCTAGAATAAAAGCATTAACCTTGTTTAAACCATTTTAAGGTCAATATTGGTTTCATTTTCAAATATGATCCAGCAGCTTTAGGGGTAAAGTCTAGTGTCTCTCTGTTTCTCTCAGTGTTTACATATAAAATACAGAAATCAATGATTCTCGAGGTCAAAAAATTAATAAAGAATTTGGATGTGTACATTTGTGTAAACTTTCACAGCAAAACCATAAAAGAAATGCAGCAAATTTTGCAAAAACCCATCAAAACATATAATTTTAGTTGCAAAAAAACCTAAATCCTGGAGGGACTGATTAATAAATTAGTGTAAAATTTAAATAAACACATACATTTGATTTACTGAAGCAGGTATTAAACAAACTAGCATTACAGTATAAGTTTACACCCCCCTTTCTTCATTCTACAGATGCTGTTTTGTGGTGCTGACCTTGTCTACATTGGCGCGGGTCTTAGCAGACGTCTCTACATAGCAAACGCCCCACTGATCCGCTCTGGCTTTGGCCTCGTCTGCGCTCACTTGTCTCCTGTCCTCCAGATCAGACTTATTTCCCACCAAAAGAAAGGGCACGTTTTCGTCTTCCTTCACCCGCAGGATCTGCTCTCTGAGGATGGAGAGAAACAATAGGGTCATGTTGTGCCATATATACAAGATGTACTACAAAAAAAAAACATTTTAAAGACAATAAATGCAGATGAATTAGAGTAGGCCACTTGTTGCCATCTACAATATCTGACCACTGCAATCAAAGCTTAATAAAATTAACCCAAAAAAAAAGATCACAGCATAAAAAGACGCTCATCAATTTAAGAGCAACTTTTAGAGTCTAAAATCAATGCTGCTCTTTTAAATAAGCCCAGAGCTGTAAATCACCTGAAATCCGCAGTTGCTGCAAAAGACTCTAGTTCAGTGATGGAGAAAACGCAGAGGAATCCCTCCCCGCTGCGGAAATAATTATCCCGGATCGCAGCGTAATCCTCCTGTCCGGCCGTGTCCAGAATATCTATCTGAACCTCCTCTCCGTCCAGAACCACCTTTTTCCTGTAGCTGTCTGCTTTTGTGGGCTCGTAGTCCTCCACAAACTGAGGGGAAACGCAGAGAAAGTGGATTTAGGGATTCATTAGAGACAAAATTAGGGTGATGATGATGATAATAGGGGGAGGATGATTAAGGTCAAGCTATAATAAATAAATAAATAAATAATACAATTTAGAGATTAAAGTGATAATGGAGATTAAACTGCTCAAATTTGAAAATATATAGATATATTCTGGAATAAAATGTTGAGAATAAGCATTATATTTGGGATGTTTGGGAGTCTTTGATTTATTGAAGAAAATCAATATAAAAGTCTTTCATTTTAAAGAAAAAATAAATAAATAAATGTTTTTTAAAAAATTATGTTTGGAGGAAATAAATCTTGAAATTTAAGTGATGATGGAGATTAAATAAAATGAAATGTTGAGAATTAATATTATATTTCCAGAATAAAAATCAGTTAAATTTTGAGAATACAAACAAATCTATATAAAATGTTGAGAATAAACTCATTAAATTATTAAATAAAGTCATTCTGTTTTGAGAAAAATTAAATTTTCCAGAATAAAATTCTTGAGATTAAAGTGATAATTGAGATTAAATAATTAATTGTTGAGAATAAACATTAAATTCCGAGAATAAAAATCTATGTGTTTTGGTAAAAAAAAAGTCTAAATAAAATGTTGATAATAAACTCTTAAATTACCATAAAAAGTAATTTCTGGTGGAGGAAAATAAAATAAAATTTTGAGAAAAAAAAATATCTAGATTAAAGTGATAATGGAGGTTAAATAACATAAAATATTGAGAATAAATTCTAGATTTTGAGAATAAAAGTCGATGTGTTTTGGGTAAAAAAAAAAAGTCTTTAAATTTTGAGGACAAAAAAATCTAAATAAAATGTTGAGAATAAAATCATTAAATAAAAAAGTAATTATGTTTTAGGACAAAATACATAATTACATTAAGATAAAAAAGGTGTGAAGTGTAGTCTAATTCAGTAATCAATAAATGAATATTACAATCTCGAGATTTAAGTGGTGATGGAGATTAAATTGATTAAATAAAGAAAAAATATTACATTTCAAGAAAAAAAATTAATTAAACTCCTGATTAATAAAATGTTGAGACTAAATGTTCTATTTCAAGAGTAAAAACAATGTGTTTCGGGTGAAAAAAGTCTTTAAATTAAGAACAAAAAAATCTAAAAATGTTTAAAATAAATTTTAAGAAAAAAGTGAAGATTAATGGAGATTAAACTGGATACATTTTAAGAAAAAAATATTTTTTAATGAAATGTTGAGAATAAGTTTCAAAAATTTAAATTTCCAGAATAAAAATTAATGTTTCGGGTGGGAAAAAAGTCTACATAAAAAAAAATCTAAATAAAATGATGAGAATAAACTTTATATTTGGAATTTTTGGAGGTCTTTACGTTTTTAGAAAAATAAAAATCTAAATAAAATGTAGAAAATAAATTCATAAAAAATCATTACATTTAGGAAAAAAAGCAGTGAACTGTCTATTATTAATCAATAAATAAATAAAACAATCTCGAGTTTTAAGTGGTAATGGAGAATAATGCTATACATATAACCAGAATTATTAGCCCCCCTGTATATTTGTTTCCCTAATTTCTGTTTAACAGAAAGAGGATTTTTTTTTTCAACACATTTCTAAACATAATAGTTTTAATAACTGATTTATTTTCTCTTTGCCATGATGACAGCACATAACATTAGACTAGATATTCTTCAAGACACTAGTATTCAGCTTAAAGTGACATTTAAAGGCTTCACTAGGGTAATTAGGGTAAAGTTAGGGTAATTAGGCAAGTCATTGTATAACAGTGGTTTGTTCTGGAGACAATCCAAAACTAATATTGCTTAAGGGGGCTAATAATATTGACCTTAAAATGACCTTACAAATTTTATTTTTTGACATAAAAAATAAAATTTGCAATAAGATATTCACAATAACTAATCATTCAGCCTAGTGTAATATGTGGAGATCATCCTCACCTCATCATACATGAACTGCAGTGTTAGAGCAGATTTTCCCACGCCGCCGCTGCCCACCATGATCACCTTGTGGAGAGCCAGCGAGTTCTGCCCTTTGGGCTTCGCTGCCGCCATGATAACTGTGCTTTGATCAGGACTGAGCGGAGACGGTCAGGTTTACAGGTCAGAGGTCGTCAAGATGCCAAAGGTCACTGAAGTGAGGGGTCAAGGTGGGAGTTTGATGGAGGAAGACCATGCACTGCCCCAATTGTACCTAGATAAGAAAAATGGTCTGGTTATTTAATATTCTACTCATCGTCTAGACATAAAACAAGAGGATGCTGTAATAAATCGCACAGACCTGTCTTGAGCATTTGCATATCATTTGCATATTATTATAAATAAATGCAATAAATCACTTAAGTCAGAATTATTAGACCTCCTGTTTAATTGCAATTCTTTCATATTTTTTTTTACATAATTTCGGTTTAACGGAGATGAAATTTTTTAATAGTTTAAATTTTTTAATAGTTTAAATTTTTTAATAGTTTAATTATTTTTTTAGTAGTTTTAATAACTACAGTGAAAACACTGGTAAATAAAAACATTAAAGCTGAATAGAAATACAAAAAAATCTTAAAAATTTAAAAAAAGACTTATTACTTAAGCTAAAATATAAAAATTAAATCTAATTCACAATATGAACAAGTACTAAACTACTATAATAAACACTGGTAAATTAAAAATAAATTAAAGCTGAATAGAAATAAATAATAATCCTAATATAAAAAGCAAAAGAACGCATGACTAAAGGAATAAAACTTAAATAAAATATAAAAATTAAATCTAATTCACAGTATGAACAATCACTGAGTGAAAGCAGTGGTCTGGGCGGGGCTACAGTGACTGACAGCTGCTGACATATCAACACATCAAAGCAAAACAAACATCTGAAACTGGATCCTCAGGCTGCAAATGTTACTGCGCTCAAGCACAAACACAACTTAAATACCCTGTTAATATTTAAAGCATCTCATATTATAATGACAGCAGATCTAAATAAACGAAAGAGCAGAAACAGCTGAACCCAAAGAGAACTGATGATGATGATAATCTAAGTGATATAAGGAATGAATGATTCATCACACACACACACACACACACACACACACACACACACACACACACACACACACACACACACACACACACATATATGACTGTGGGTGTGTATATATGTGCACATTATATATGCATGTATGGATGGAGAGAGAGAGAGATGGCAGGGCTGGGTCTCCTAACACAACAACAACAACAACACACACACACACACACACACACACACACACAAAATACTTATCTTTCTGCTGACATTTACCATGGGTTTAGGGACATTTCAACTCAATTTACTGTGTTTATTTTATGCTATTGTTATGATAATCATCAGTCAAAATACCATGGTATTATCATCTGTTACTATGGTGTCTGCACTTCTGTTAAGGGTCGTTGGAACTGTCTGCTTTCTCTCTCTCTCTCTCTCTCTCTCTCTCTCTCTCTCTCACACACACACACACATACACACACACACACAAATATATAACGTTACATACACTAGCTGTCCGGCTAGCCTTCATCACACACCCTCCTATCATATGTTCTGTATCATAACAGTTAGCTTTCATCTATTAGCATCCAGTCAGGATTTCATATGAGAACAAATCACGACATTAATCAGGACACCGGTAAAATCTCCGCCTTGACAGCTGTGTTGGCTCGTACCTTTGTGTCTGCTCGTTCAGCTAAAGGTAATCCAGAAACACAAGGACTCCCGGGAAGCGGAGATTCCTGTCACTGCAGCCTCCACATCCCGAAAAACGCCACCGGAACCGGCCTCGCTGCCCTCAGACTGCACTTCCGTCTGGGATCGCCGTGATCTTCGGTGTGTCGGCGGCAGAAGCTCACAGATCACGGGTGTGGAGCTGATGAGGATCCCGATAGGCGGGTCACATGGATCCGTTTCGGTTTTCCATGCAGGCAGGGTAGGGAAGCGCGCACGGCGGTCTGCGCATGCGCACGCATCTCCCTCCCGGTAAGTCTAGAAGGGATACAGTTGCGGACACGCACGTAAATATAGGCATTTGAGAAATATGTAATATACATATATCTGTGGCTGCTGGTAAACTTAAGGACACAACATTCCAATTATCAGCACAAATTTAGTATATCACTGCAGTATAACATGTCTTGTGTATTCTATAGTCTTTGATATAGCATAATGTTTGTGACACTGTACAACAATATTAATATTACATATTATATATAATATAAACTAATGTTTTTATACATTACTCTGAGCGTTGGGGTGGGGTACACGTTAACACTACCATTTATATGGGTAATTTAATAGATAATATGAATAATACTGGGTAAAATTGCTGTTTTTTACATTATTATGATGGTTGGGTTTTGGGTTGGGGTAGGGATGGATGTTAATAAAATAAAAATAACAGATAATTTTCATCAACAATTCTCGTTAACTTCCGGCTGCAGCTGTATCCCTTCTAGCAACACCTCCAGATTGAGCGCGCCCGCTAATTAGAATCACGCGGGAAGTTAATTAGCCTCAGAAAAGTAGATAAAAGTTTCAATATTCATGTTTATTTGGTTATCTCGAAGTGATGAGTTCTTAATCTTCTGACATAACTCTAGAACAGCGGTCTGGACGTAATTGCCAAAACAAAATGGAGTTCAAGAGCGAACGCGGTAACGTCTAGGAGATGACAAAATGTCGTTAATTTATTATGGGCTTGTTGGGTTTAGTTACTGTTGTATGATATACTATTTAACTTCTGCTATAAATCATCTATAAACCTGATATAATACCATGGATTCGTTGTTGCAACATTAATTTTATTTAACCAGGTTAAAGAGATTAAAATGTCTTCCACAAGAGACGTGACCTGTTGGTTTTTCGACTCCACAGGTCCTGCATGTATGAAGACCAACACTTTAATGTCTGAATTAAAGTCTAAATATGCTGACAAATCTTGGAACGAGTCATTTCAGCTAGTACGGAGATGTATGGTAAGAAACTGCCTTCAATTAACAGTACATTTAGACTTCTCTCCTGTTGTATTGCTAGCCTATACAAAGATCTTTCGCAGATGTCCAAGCTGATCTTTTCCATTCATTGTTTTCTGTCACGTGATTAGTATATTGAGATATGGAGAGCAAAAATAAAGCCTTAAAAATGTTTCTCAGACAATGAATATCTATGTGTTAACATGAGACAGTTCATTTAAACAACAATGACATAACTTTTGACAGGAGAACACATTAAATAAATGCTAATTTTAATGCTCTTGCTTCAAATGATGTCTTTTTACACAGCCCTCATGGAGTTTTGTTGTCAAAAGAATAAATTATCAGGATATATTCCAGACAGCAGGTTTAAATGTATGTATTCGGTACCAACAACAGAGTAACCAATCAGAGTATTTCATAATAGAAACTTATTCTCTGAATAAAACCTGCTCATAACCGGCCATTAAAAAAATAAATGTTTACATTAACCTGCATGCATCAACCTGTTTTTAGTCGTTAATCTTTAATGTATTATTAGCATCTAACAAACAGTGTAATTTGTGTACACCATAATCAAAATAAAACATGTAAAAGGTTTAGGTGTTTACTGAAAACTGACATTTGTCATCATTTTCTCCTCAAACTAGGGCTGCACAATATATCGTTTCAGCATCAATATTGCAGTGTATATATCTGCAATAGTTACATCACAGTATCTGCAATTATAAGCATAATTTAAACCATTTGGGCATAAGAAATTATAAAATTTGTAGCTTCAACAAATATTAATTGTATTTATTTAAGAAAAAAGAGACAGTAGTCAACATTTGAAGTTGATCAAAATAAGAATAAGTGTTGTTGAATAGTTTTAGGACAACTTTGATTTTTGTGGTGGTTTTGATCCACTTCAGATGTTGACTTTATTGTTTACGGTGTTATTTTACTTTTGGTGATTTTATTTCTGTACCTCAATACTGTTAGACACTTTAGAAAACAATAAACCTCTGTCGATTTCATTTGTATGTGCATGTTTGTTGTAATGTATTAATTTATGCCTGTAATTTCTTTTTATTTTATGCATATAAAATAAAAATCGATGTAAAAATAGGAATTCTTCCCAAATAGAGTTATTTAAATATCAAATAACAACTATATTCTAAATAACTAATAACAATTAAATTATATCAATTATAGGAAATTACACTCACTTTATTAGGTACACCTTACTATGACCGGGTTGGACCCACTTTTGTCTTCAGAACTGCCTTAATCCTTCGTCGCAGAGATTCAACAAGCTACTGGAAATATTCCTCAGAGATTTTGCTCCATATTGTCATGATAGCATCACACAGTTGCTGCAGATTTGTCGGCTGCACATCCATGATGCCAATCTCCTGTTCCACCACATCCCAAAGGTGCTCTATTGGATTGAGCTCTGGTGACTGTGGAGGCCATTTGAGTACAGTGAACTCATTGTCATGTTCAAGAAACCAGTCTGAGATGATTGGTGCTTTATGACATGGTGCGTTATCCTGCTGGAAGTAGCCATCAGAAGATGGAGACACTGTGGTCATAAAGGGATGGACATGGTCAGCAACAATACTCAGGTGGGCTGTGGCGTTGACACCATGCTCAATTGGTACTAATAGACCCAAAGTGTGCCAAGAAAATATCCATTACACCACCACCACCAGCCTGAACCGCTGATACAAGGCAGGATGGATCCATGCTGTTGAGGCCAAATTCGGACCCGGCCATCCGAATGTGGCAGCAGAAATGGAGACTCATCAGACCAGGCAACGTTTCTCCAATCGTCTATTGTCCAGTTTTGGTGAGCCTGTGTGAATTGTAGCCTCAGTTTCCTGTTCTTAGCTGACAGGAGTGGCACCCGGTGTGGTCTTCTGCTGCTGTAGCCCATCCGCCTCAAGGTTGGACGTGTTGTGTGTTCAGAGATGCTCTTCTGCAGACCTCGGCTGTAACGAGTGCTTATTTGAGTTACTGTTGCCTTTCTATCAGCTGGAACCAGTCTGGCCATTCTCCTCTGACCTCTGGCATCAACAAGGCATTTGTGCCCACAGAACTGCCGCTCACTGGATATTTCCTCTTTTCAGACCATTCTCTGTAAACCCTAGAGATGGTTGTGCATGAAAATCCCAGTAGATCAGCAGTTTCTGAAATACTCAGACCAGCCCGTCTGGCACCAACAACCATGCCACGTTCAAAGTCACTTAAGTCCCCTTTCGTCCCCATTCTGATGCTCGCTTTGACCTGCAGCAGATCGTCTTGACCATGTCTACATGCATTGAGTTGCTGCCATGGGATTGGCTGATTACAAATTTGCGTTAAAGAGCAGTTGGACGAGCAGTTGTACCTAATAAAGTGGCCGGTGACTGTATATTTAAATCGCAATATATATTAAAGAAATACAAAATTTCGCCATGTCACTATCGTGCAGCCCGACCTTTAAACCTTTGAGGTCTTTTTTTACTTTGTTGAACACAAAAGTATTTATGAAGAAACCTGTAACCACTGATCTCCATAGTAGGAAAAACAAATACTATAGAAGTCAATGGTTACAGCTTCTGGCTCTCTTAATCTTTTATGTTCAACAGATGAAAAACTCAAATATGTTTTGGAACAAATGGAGGATGAGTAAATGATGACAGAATTTTCAGTTTTAGACGAACTATCCCTTTAACGTCAATAAATCAATGCACCAAGAGGGGGCGATAAGCACTAAGAATGTGTAAAAAATTAGAAATACACATACAATGTCATATGGAGCAGGTCAATAAGGGTCAATTATTGCACATTAGCCAAACCCTGGGTCTCAGAGACATCACCCTGAGACGTTTGCCATTATCTGCACACACAACCATCCAAATCTGTTCCAGATGTGGAGCTTAAAACTGCATAAATCAGTGCCAAAATGATCCGCATATACAGCAGGTTTCTCTCCAGAAAGATGATTAAATCTGAGTTCCTCCGAGCAGCTGTAAGGTGCATAATGCTATTTGTTGGTTGGAAATCATTGGAGGCTACACTTGGGTTATATTTTAGTCTGCGAAAGTCATTCCTCAGGGCTTTTCTGCATTTTTTCCATGGCGAAATAAGCAGGTGAGGAATATTTGTCTTCGTAGGAAAAAACAAGAGACGGCAGAGTTTGTGAACCAATCGCTAAATGTCTGCAGAAGATCAACGAGGCGCTCAATGGTGAGAGATCCTTGAATTGAACTCTATCGTAGTTGTCAATTAAAATGTCGGTCTTTTATAGTTTCCTGGTTTTGTGTTTTGTCTGTAGTGTCATCTTCTGCAGCAATGGTGTCCAGACTAGAGATGATCGCCAAACAAAGAGGGTTTGAACTTTTCTTACATGGAGATATTGCACTTTATAATAACATTTTGGTTTTTATTCTATTACCATTTTCAACTATAAATTACTTTTTAATTATTGAGATTTGTATTTTTTTTTTATAACATTTGGCTGTTTATTTGCATGACCCCAGTGTTTTGGGAGCCTGAAAGTGCTAACATTCTAGGGTTTCTGCAGGCGTCACAAAGTTAAATTTAATACTGTTTAAGACATTTTTAAGATCATTATGAATGAAATTGTAGACTTAAACTGGGCTAAATGCTAAGGATTTCTTCGAATATCTGTTTTGGATGCCTCCTGGATGCCTACCTAGGGAGGTGTTCCAGCAATGTTTCACCGGGAGGAGGCCTAGGGGAGGACCCAGGACACGCTGGAGGGACTATGTCTCTCTGCTGGCCTGGGAAAGCCTCGGGATCCCCCCGGAGGAGCTGGAGGAAGTGTCTGGGGAGAGGAAAGTTTGAGGTTCTCTCCTAAAACTGCTGCCCCTGAGACCCGGCCTCGGAAAAGCAGATGAAAATTAATGAATGAATTCCAGTTAGAAAAGATTTTAATAATAATCATTTAATAATAATCTTTTTTTGAATATTTTGAATATTAATTTTCAAATATCCATAAACCCTATAACCCTTACTAAGAATAGAACAAAACATAGCTGTCAGTTACGTCAGTCTACAATAATAATTTAATAATTAAAAAATATAGGTCAGGTCAGTATCTTATGTAAGTAAATGGAGAACTTTTAAGAAAATGTTACTGTAAGGAAAGTAATTAAATGCTATTTTTAAATAAACAGTTAAAAGTTTTGAGATGGATTGTTGGTGATTGCATAGGTGTTTATGGCCAGATTGGGTAGCTATACATGAACAAAGGAAAATGAAGACCTGTTAATAAAGATTTAAGAACTACAACACAACATTTCAGTAGATTTAAGGCCTAAAATTTAGCTTCTGAGATTTAAGACCCTGCAGATACCCTGGGTTTTAAAGTGCAACTTTTTGAAAACAACACCATTCTTGCCTTTATGAAAGTAACATAAACTATTGCACTGGCATGCAAAATACAATGCTTTTAATCTTACATTTAAAAATGTAAAATATGAGAATAATTTTGACTGTTGTAAACGTTCAAGTTTTAGTAAGCTATTGTTTAAACACTGTATCCTCAACCAGTGTTGCCAGATTGGGCAGTTTTGAATTTGATTGTTTGGGTAAAAAATGACATAGGCGGGTAGTGAAAATTTGGGTGATTTTGCAACTGCGTGCACCCCAGCCCCCAAACCCCCCCGGTCTTCACTTATAAACCGGTTATGATCTCCCAAAGAGATGCTCATATGTGGGTGGTTGTTTTTGCATTTCGGCGGGTTTTGGATCGCTTTTGGCCTGGAATCAGTCAGCTACATCTGGCAACACTGCCCTCAACCTGCAGATTTTTAGTTTAAGGTAGTATTATTTGTCATCCAACTTGCAGAAAATGTATTTACTTGGGGAAACCTGTTTGATTGCAGTCATTATTTTTGCTAATTTAACTTTGTTTTGAACTAATTGCTCAAATGTCAACCTTGTCTTTAGTTGCACGAGCATATATGTACAAAAAAATACCCACATTTATTAAAAGGCTATCAGATAGCGTGACATTTGAGCACATCAGCTCTTTATTAGACAAACTGAATCACACTATTGTGTTGCTTTTTAAACTGATATATTACTAATGCAAATATGAGTATACAGTGTTCAACATATGAGTTCACCCCTCACAAATCTCTCATTTAAATGAATATTTTCTAAAGGAAGCTTTACAATATTATATTTGTGCATGTACATTAGATTAGCTCCAGATTTGGCTTTACTATTGACTAATCTAACAATATAACTTATGATAATGGTCCGAAATTAGTATATGTGTGGGAAAAATATTGAATAAAAGTTTGAAGAGAAACAATAAAAATGTATAAAAATTTTGAAATGTAGTTTGTAATTTTTATTTTTTTTTTTCAATATTTTGCATGATTTTAATAGTATTTTCGCTCTTTCTAAAGGTGTTCTGTGACTAAAATATTATTTTAATACATATATATGTTTAATAAATCTATTGACTGAGAAATGGATAGAAATATTCGTTTTCAAAATGGGGTGCACTCCTTTATGTTGAGCACTGTATATCTCTGCAGATGGCTCTTGTCATTAATCTTACTGTCCTGGTGTTTTGTAGTTTGGGGTCCCACCTGAGCCCCACAGAGACGGTGTGTTACCTGACCGCAGACCTGTTTTACATCGAGGTGCTGCTGCTGCCGGGAGGACGAGTGGAGGATGTGAGGGTTGCTCATCACGGGGAAGCTCCTGTGGTGAGAGATCTACAGATTATGCACTAGTGATGATCAGTGCTGGGGGAAAGTTACTTTTGAATATTGAGTTACTCCCCAAAAAGTAACTAGTTGTGTTATTTTTTATAGTAAGTAATGCTTTGTTACTTTTGTGTTACTTTTCCTTGCTTTTGCTAAGACTTGATCTTTTTCAGAACGCACTGTATAACCTGCAGAGGTGGCGGTGTTCATATGTTACCTGTATAAAAACTGTTTGTTTGTTTGTTTGTTTGTTTGTTTGTTTGTTTGTTTGTTTTAGTCCAGCCCGTCACTCCTTCAGCTGTTAAGGTAAATAAAAATCTAAATAATATATGTTTCCTTTTTAGAGTTGAAGCATAAATGTTTATCATTTACCTACAGGATGAAAAATTTTGAAGAGTTCTCTCTAAAGTTGGATGATCTTGCCTCATTTTACAACATCCCAGGAGACAGGTACTGCCTGATTATCAAGCAATCATTGTATTACTTAGGCTTCTGCTGCTATCATTTTCTTGTTGAGATTAATTGCTGAAGCTTTTATAAAGGTATACAGTATTATTATGATTAGATTAGATTCAACTTTGTCATTACACATGTACAAGGCAGCGAAATGCAGTTTAGGTCTAACCAGGAGTGCAATAGCAGCAAGTGCAGGATACAGGTATAAGTTATAAAGTGCAGTTATAGAAAAGCTATGGTGATATTTACAGATGGATGTACTATGAACATTATATTCAGGTTGTATTGACTATGAATAGAGATTTACAATAGATGGATATATGCACAGTTTGCTATTAATAATCAGAGGTATGCAGATAGATCTGAACATAATTCCAGACGTATATGTACAGTGGGTATGTACAATTCAAGATGAATTAGTGCAACATTGTGCAATTTTACTTGTGCAAATAATAAATAACGCAGTGCTTATGGGGACATTGACCTAAACTGCAAAAAAGATTAATTTAACCGGTATAATAACAAAAAAAATAATACATTACTTGATGTATTGCTTTATTTATTGTTTGCAATTTAATGTGTTAAACATATAAAGTACAATAGGAAATATTTATATACACCATAAAATCTCATTGGTAAACATTTAATTATTGCAACAAAATTAGGAAAAATCCACATTTATAGTTGTTATAAGTTAATATAAAATGCAACTTATTAGTTAATTCCATTTAATAAAATGATTGACTTGTTTTTAATGTGTTATTAGGCATTAACTATGAAATATCAGCTAATTGCTTTATATAATATCAGCTAACATCAGCTTTTAATTTAATTTAATTTTAGTTGTTAAAGGGCCATGAAACCCCCTGTCTCAGCAGGGTGTTTTCACACCTCTAGTTTGAAAAAAGTCAGGAAAGTTGGGCGTGTCCAGCTCTGGGAGTGTGGGAGTGTCGGGGGAGGGAAAGAGGATAAGATTTTGCATAGAAGGGAGTTTCCATTTGGCCACGTGCAGATTTCACAGGCAAAACAAACACACAGAGGCTGATTTGATACAGAATGGCGAATGAAAGAAAAAAAAATCCTCCGCATTTCTCTGTAACTTATGTACTCTGTAGGTAGCGTCAGAAAGCCGTTTGTGTATAGACTATCCTGTCACAAAATGGAGCGAAAATCCTGCACGACGGGAATAGTTTGTGTTTACATGTTTACACTCGGAGAGCAGCATTTACAGCGGATCTTTCAGTCTATAATATTGTACTGTAATATTGCAGTGATATTAACATACTGTAAACTTAGTAACCAAATCATTTTGACTATGGTATGTCTTTAAAAACTGAAAGAGCTCTGCTAACCACGAACTAACTTTGCAATCTTGGTTAAACAAAGGGCACAGCATTGCAAACACTTACCACATCTGTAGACAGACAATCAAACTGGAGCTGTGTCTTTTTAATAAAAGTAGACAAGCGGCAAATCCGGATTTCACCATTTCCAGATGCGAAAAGCTCTCGGGTAAAAATGATTCTTACAAACGCGTTTCTGTCGCGTGTCGCGTGCACTGTAATCCACACGCGATTCCAGCAGCTCTCTCATAGAGGGAAAATGAAAACAAAACCTTCGTTGAAGCACAACAATAAACGCAACACCGACGACCCGTGTCTCCAAATTCTTGTTCTTTCACTTGTTTTAGCAACACAGCGTGGCGTCTCTCTGCCGTCTGAACACTGTAACAGGTAAACAGTCTCCGGAGCTATCATGCATATTAATGAAGTTTCACGTCATACACAATAGAGCGCGCTGATTGGTTTGAAGCACGTCTTTGTCATGAATTAATGATCCACACTCACATACGTCAGAAAGTCCGCGAAAAGACAGAGAGCCAGTCTGCTGGCTGGATTTACACCTAAGTATCTCATGGCCGTGACGTAGCTTCAAAAATTCGTTTCAAACCGGAAGAACGAATTTGCTCAAAATAACGCAAAAACAACCAATTTTCACTTTTTAGTGCAATATATGTGTCCTAATAGTGTTTATAGCAGCATGGGACACATATATGACTGTCAACAGCTCAAAAAATGTGTTTTGGTGTTTCGTGACCCTTTAACAAATGGAGCCTTACTCAGTGGCGGCTGGTCAATAGAGGGCGCTGGGGCGCCGCCCCCTTTAAAGGGGAAATGAAGCACTCAGTCAAGTTTACCTTATTTTGTACATTGTATTCCACTTTGATGAAAATATATTAAACAAACTCGATTAATGTAACCATTTAGCAGAAAACGGCATGTTTTACTGTAGATTTTAGACCTAGGGCGCCGCCATCTTGGAATATCGCTGTGTCTGACGTCACGGGGTTGGTTTGCTGTGATAAGCTGAACGGACACAGTGGAAGTAAAGGAGTGAACGCGGAGACTGAAAAGCCTAATTTAACCCAATGCGTGAAGTTGTGGACGTGGAGCTGCTGCAAATACAAGCATCAGATGTGTGTCTAATATAAAAGTATATAAATGTATTCTATTTTTCTTTTTTTCTCCTTTAACTACCGATCATTTGATGCGCTTTGATTCACTCTCTGTATTACTCTGCCTGTCTGGGTTTCATACATCACTGTAATGGACTAAACATGGAGACTGGACAGCCTAATTAAACCCAATGTATGAAGTTGTGGGTGTGCATCACAGAGCTGGCGCAAACACAACAAATACAACCATTAAGTGTCTTGAGTTGTGTATTTTTCTTATGTTAATACCTTTCGTTTGATGCGCTTTGGTCCACACGCTGCTCCAGCGCTGCCTGACGAGGGGATTTACATTCAGACTAATGATTAAAATCATACATGACTTCATGCTTTACTAAGTCACGTCTGCGTGGATCATGTCAAGACATATTCCCTCTTCAAGTCCATCAACTCGATCTCTCAACATGTATGAAGGATAAAAACCTGCCATAAGAAACACCGCGCTGATCTGAGTTTGGTTTAACCACGAGCAGAGGCGAGGGGGTGTAGCGGTGAAAAGTGAAAGTACCCGCCCACATGACTTTTGCACCGCGCCTCTGCTTGTGACTAAACTCAGATCAGCGCGGTGTTTGAAGACTTGAAGAGGGAATATGTCTTGACATGATCCACACAGACGTGACTTAGTAAAGCATGAAGTCATGTATGATTTTAATCATTAGTCTGAATGTAAATCCCCTCATCAGGCAGCGCTGGAGCAGCGTGTGGACCAAAGCGCATCAAATGAAAGGTATTAACATAAGAAAAATACACAACTCAAGACACTTAATGGTTGTATTTGTTGTGTTTGCGCCAGCTCTGTGATGCACACCCACAACTTCATACATTGGGTTTAATTAGGCTGTCCAGTCTCCATGTTTAGTCCATTACAGTGATGTATGAAACCCAGACAGGCAGAGTAATACAGAGAGTGAATCAAAGCGCATCAAATGATCGGTAGTTAAAGGAGAAAAAAAGAAAAATAGAATACATTTATATACTTTTATATTAGACACACATCTGATGCTTGTATTTGCAGCAGCTCCACGTCCACAACTTCACGCATTGGGTTAAATTAGGCTTTTCAGTCTCCGCGTTCACTCCTTTACTTCCACTGTGTCCGTTCAGCTTATCACAGCAAACCAACCCCGTGACGTCAGACACAGCGATATTCCAAGATGGCGGCGCCCTAGGTCTAAAATCTACAGTAAAACATGCAGTTTTCTGCTAAATGGTTACATTAATCAAGTTTGTTTAATATATTTTCATCAAAGTGGAATACAATGTACAAAATAAGGTAAACTTGACTGAGTGCTTCATTTCCCCTTTAAGTTAGACCCCTTTTAATATGTTAATGTTTATTATCACAAATATTAACAAAATAAATTGATTTAATTATAACATTCTAACATTTATTGTAGTCATACTAACATTTATTGAAAAAAAATGTATGAACAATATTTGTTCATATGTGTGCGGGGCGCCAGACTAATGGGTGTCTATGTAGGTACACGAACTTTTGCAATGCACGTGATATGACAATAAGCTCTAATTGGCCTGTTTTAAATTGTCTTTGGGGCGCAGCGCTCTGCGTCCCGAACCCTCCCATTTTTGTTTTTATATGATTGGCCTTATGTGATTGGACCATTCTCACCAAAGAGCTTTGAATGCAATTTCTCGAGATGAAGGAAAATTCTGTTGTATCTTTGCAAAGATATCCGTTCACAAGGCGTTTGGATGAAGAAAAAAAAAAATCAAGAAGCTTGGACCATATCGACCTTCCTTGCAAATTCACCAGTAGTCAAGTAATCACGAGCATGGGTTTATACGGGGCTTTTCCAGCATTTGTTATGACAAACGGGAGTTGGCTGGCAGGTTGTGATGCAAGTCATGCCTTTTACTATTTCCGTGTTTGCTGTTTCAAACAGCATGACGCAAGAGAGGCTGAATGCATTGGCCATGCTGTCAATAGAGAAGAGACTGAGATGACTGAGATGACTGACTTTAACCAAAAGGTTATTGAGAAATTTTCAAGCCAGAAAGAAAGGAGAGCAAAATTTATTTTCAAGTAGTGCTACTGGCCAGTGATTAGGCAACATATGTGTGTGTGTGTATGTTTACTGATTATCTGGATTACTTCATTACTGATAATAAACCCAAATTGAACTAAAATGAACTGATTTGTGATGCATTTATTGTATGCTTTAGTCATATTTTAGTATACATCACCTGAAAAATGGCTTTTACACTCTTACTTTACCAACAGTTAGATTCGATGTTGTCAGGCAGATTAACATGTGAAAATAGGATAATTTAATTCAATTTAAATTGCCTATTAAGTTTTTATTAATTTGGTGCTGTGATGAACAACCACTAATGCAGCAATCTGAGTATATTTAAGTAGTAAATAATTATTCACCATATTTTGACGTGTCCATGATGTCAATATCGAGCATGTTCATTATCATATATATTGAATATCAGCGCATGTCTAATAATATTTGAATATTTCTCTAATTATGACTGTGTTCTGCCAGTGATGTGAAGATTAAAGTCTACAGCTCTCTTCGGCACCTGGAAACTGATCTCTTCAAAATATCCCATTTGCCAAGGTGTGTGAATTCTCCCATTAACAAACACACACACTTCACACACTCCTCTTCAAACATGGGATGTTGTGAACGTTATCTCTTGTAGATCTCTGAGAGATAGTGACCTTCACATTGACCTCATTATGAACGGCAGGATTGGGAACGTGCAGTCTGGCAGAGAGGGTGCGCAGGGAAACAATTAAAGCGTGTTTGTTCAGCGTGTTTGATCAGAAATATTAATTCGCTGTTTATATGTTCTTCCTCACAGGCTCACCAATGACCATCGAGTACTACATAAGTCCAGCAGATGCTCTCATGGGGCTCTCAAGCACAGGTATTAAAACAGATTTCATTTTTAGTGCATTTTGAGTCTTATTAATTGTCTTTTTTTTATTATTTTTATTAAAGATTTTATTTAATAAATATAATAAAAGTGGTGAGGCAGAACCTTATTTTTAATTTACAGTTTTTAGTATAAGAATCTGTATTTTAAAAATGGAAAAATATACCGTTCTGTTCGTTAACAAAGGCAAGTTGTGTTGTTTTTGGGAGAGTAGGTTATACACAAATTAATTCAAACCCTTTACAGTTTTGAATTATGTCTTGCATGTATCTGTATGACAAAAATAGAGATTTCATTCAGACTTAATGACTGTAATCGCTAAGCCTTGTTCGCTTGTGATAGTTTTACAGCTTGCATCTAAAACTGTTTGTATGTCTTATAAGATATATAGCTTGCGTTTCTATACATTTATAAAAGGGGCAGGTGTATCTATGTGGGGTGTCACGAGATCTCGCGAGATTAGATTTCTCTTCGAGGTAAAAAGTTGTCTCGTAAGTTGAGATGTTATCATGATGGAGCGTAAGGATGAAATTAGCATTGAAGATTGGAAGCAGGATAGAATTTGAACTGGAAATCAAGTGCTTTGAGCACACCTGGTAAGGCTGGCCTCTGTGTTGCACGCCACACGGTTGGGCGGGCGGGTGTGATGCAACTGCAGCCACACAAATTAACAATGGACTATACCATGCGATTGAATGTGCAGAAAGCCTAGGGCTGGACAATAATTCGATATCAATATATATCGCGATAGAATTTTTTTCAATAACGATGATATGATTTTTAAACCCATTTCCGATATTTCGATATAAATTTGCATATATATATAAATATATATATTATTATTTATATAAGATCTTATACGTGTATCACTTGTTACTGAATGACGTTCAGTGCTCAGCCGTCAGAAAGAGCGTGATCTATGTCACTTACGTGATGACGAACTACACAGACATGCTGCCAGCGCTCAGCACAGCAGTCGGTTAAGCTGCGCCGCAGAAAGTTTTAGCTACAAAATGAGTGCTCTGAATACAGATGCGAATGAACAAGCTTCCACAAGTAAGAATGCAGACGAAATAGTTGATAAGAAAGGAAAGACTAATGCAGTGGTGTGGAAGTGGTTCGGCTTTTTGAGTTTCGATAAACTTAGTTTCGGTGCTCTGCAAAGTGTGCCGGAGAGTGTAGCTGACTAGCGGCAACACATCAAATCTGTTTCACCATTTGAAGCAGTTTCACCCGATAAAACATACTGAGAGTCAGAAGATGAGGCAACATAAAAGTTTAAGCCAACCTGTGGCCTCACTTCGCTTATCAACACGTGCATATACACCTATAAATCACTCGCATATACACCTATACTATTGAATGTTCAAAACATGTATGAAATTTGCGCATATACATATAAACTTGATGCATGCATACACCCACATATGCATATAAACTCGCCGATCCTCGCATATACTCCCACATTAACACACGCACAAACAAACTCGATCCTCGCATAAACACCAAAATTAACACTCACATACACAAACTCTCTGCATGCTGGCGTATAGCACTCGCACACTTACAAAATAAAACTCACAAACACATTTATCAGGAATCAGGTTATTGCAAAGCTGATGAAGTAGAAAGAATGTGATCAATAGAGCTATTAAATCTGTTAAATAATGAAAACGTGTTATATAAAATATTAGTCTATATAAATAGACTATATAAAATATATAAGAGATATTTATGTTAAACCTTTCAATTTAATGAGGTAATTACACACACAAATATAAATAGACAGATAAAACCCTTAAAGGACGTTCAAGATGAAAAGCAATTAGAATTATGAATATACTCAAACAACTCTTCTATTGCAGATATTAATGTAGCCTTTACTCTTTATGATTTTTTATTATTATAATTATTATTCTTTTTCTATGTTTTTTTACGATGTGGATGTCATAATTGTAAGATTTTGGTATTATTTTGATTGTTAAATATTCAGCATATACAAAAAAAAAACACTGATAAAAGTTTCTGTTGATCACGTTGGTCAAGCTAACCCCCACAAACTGTCTATATATTATAAGCTGAGTCTGAGAGCTTTATTTATTTGATAGTTTATTTCACATTTCTTGTTTGTAAAGGCTAAATACAAATAAAAAGTGAACAAATTTTTTTGTACTGTTTTATTTAAAAAAAAAAGTTATAAGAGTCTGGAGGTATTATCGACTTTGCAAATTCACTTTGCAGACATTTGTAGGTACAGACATCCATTGTGTGCGTTCTTGGCAGTTTTTCCTTTCTTTTTAATATTGTCCATATCGATATCGGAATTATATCGTATCGACCGAAATAAAGAAATCTTAATTTTTAAATATAAATTTTTGCCATATCGTCCAGCCCTAAGAAAGCCGCATTATTGAAGTGCAGTACAGATAAATAAACACTGCAATTAAACTATTACCATCGTGTAGGACTTTTAGCTGCATTTTGCGACAGGACAGTCCACACACATCTCTAAGCGCACACACATACTGAACTGCTGGAGACTCAATACATCCGGCTTCATCATTACCAAACACGTTTGTGCTGTACAGAAAAAGCAGACGTTTTCTTTTCATGATTCAAGTGACCAAATTCTACACAAGGACTAAAAAAGCTTTTATATCGTCATGTAGCACAAGGTTTTAAGCATGTTCACGAGAGAGAAAGCGAGTACAACATCCGCCACGTAACCAATATAAAATAATACTGTTGCATACATCACATGCATAAATCGCACCATGGACATTACATTTAAGATGCCTACTGGCTTAAAAAAAACCTAGATTTAAAGAAGATGGCCAAATGAGAACTTTTCTGTCATAAACTATAGGAAAACAAATTGTCAAAAAGAAAATAAAAAAATGAAACCATGCAAACAAAATAAATACAGGAATGGAGAAAAGAGCACTCTTATTATCAGCTGTTAGTCAGCGCCCGCTCTTTTTTTTTTTTTGTTTTTTTTTTTTTTTTTTTTTTTTTTTTTTTTTCTCCTCCCTGGTCATTGCGCCTTTTGCCGTGTGCTGTGTAAATACAGACAATCGGATACGAGTCACCTTTAAAAGATGATAAATGTAAGCAGGTCATCAAAAAAAAAAAACAAACAGATACGGTCACAATCCGAATTGACCATCAAGATCTGCTGTGTGAATACTCTGAAATTCTATAGGGGAAAAGCCAGTCAGTAGAGAGTTTGCTATTTTCCATTTATATATTAACAAATATTTTGCAGTGTTTGCATGTTCATTGCATAGAATTCAATATAAACTAATATAAAACTATTGCATACATAAAATTATGGAAATAATTATGGAAATTGCGTCGTGTTCTCGTAAACCCAATCTCGTGTCTTGTCACACCCCTAGCATCTATCTGATGCTTTAGTCGACATAACTTAGTTAAATTTGCATATAGCGCAGGATTTGAAGATAGTATTTATTACTACTATAGTATTTATTTATGTGGTCAAATGTAAATTGAATCGTTTTCAGAAATCTGATAGCTATCCGATTAGAGAAAGTATGAAGTGACTAGGTGTAAACCTGCCCGTACTGAACTGTATCACTCAGTAAAAAGAGGCATAAGTGTGAAACCGCCTCAGTGATTCTCTGATTTTGTGTGTGTGTGTTTAGGAGAGGTCAGCGCAGGCCGTGTGGCTCTGGTGACTGCGGGTAGCACTGACTCCTCTCACAGACTGCAGATGGAGTCTCTTATCTCCTCTCCTCCTCAGGTCGACTCCTGCGGGTGAGCACTGGTTATACACTTTACTCATTTAGTCGTTTAGCAGGCGCTTTTGTCCAAAGCGACTTAAAAATGAGGAGGCGTTCAGTGATTCAACACGAGGCAACACACACAACAAGTGCTGATTATAGAGGGGAACTGTTCAGTGCCCAGAGAGATGCAACTATGAGCTAGAGTTAATGCTTTTATTATTGTTTATTATTTTATATATCGGCTGTCTTGGGTGGCACGGTGGCTCAGTGGTAAGAACGTTGCCTTACAGCAAGAAGGTTGCTGGTTTGAGTCTCAGCTGGGTCAGTTGGCATTTCTGTGTGGAGTTTGCATGTTCTCTCCGTGTTGGCGTGGGTTTCCTCCGGTTTCCCCCACAGTCCAAACACATGCACTATTGATCAATTGATGAACTAAATTGGCCGTAGTGTATGAGTGTGTGTGTTTGTTTCCCAGTACTGGGTTGCAGCTGCAAGGGCATCCCCTGAGTAAAACCAATGTTGGAAAAGTTGGAGGTACATTCTGCTGTGGCGACCTCTGAAATGGAGACTAACGCCCCATTCACACGGGGCGTCAGCTTCAACGCTTCCCATTCACTTTGAATGGGTGACGTCAGGCGTTGCCGAACTGCATTGTGGATCCGTCGGCGCCGCTTCAGAGGCGTTGCTCGCTGCAGAAGTTGGGACATGCTCAACTTTTCAAGCGCCGACGGAAGCGTCAGCCAATCAGATCGCTGTATGCAAATACACCAGCTCCAACAGTGGCCTATTGCTGACTAATTTCATTGGCTGACACTGCTATGACGATCGCGTCATCCCCAACTTCAGACACGCCCTCTGTCAAGCGTTGAAGCTGAAGCCTCTTGTGAATGGGGCGTAAGCTGAAGAAAAATGAATGAATGAACATCAGCCATCTCCACTAACGAGACCAGCAGCAGCACATGATGTTAATGAATGATTATCCCAGAACTATATTGGCTGCGTTTCAATTAGCACCCTAGATCACTCATCAGAATGTTGTGTACAGTAATTCGCACTAGTAAGGCCACTGATGAGCTTGGTTTACTACACATTGGGACACAGTAAGTGTGACATGAGAACATCCTCATTGTAGATCACAACTGGAGTTTATAAACCGCAGCATAACTCATAATTTTTAGATATTATTTTACTAGGGTTTTTAAAAGTACATTATAGCTAAATAATTTGATTGTTTCATATATCGTTTTAAAGAATTAACGGATATTAATGTTTGCCAGAATTTTCCTAATCTGTCTAGCGATTGTTAAATCATGTTTAAAATAAATAACTGATTCTTTTCTTATAAAATGTCTCATCATTATGTTTGAGATTTGGGTCACATGATTCATATCTCACGCTCCAGAACTTCAATTAAAAGCATATAGTGTGCATCGATGGGGCCTAATTTTCATAGTGCATTGTGAGACTTTTCAGGGCGTGAATGTTTTGGTGCACTTAAAGAAATTAGCAATTTTGAGACCACACTTAAAATGACAGGCGACCTGATCAGTGCACTGACTAGTGTACAAGGGTGCTGATTGAGACGCACCCATTGGCAGGTTTGAGTAGACCGAACAAACTGGCAACTTATCCAGCATATGTTTTAAACAGCAGATGCCCTTCCAGCTGCAACCCAGTACAGGAAACACACATTCACACACACACACACACACACACACACACACACACACACACACACACACACACTCATACACTACAGACAATTTAGTTCATCAGTTCTCCTATAGCGCATGTGTTTGGACTGTGGGGGAAACCGGAGCACCCGGAGGAAACCCACGCCAACACAGGGAGAACATGCAAACTCCACACAGAAACACCAACTGACCCAGCTGAGACTTGAACCAGTGATCTTCTTGCTACAAACTAGCCTGGAGTGCACTTAAGTTGATTCAAGAGAGAATAGTGATGCATTTGATTTTCACCTCAGCTGTAGTAGACACTGCTGAGCAAATTCACTGTCGTGTCGGTCATTGTTCACTGTACAAAAGCTCTTTTAAACCTTCACAATGCTCTCTAACTCTAGTCGAGCAAATGAATGCTGCAATATTGGTTTTTCCCACCCTCATTATGTCAGCCAATATGTAGTTTTGATTTTGTATTGTGTTTTAGGTTTCCTGTGTTTCAGCCACTCACTGAGTCCTGTTCACAGCTTCTCCCTGCTACCTTTCTGCTCAAACTACAGCCGCCGCTACCTGTGCTTACTTCCTTCATAGAGAAGATGTGCAAAATCACAGGTGCATTATACGAGATATACTGTTGAGGTCCGAATTATTAGCCCCCCCCCCCCCCCCCCCCCCCCATATATAGTTTTCCACAATTTCAGCTTAACGGAAAGATTTGTGTAACACATTTCTAATCATAATAGCTTTAATAACTCATCACTAATAACTGATTTATTTTCTCTTTGTCATGATGACAGCACATAATATTAGACTAGATATTCTTCAAGACACTAGTATTCAGCTTAAAGTGACATTTAAAGGCTTAATTAGGGTAAAGTTAGGGTAATTAGGCAAGTCATTGTATAACAGTGGTTTGTTCTGGAGACAATCCAAAACTAATATTGCTTAAGGGGGCTAATAATATTGACCTTAAAATGAGTTTAAAACAATTAAAAACTGCTTTTATTCTAGCCGAAATAAAACAAATAAGACTTTCACTAGAAGAAAAAAATATTATAGGAAATACTGTGAAAAATTCCTAAATCTGTTCGACATCATTTGGGAAATATATAAAGAAAACTTACAAAACTTACAAAACTTATAAACTGACTTACTGTATATCGAGACTCTGCAGGCTGAACTTGTTTTTATGCACCTGTCAGTGTTGAGATTTTAGGCTTTTCATATTAGAAAACATCCAAAATAGGAGTTTCATTTGTCACATCATCAATGTGTCTGTGGGTTTTATTTGCAATACATATTCTTAAAGGCTGCTTTCTAATAATGCATTTTTTAAAATCAAAACTAGTAACAATTAGTTATTAAAACTTATGATTAATAAATTGTTCATCTTTTTTTAAACAGCACTTGGGAAAATATTTGGAAAAATAATTTCACAAATGGGCTAAATTTTCTTATCTGTATATTCATATTTGTACTCTGAAGATTTTACAGAGGGATGCGTTTGTACATAAATTGCCTGATTATGAACATGTTGTGTTTTTAAAGTAAATATTTATGGCTGTTAACCCCATTTTCTGATTTATAGAGTGATTTTAAAAAAAGATTATACTCTCAACATCTTCAATAAAAATCATACTGCAATATATAAAATGTTTTTTAAAGACTTTAGTGCAAATGTTCAGATTTGCATGCTTTAAATGTATGCAAATTATTGTATACTCAATGAAATGATGCCCTGATTGCTTGCTTAAAATATTAATACATAAAAAAATCAGAAACTCAGGAAGTACGGTGACAAATATAAAAATGATTTACTCCATTCACCTGCATTGTCTTGGTTTATGCTTCGTTTTCAAAGATTATCATGCATTTCTCTGATCCCTCAGATGGTGTTATAGCAGAGAAACCCCTGCAGGTGGAGCCGCTACACAAACTACTCCTGAAGACCAGCAGAAAATACAGCTCCAACACATCCTGCACAGACGGCCTGCAGTTTCTTGTGGTCTGTTTACCATCCAAACCACTATAATCTGCACAAACAACTATGCTAGCCACGCTAATTTGCACAGAGACATTGCATGAACTGTTCTTCTGTTTGCTCATTACTGACTACCATTGTTTGCATTGAACCATACTTGTCATTTGCAAGAGGATTTGATTGGTTTGTGCATTTCTCTGCTTTGTTTGTATTTAATAAGGTTATTTTAGGAAACTAAAACAAAATAGTCGAAAAAAACTAACTGAAATTAAAAAAAGAAAAGTTCCAATAGATTAATAATAATAATAATAATAATAATAAATTAATAATAATAATTCCTTTTATATATATATAGCGCTTTTCTAGACACTCAAAGCGCTTTACACATTTTTGGGGGAATCTCCTCATTCACCAGCAGTCATATTGCGCAAGACCGAACACCACACACCAGCTGATTGGTAGAAAGGAGACCGAGTGATGAAGCCAATTATGATATGAGGATGGTTAGGAGGCCATGATGGACAGAGGCCAGTGGGCAGATTTGGCCAGGATGCCGGGGTTAAACCCCTACTCTTTTTCAAAGGACATCCTGGGATTTTTAACGACCACAGAGAGTCAGGACCTCGGTTTAACATCTCATCCGAAAGACGGCGCTCGCGGAGCAGTATATATTAAATTAAAACTAAACAAAATTAACAAGTCAATGGAAAAACTAACTGAAATAAATAACAATAATTAGCAAAAATAAAAATATGATGCACTTTTACAACCAAACACCATAATTCGAGAGCATGATTATATACACACACATCTCTTTTCTCTAACTTAATTTGCCAAACAAATGTAAACTAGGCATGTCTAACTACATACTTATGTTTTAATAGTTAAGAATTAAGTTTGTCTTCTGCGCAATTTTATACTTATTTCTTTAAGTTGTATTTGTGTGGTTTCAGTGTTTATTCAATTTATTACTTTAGTTTTATTTACTAAGAGGTCTGCAAGAGTTAGGCCCAATCCCAATTCTATTTTTGTACCCCTACCCCTTTCCCTTCCCCTTGGCCCTTACAACCGAGGGTGAAGGGGAAGGGCTTCAAAACGTACCCCTAAGAATTGGGACAGCACTTCAACACCTGCACACGTCATCATATGTCCTCACGATCTCTTGCTTCATATGAGATCAGACGATCGCGACTGCTGTAGTTATTCCAGTAGTGTTATTTTGTGGTGTTTATCTTCAGGAAATCACTGAAGGCATATATTATGTTATCATAACGATCTAATGTGGCAATAAGATCGTAACTGTACTGTGTATTTACACAGTGGCCATATTCATCTATGTAAACACACTAAAACAACATTAACATTATAGCAGACACTGTAAAAAGCTCATTTTCAGCCACTAGACTGCTCTGACAGGGTATTCGAGTGTTATCGAGTGTCAGAATGTTGTGGGACTGCTGTACAGGAGTTATGATTAGGGATTATAGATCGCCAAATTTAGCGTTTTTTTTTTTTTGTTTTTTTTTTGCGGTTTTTTTTAAAGCATGACCGTAAAACACGAACGCGGTTATGAATATAATAAATCATGTGTTTGTTTGTCGTAAAAATTCGTAATGATGACAAAAAATACTAATTTGTGGATCTCCTTACTTCCGGGTTCAGCTATACTGCCGTTGTGGCAGGTGTATTCTGGGAAATATTCTTACCCCTCCGTTTCAAGTGTGCTCCTGAAAAATCTTCATTCAAGGGGTGTATACCCCTTGCCCTTAGCCCTACGCCTTCAAGCTAAAGAGAATTGGGACACCCCTACCCCTTGGCGGGCACGCGCAAAACAAGGGGTAAGGGGAAGGGCTAAGGGGTAGAATTGGGATTGGGCCTTAATGTAAGCTGTGCAAACGCTAAACGTTGCTTTAGTTGATGTTCTGTTAACTCCGTTAAACTAGAATTACTAAAATTGAAAATGTATAACATACTGGAAAAATATGCTATATTGTTATTGAGTGTTGATAACAATATTTCTAATGAAATAACTATATGTTATGACCATGCTATTAATAAACAGGTAATTGATAGTTTGTTTTTTAAATAAAGTATGGCAAGGTTAGACTTTAAAACACAATTAATGACTGAAACTCAGCAGAAATTCAGATTCTTATTGGCTATTGTGATTTATTTATTTGTTGTCTCCTAGCATTAGTGTTTATTTTCAGCTCTAGGTTCAGCTAACAGCACCTGCTAGATCACAGGTGTCAAACTCAGTTCCTGAAGGGCCGGAGCTCTGCACAGTTTAGTTCCAACCCTAATTAAACACACCTGATCAAACTAATTGAGTCCTTCAGGCTTGTTTGAAACCTGCAGGTAAGTGTGTTGAAGCAGGGTTGGAACTAAACTGTGCAGAGCTGCGGCCCTCCAGGATCTGAGTTTGACACCCCTGTGCTAGATTGAATGATGATGATAGTAAAGCCCTAATCTGATTGGCCACATTTGAATAAATGAATGACAACCTATGCATGCAGCACACAAATGCTTGACTCATACAATTAACTTAATTTATTGCACTTCTCTGTGATGATGATAATGCATATAACGATAATCTTTCAGAATACTCTGCAGCCCTAATAGAAATGTGTTCACAAAATAACAAATGAAACTAAAGCGAACTAAGCCATTAATGAAACTACCTAAAACTAAACTGACATGCAAAACTAGTATCAAAATAAAAAATTATTTAAGAATGCACAACTCTGATAACCTTGGGATTTACCTTGTCTGCTGTGATTGTTTCTCAGCTGCTGCCTGGCTCTGAGTGCCACAGTTATGTGTTCCCCGGGGCCCAATGGAGCTGCGGGTCCTGGAACGGAGCCTTGATGGATGAGGTGCCGTTCTCGCACCCGGGACACGTCCCTGCTTTACTGGAGATCCTCCGCCATCAGTCTGCCATCAGTGTCCTGCTGGAGAGCTGCTTCAGCAAACACAGCCACAGCACGGGTCAGTAATGCTGATTATTCATGCACTCGCTTGTCTGGCCTTTACACACTTGTGTGCTGTAATATAAGAACGGGTTCCCACGGGTCCTTCAAATCATTGAAAGTGAATCTGAAAAAAAGGGAAATGTTTTTTTGACAATAACCTCATGGATACAAGTACTTAAATGTGCTTGAATTTATTTTGTGCAAGAACTTTTCTGGGGAATAAATTGTTTCCTCCTATGCACAAATGTTATCTTTGTTGCACATTTATACTAGCTTTCTAGATTTACATTAGTTCTGCTTTATTTTAATGGTGCGGTGTGAAGGATGGAGGACCTAGTGGTTGATCCAGGTATTGCAGTCTAAATTCAAAATATCCGATATTGTTCACCCGACCCCATGATGACGACTCGATGTGCTTGAATTTATTTTGTGCAGGAAGTTTTCTTTTTTAATACATTTCCTCCTATGAACTAATGTTATCTTTTGTGGCGTATTTAGATTTACATTAGTTCTGCTTTATTTTAATGGTGCAGTATGTAGGATTAAAGACCTAGTGGTTGATCTAGATATTGCAGTCAAGTTTAAAACATTGGAGAGGGTTTTTTTTTTTCGACTACTCTGCAGGTTGCCAGATTGACAACACAAACAGGAGCAAGTGTGCTTGACGATCGAGCGTTACACTTTAAGCCGATCAGCTAATGTTCACAGTTGTACTATTAATATTATTTGCTAAATAAGTGGATTTTTTAATAATCTAAATCTCATCCGTCTCATTTCGGAGGCTGCTGCTGTCCTCCAGAGGTCGTATTTTTATCTGCGTCTGTATACATTGATGCAGCATGTAGGACAAAAATTAAATGCACTGTTTTTCCACTAAGGCAACCCGGAGTTCTGAAATGTAATTGGTTAAACTGGCAGTGGGCGGAGCTACAGAGATCAAAGTAAAGTTTTTAAAGCAGAATAACTGACTTTAGCTTTGCTTTTCAGATAAACAAGTATGTTCACTTAGCATGACAGTGAAATATTTGCAAACATATTATGGTATTTGTATGATTTAGGACAGTGATTCGCAAAGTGTGGTAAGGATATTCCAGATAAAAAACAAAACAAAAAAAAAAACACACAATTTTATCAAACTATTAGAATTACGTTATTTTATCCACAACTAACAAAAGATAAAAATGGATAGTTACATAAAAAATGAATTAATATAAATCGATCAACCTGCATTTTTCTTTTTCCATTGTAATAGGACCCAAAATTAATGTTCAGTTTAACAAATGATAAATTATAGAGGTGTGAACCTACACTGGTCTCACGGTTCGGTTACGATTATCATGCCATCGATTCGGTTCAATTCGATATCTCTGTGCATCACGGTGCATTGACGATGCTTTCCCCAAACACAGTTTTATATTTGGGGCTGTCTTTATAAACACACACACACACACACACACACACACACACATAGACTAACAGCACCAAGCAAGCGACACAGAGCATCACGCCCTCTCATTCATACACACACACACACACATGCTTGCTCGGGAGCGATATTGTTAGACCGCCCGCTCCCGTTCAACTTACACCAGAGTCCCGACCGCTCCCGCGCTTTATTCGGAAATTTATTACCGCGCCGCAAGAAATCTGGTCTGGTCCAGCGGCTCCCGCCTTACACCCGCGGGAATGCAGACCTCTATCCAGAAGTATCGCCGTATCAGCCGAGAGGAGAGAAAAGTCACACCAGCAGGTCAAATGGGCCACAGTGAGAGAGAGAGAGAGAGTAATAGAGTTTACTTTCATTCTGCTGTAAGTGTCAGTGAAAGAGTGTCCAGAAAACACACACGCAGTGAAATTGTGCACAGTTTGTGCGTCAAGTAGGCGAAGCATTGTAAACACTCGCGCTCGCCTCCCTCGCCATAGTAAGCTGAACCGATACCGAATTGTCTGCATCGCGGTGCACCGAAGAAACAATTAATTTTGACACCCCCATTAAATTACTATTAAATAAATTATATTGTTGTTAAACTGTTGCAGTTTTTAATCATTAATAAGGGGTTTAAACCCAGTTGTGTGTCAGCAGTGTGTGAATACGTGTCATCAGAGGGGGAAAGCCCCGCCCACTAGTGCCCATCTCTCCCTCATTAGCATAAACGGCAGCCTTGAGTGAGAAGCAGCCATCTTGTAAATAAAAAGCAAGCCGTATCGTAATTATGCTCTTCTATATAGGCCTATTGGTGTGTGTGTGTGTGTACGCACTATTGCATGCAACATTTATAGATTTATAACTAACTCAGAGGACAGTTGCGAGTCACTGAGATTGTTATTTTGGGGGTCGTGGGCTGAAAAGTAGGAATCCCTGATATAGAAGAGTCAAAAACTTAAAGCAAATTTAATGTATCTTACAAGGAAGCACGATGTAACCTTGCTCTCAAATGTCGCATTACATTAAGTCCTTTAAATATGACCGTTTTGAACCTGAAAAGTGTTTGAAAGCTAATTGAATATGAAGCTAAGCATGTGTGTGAACCCTATTAAAATATTCTGTCCTATAGATGCAGCTTCGCTGTGTGAGCTGAGATGTGAGGTGCTTCCAGAATCAGTCCACTGCTTTTCCATCACATTCAGCCTCCATGAGAGCGAGCATCTGGCTGTTCGTAAGGACACTTCACTCAAACTTATCCTTCAGGTTTTTGATGCAAATGTTAGAAGATTCTTTCAGACAGGGCCTAAAATAAATTGACATTAGTTGGTGACTTGAGAAAATGTATTCACCATCGTATATATTACTTATTTTTTGCCACTAGATTTACATTTAATCAAAAACTGGCTGCATTGGTTTGGAAAATGCATCATTGCATTTATTATTAATTTGGATTTTTTTATTATTTAGTCAATGCATTTATAAATTATAAACCAATATCCCTATAAATCATTTTTTAAAAGGTGTTATTTTAAATATTGTAGATTTTTAATTGATTTTAAAACCATTTCTTTCCATTTGATCATTGCAGTAAACCCTACTGTGTTCTCAGGCATTGTTGCAAATTAACAGTATTATTTGAATGCTATTATTATTGTTGTATGAAACATTTTGAAGCTGAAATTAGTCGTATAATATATAAAGTTTAAACCGAGGTCCCGACTCTCTGTGGTCGTTAAAAATCCCAGGATGTCCTTTGAAAAAGAGTAGGGGTTTAACCCCGACATCCTGACCAAATCAGCCCACTGGCCTCTGTCCATCATGGCCTCCTAACCATCATCATATCATAACTGGCTTCATCACTCTGTCTCCTCTCCACCAATCAGCTGGTGTGTGGTGTGTGGTCTGGCACAATATGGCTGCCGTCGCGTCATCCAGGTGGATGCTGCACACTGGTGGTGAATGAGGAGATTCCCCCCAAAAATGTGTACGGTTTGAGTGTCTAGAAAAGTGCTATATAAATGTAAGGAATTATTATTATGTTAGTTTTAGCATCAGTGTTTAAACTGTATACAGGTGCATGTAGTTAGATGTGTCTTTGCATTCCTCAATAAAAGTTAATAGAAATTAAAAATCTCATTGTATTCCTTTAATTAAACATTTAAATGGAGGCTATGAGTTATTATTTTTATCAGTGCTGGCATCTGTTATATTTTTATTCTATTTCTATTTTATTTCTTTTTCGTTTCCAATCATGAACAAATGCTGATTGTGATCACTTCTGCAGTCCATCGTACTGAATTGTTTCTGCTTTAGTTCAGGTGACAGTGGTGGACTCTCATCAGATAAACTGCAAACTCCTCATGCCTGATTTAGTGGATCATCAACTGGATGAATACATATCCAGAGTCCTCATGCGGTACGTGTGATAGAAATGTCAAATGTAGTTAAAAGGGTTCAGTCACCCAAAAACCAACACTATAAAACGCCCTCATGTTGATCCACATTCAGTCTGATTTTATTAACCATTCATCATTAAAAAGCAAATACTGAATTACATTTTTTGTAATTAAATTAGTAATTTAGTAAACAAACATTTTGAACAATGTTGAAAACCAGCAGCCATTTACTTCCAAGAAAAACTAATTCTATGGAGGTCGATGTTTTCCAGCTTTCTTTAGTGTATCTTCCTTTGTGTTCAACAGAAGAAAGTCAAACAGGTTTGGTTATGGATGAGGAAATGATGACAGAATTTCCATTTAAGTGAATGCTATTAGGATGTGAAGAGACTTAAAGTCTTCTCAAACGATGAATTGATTAATTGCATTTCAGTTCAAGTTTATTTGTATATCACTTTTCACAATAATTATTGTTTTAAAGCAGTTTTACAAAAGGTGCATATTAATGCATTACAATCAACATCAGAAAAGTTTAGCTCAGGGGTGTCCAAACTCAGTCCTGGAGGGCCGGTGTCCTGCAGAGTTTAGCTCCAGCTTCCTTCAACACACCTCCCTGGAAGTTTCTAGTATACCTAGAAAGAGCTTGATTAGCTGGTTCAGGTGTGTTTAATTGGGGTTGAAACTAAAATATGCAGGACACCGGCCCTCCAGGACCGAGTTTGGACACCCCTGGTTTAGGTTATTATTACTTACTATAACTTCATTAGTGACTAATAACTTTAATGAATGAATGAAGGTATTAGTCAATTAATGTTCCTTCGGCCAGATTGCCACAGTGGAATGAACCACCAACAATTCCAGCATATGTTTTATATGGCCCTACCAGCTGCAGCCCAGTACTGGGGAAACACTCACATTTTTAAACACACACACACACACACACACACACACACTCGTACACTATGGCCAATTTAGTTAATCAATGCCCCTATAGCGCCAACACAGGGAGAACATGCAAACTCCACACAGAAACACCAACTGACCCAGCCAGGACTCAAACCAGAGACCTTCTTGCTGTGAGGCAAACTAAATATATATATACATAATTGTTTAAATACATTATGTTTATATATATATATATATATATATATATATATATATATATATATATATATATATATATATATATATATATATATATATATATATATATATATATATATATATATATATATATATATATATATATACATATACATATACATACATACATACACACATACACATACACATATATATATATATATATATATATATATATATATATATATATATATATATATGTGTGTGTGTAACACAGTTAAAGTCTAAATTATTAGCCCCCCTGTTGATTGCCCCCCCCCCCCCATTTTTGTTTAACAGAGATTAACACATTTAACACATTTCTTATCCCAATAGTTTGAGCAACTCCTTTCTAATAACTGATTTATTTTCTCTTTGTCATGATGACAGTAAATAATATTAGACTAGATATTCTTCAAGACACTTCTATACAGCTTAAAGTGACATTTAAAGGCTTAACTAGGTTAATTAGGGTAACTAGACATGTTAGGGGAATTAGACATGTTATTGTATAATGATGGTTTGTTCTGTAGACTATTGAAAAAACAATATAGCTTAAAGGGGCTAATAATTTTGACCTTAAAAATGGTTTTTAAAAAATTAAAAACTGCTTTTATTCTATGCAAAATGAAACAAATAAGACTTTTTTGGACGAAAAAATATTATCAGACATACTGTGAAAATGTCCTTGCTCTGTTTAACATAATTTGGGAAATATTTAAAAAAGGAAAAAAAAATTCAAAAGGGGCGAATAATTCTGACTTCAACTGTGTGTGTGTGTATATATAGTAAACATAAACTTTTATTTTGAATACAATTAATTGCATTTTAATCATTAGACAGCACTAAAAAATGTTTATGTCGACTATCACCTACTGCACTTCTGTTTAAAGCTACAAATTTGCCATATCCAAAACTGTAGCTCATGTTCTGGAAACATTCTCTGTTAGTGAACTATTCATCCCTTTGCCTGTTTTTATTTTACTTTATTAATTAGTATTATTATTATTTTCCAGATGCATGTCCATCCCCATCACATTGAGGGCTGTATGCAGGAGAGTGGTCAGTCTGAGGAGCCGTCCGGCACCAGTGTCAGAGCCAGATGAGTGTGTGTGTGTGCCCGCTGCGGTTCAGGAGGACATCAGCGTTTCTGTTACTCCTGAATTCTGTGATAAAGCCAATACAGAAGCGTTTGCTAACCCTTCCCCATGTGCTTCTCTGGGTGTCTATTCACACTGGGCCACCGCTGGACTTCCAGCAGAACTCATGTAAACTCCTGCTTTTACTGTAGAGTTTACTTCACATCAGGATTTTAGACTCATGTTAAATAAAGGTATGTTATTTTAAAAGCATTCTTAAGGCAGTTTTCTCGTAAATTGAGGTCATACATTGAGGAAACTCAAAGTCGTTACAGAACAAACTACAAACTGTCCCTCTTCCCAACAGGGAAAACACTAACAATCAAGAATGCCTGAGATTAAGGCTTCACAATCAAAAAATGTCTTTATAATGGAAGTCAATGGGGCAAGAACATCCACCAACGTGACGCATGGGGAGTCAATTTAACAATACACAAGGGTTAATAATATAAAGTGGGACCAAAACACAAAGCAGGAATGAACGTTTAATATATCTAAAACCTCAAATTACTCAACTTCACTATCTGACCTTTACGCTCGCTCTAAATCTCAGGTTTCACAGGCATTTCCAAATCCACATATGCAAAGTTTTCTTCCTGTTTGGGTGTGTGTGTGTGCCAGTCGGAGACAGGAAGTTGATAGCGTTCTTGGGTTGCAGAGCGTTTGGCTGTAAAAGGTTTTCTCTGGCTTGGCATTTGACCCTGGTGCAGACGGCCAACACACACCGCTGGCTGATCGGTTCCATGCAAAGCCAAACACACACACACACACACCAGTCAAAAGCAGACGCTGAACGTTTTCTCAAAGTGCGCTCCAAGAAAAATAACTGTTGTGCAGTTCAGGGTGTTTTACTGAAGGATAATAAACGAATGCATAATCAACAACAGCCAATGCTCTTTATGAAAATGTGTGGTCTAGGCATCTGACTATTAGATTGTGATTTAATTGCATATATCATCGTATATGGTGCTGTACGATATTGCAAAAATCTGACATTGCGATATTTTGTTTTGCTGCGATTTTATATATTGCGATATGAATATAATTTCAGCAGATGATTTGAATGGCTCTATTTGGAAAGATTGCTTTAATTTAGATACTGCGATGGTCAGGTTATTTTCTACGCAGTGCATCTGCATAAATAAATACGGTGCTTTAAGGTTATCTGGCGAGTCTAAGGGTGCTTTCACACCTGTGAATCGATTCAGTTGTTCCGAAACAGGGATTAAAATTGTTACATTGTTACTCTTTGTTCTCGGTGCGGTTCGCTTTCACAAGGCAAAGTTTCTAAACGGACCAAAACGAGCCAAAACAAGTCACGTGTGAGTAAACTCTCCTCACATTGGTCAGAGTTTCACGGTTTAAGCCGCGGTCACACTAGAGTTTGAGCTTGCGAAATTCTGTCGTATGCCGCTGCGAAAAGGGGCGGGATTAAACAAGATGATTAGACATTAAAAAAAGCAAGCGATTGCTCCATGTTTTAAATTCCTGTTCAGAGAGGTCATGTTTTGATCCTGGATTGGTCTCACGCAGTCAAGTGATGTGATTTCGCAGGTCAGAGTTCACCCAAGTTTGAACTTTGCACTAAAGCGACCTGCTAAACTCGATGCATGACCCTGCGTTTCCAGTCTGACGCATTCGCGTGCGTATGAATGGAAGTCTATGGAGGGAAAAGTCCAGTGTGACCGCGGCTTTATTTTGCAGAGTCCTGCTTAGCTGTCGGGGGTGGTTTGGTATACAACTATCTCACTGAAACTGCAAGTGACTTTACAAGAGAGAAGTTAAAGGCCTACAAGTCTTTGGATGCCAACGATTTAGTTCTGTGTGGTCATGTGCAGGAAATAAAGTCCATGATTACCAGATTCAAAACTATGTAGTGCTAAAAACCGAGGATCTGCCGAGCCAAAGACAAGGAAAGAAGACTGAACTGTACAAGGACTGGGTAATCATCAACAAGCAAAACAACTGCATTCTGACAGCAAACTGCACCTGTACGGCAGGGTATGTGAACGCACATGTTTACATTTCATTCCCAGCATTCAGTGTCTGCAGTTTAATTCACCATATTGAACTGTTTTTGCTGAGATCATTGCTGCAATCAAAAATGAGTAATGTGTCTGATTCAGCATAGCCTGAACTGACCTGATATAACAGGACAACTGCAGAGTCCAGCATTTCTAATGAGGTCCTCACTCCATTCAGCTCCCTTTTAGCCAAGTCTAACCTAGTCTGCGGTTGACATTAAAGCAGTGTGGTGTACGGTAAAAGTTAGGTTTTCTATTTTTGGACTTTTCGAATTTGGCATCCTACCCCACAACACCACATGTTTGCTATTGCAACCAGGAACCCTTGTGATGTCATGTGTGACGTAGGTTAGTAATTCCTCTATAAGCTTAAATTTGGTAAGTTTTGTGTTGGGACGACATGAATGTGTTGTTTGAAACATTTAATTTACAGTGTAAGATTAATAAATGCTTTTGTAGTTTTCATCGTGATTTAAGTTGAATTAACTCATGTTTAATGGAGTTTTACGGTACTGTTAGGCCAAACTAAAGGCCTATAAATAGTTAAAATGTTCAATACTGTTGGCCAGATCAACTTCAAAATGTTCATGTTTGAAATAAATCACCTTAATTAACTACTTTAACTCATTTAATCTGCTGTGATGAACAACCACTGCTCACACAGCGATCCGAATATTCCTAAAATACACAAAAAAGGTGAAATGAATAATTATTCACCATATTTTGAAGTGCCTATTGCTCATGTTCATTATCACAACATATTATTGAATATCAGTATATATATGGACATTTGTGTATGTTTAGAGTAAAGATGTAAAGAACTACGGGATATTTTAGCATGAGTCTATTCATGATAGGAGTTTGATAAAGACAGATATGTTGATTTCTAAAACAATGAATGTCCGGCGCGTCAGGGCCACCAGCACAACACACAATCTCAGCACTTGTAGACAACAAGGATCTCTGTATTGTTGCTGCAACATAAAGGTCACAGGCTTTTACTTACTACTCATGGAAGTAATTCCTAGACCAAAATACCCCTGTGTGTATGATTCCTGTTTTGAAGACTTCCGTTAATAGTCTCAGATGACTTTATTTCTGTGCAGGAAGTCTCTAAATAACAATAGAGAGAACATAAGGACAGACGAGGGTTTTTGTTTGTTTTGCAGAGACGAGGAAAGGTGTATTGCCACTGATAGTATTCATTTTCCTTCGGCTTAGTCCCTTATTTATCAGAGGTCACCACAGTGGAATGAACCGCCAACTATTCTGGCATATGTTTTATGCAGAGGATGCCCTTCCAACTGCAACCCAGCACCGGGAAACACCCATACCCACTCATTCACTTACACACTACAGGTCAATTTAGTTCATCAATTGATCTATAGCACATGTGTTTGGACTGTGGGGGAAACCGGAGCACCCGGAGGAAACCCACGCGAACACGGGGAGAACATGCAAACTCCACACAGAAACACCAACTGACCCAGCCAGGACTCGAACCAGTGACCTTCTAACTGCGAGGCCTCAGTGCTGATCACTGAGCCACTGTGTACATAACAACAATGAATGGATTACTTGATATTTTCTAAGGCATTTTTGTGAAGTTTTTTTAATCAGCTATTGTTTTTGAGGACACATGACGGCCTAAATCAAAGCTTCTTTCCAGTACAGAATTTAAAAATGAATAAATAATTCAATGCACAATTCTGAGTATAGGCTATTTAAATGTATAAACCACTGTATGTTAACATCCCAGAACTATATATGTTTATTTTATTTCTCAGAATAGCAGCCCTGAATCTCGGAGTTGCAAGCTTAATCTCACAATCAATTTCGCAATTGCTAAGTCGAGACTGTAAGAAAAACTCTGAATTACAAGAAAATCTGTCAACTTGTGAAATTTGAAAAATGTCAATAATAAATAATAATAATAATTATTAAATAAGTAGCACTGCCACCTAGCAGCACTGCCACAGCAAGAAGGTCGCTGGTTCAAGTCCCGCCTGGGTCAGTTGTCATTTCTGTGTGGAGTTTGCATGTTCTCCCCGTGTTGGCGTGGGTTTCCTCCGTGTGCTCCGGTTTCCCCCACAGTCCAAACACATGCGCTGTAGGGGACTTGGGTAAGCTAAAATTATCCGTAGTGTATGTGTGTGAATGAGTGTGTATGGGTGTTTCCCAGTGATGGGTTGCAACTGGAAGGTCATCCGCTGCGTAAAACATGCTGGAATAGTTGGCGGATCATTTCACTGTGGCGAATCAAGGAATAAAATAATAATAATAATTATTAAATAATAATAATATTAAACTAGATATTAAAGTTTGAGGACAAACTTTATGGTGGCTTGAGAAAGCCGAGTCTGAAAGTTTAAAGTAGTTTTAAAGTGTAAATAACTAAAGTAGTTTTTATGAAGTTTGAAACAGTCGGCATAGATAAGTACATATATGTTAGCATGTTTCTAGTGGTTGCTTAGCATGATTCTAGCATGAATTAGCATGTTACTAGCATGATTCTAGCATGAATTAGCATGTTACTAGCATGATTCTAGCATGAATTAGCATGTTACTAGCATGTTTCTAGCATGAATTAGCATGTTACTAGCATGATTCTAGCATGAATTAGCATGTTACTAGCATGAATAAGCATGATTCTAGCATGAATTAGCATGTTACTAGCATGATTCTAGCATGAATTAGCATGTTACTAGCATGATTCTAGCATGAATTAGCATGTTACTAGCATGTTTCTAGCATGAATTAGCATGATTCTACCATGAATTAGCATGTTACTAGCATGTTTCTAGCATGAATTAGCATGTTACTAGCATGATTCTAGCATGAATTAGCATGTTACTAGCATGAATTAGCATGTTACTAGCATGATTCTAGCATGAATTAGCATGTTACTAGCATGTTTCTAGCATGAATTAGCATGTTACTAGCATGTTTCTAGCATGAATTAGCATGTTACTAGCATGAATTAGCATGTTACTAGCATGATTCTAGCATGAATTAGCATGTTACTAGCATGAATTAGCATGTTATTAGCATGTTTCTAGCATGAATTAGCTTGTTACTAGAATGATTCTAGCATGAATTAGCATGTTACTAGCATGATTCTAGCATGAATTAGCATGTTACTAGCATGTTTCTAGCATGAATTAGCATGTTACTAGAATGATTCTAGCATGAATTAGCATGTTACTAGCATGATTCTAGCATGAATTAGCATGTTACTAGCATGATTCTAGCATGAATTAGCATGTTACTAGCATGTTTCTAGCATGACTTAGCATGTTACTAGCATGATTCTAGCATGTTACTAGCATGTTTCTAGCATGAATTAGCATGTTACTAGCATGATTCTAGCATGAATTAGCATGTTACTAGCATGTTTCTAGCATGAATTAGCATGTTACTAGCATGATTCTAGCATGAATTAGCATGTTACTAGCATGATTCTAGCATGAATTAGCATGTTACTAGCATGTTTCAGCATGTTACTAGCATGATTCTAGCATGAATCAGCTTGTTTCTAGCATGAATTAGCATGAATTAGCATGTGCTAGCATGACTAGCATGTCACTAGTGTGTTGCTAGCATCTTTCTAGAAAAATTAGCATGTCAGTAGGATGTTAAAACTATTAGCATGTGTTAGAATAGCTAGTCACAGTCTATGGGACAGTTGCTAGGGTGTTGTAAGTGGTTGCTAGGGAGTGGCTATTAAGTTTAAAGGTCATCAGTGATTGGCTGCTGGCTAGACCGAGTTAAATGAGCTCAGCCATTAGTCTGTGGCACAGTCTGATGCAGAGTTATGAGCTCACAAAGGTTCATCCAATGTTAAGTCAATGGCAGTCTTTTACAATGGAAGTCTATGGGACAGTTGCTAGGGTGCTGTAAGTGGTTGCTAGGGAGTGGCTAGTAAGTTAAAAAGTCATCAGTTATTGGCTGCTGGCTAGACTGAGTTAAATGAGCCCAGTTAGAAGTCCGTAGGACAGTCTGATGCAGAGTTATGAGCTCACAAAGTTTGACCCAATGTTAAGTCAATGGGACTTTTGGAAATTTTCTGGGTCGTTTTTCAGAAAACCGATAGTCGAATCAGTTAGAAAAGATATAGCAACCCGAGTCAGACCAGTTTGAAAGTTTGACGAAAGTTTGAAGTTTGTAGCTTGAACAGTTTAGGAGGAGATACCCTTTAAAATTAGTCTCAGAAGACGGAAGAAGAAGAAGAAGAAGAAGAATAATAATAAGTTTATGTAGTATATCAGGATGGTGGCTTTCTCAAGCCACCATAATAATAAATATTAAATAATGTCAAATATTGATGAAAAACAATCAGAATTGTTCTGTTTCACTTTAAAATTGGGAGAAGCTTACGAATGAGAAACTCTTATTTTGATTAAAAAAAACTCAGAATTTGAAAAAAAAAACTACTTATGAATATAGAAAAGTCTAAATGATTAACCCTCCTGAATTATTGTACAGTATATTTGTTTCCCCAATTTCTGTTTAATGGAGAGCAGATTATTTTCAGCACATTTCTAATCATAATAGTTTTGATAACTAATTTCTAACTGATTGATTTTCTCTTTGTCATGATGACAGCACATAATATTAGACTAGATATTCTTCAAGACACTAGTATTCATCTTAAAGTGACATTTAAAGGCTTCACTAGGTTAATTAGGGTAAAGTTAGGGTAATTAGGCAAGTCATTGTATAACAGTGGTTTGTTCTGGAGACAATCCAACACTAATATTGCGTAAGGGGGCTACTAATATTGACCTTAAAATGAGTTTAAAACAATTAAAAACTGCTTTTATTCTAGCCGAAATAAAACAAATAAGACTTTCTCCAGAAGAAAAAAATATAGGAAATACTGTGAAAAATTCCTGAATCTGTTCAACATCATTTGTGGAATATTGAAAAATTCACAGAAGGGCAAATAATCTTGACTTCAACTGTAATATATATATATATATATATATATATATATATATATATATATATATATATATATATGTATGTATGTGTGTGTGTGTGTGGGTAATATGTTATATTATCAGTCATATGTTGCCTCCGCACTTTATCTTGTCAGCATTTATAGCGTCATATTACACGGAGGGTCTCTCACTTTGCAGCGGATTTAGCTCCTTATAAAGTCGGAGGGTCTCGTTTTCTAGCGAGTTCAGCCCATTATACAGTGTTTTATTATTCGGAGGGACTCTCTATCTCTCTCCAGCGGTTTCAGCCCCTCAAACAGTCAGTAAAGTGAGTTTTTCTGCGCAGATCTGCCGGACCCGCCCGCTACACACACACACACACACACACACACAAACCTCTGCGCTCCTGCTTTCTGGATGTCCACTCATAAAGAAGACTCCGACTTTCTCATGATGGATACATATGGAATCTCGAGGACTTGTGTGTGATCTGAAGGCTTATTCACTGAGGACAGAGATTATGTGTTCTTCGGGATGGGGGCGAACAATGGAAAACAGTGTGAAAGTGAAGGTATGTGCGCTGTAAAACACTTCATTACGCACGATCTTTACTCCGCATATGCATGCGGGGGTTTTATATACAAGTGTGTGAAATGCAACATTAAGAGTCAAATGCTTATTTTGTGTATAAACTGTCATGGTGACTACTAAGACTTTGAAATGTACATGAACTGCCTCAGAAAACTGATGTATGCTGTATATGTCACCTATTAAGGAGGATGATCGTTCAGCTTTTAACATGAATATTTCAAAGTTAAAGATGTGGCATATTAATATTCATGTGATGTATCTAGTGGTTGTAATTTTAGTAAACACCCATAAAACGTGGTATTTACAATATAATGCAGCTGACAGAAAACTAAACAATCTGCGCACGTTCTCAACAGAGGGGCGTGTTTTCTTCTGATGACGCGTTTTGGGGGCGGGGTTATCGGCTATATTTCTTGCATTGATTTAGTAGGAACCATACCTAACCATAGATGTATACGCTAAATATCGCATACGGACACTGAGCATGCGTCAATAGCGCCGCCACATTTGTGCAGTGCTCCCAGGACAGAAGTCATTCAACCACACTAGTAAAGCCAATGTGAAGATGCTGGACTTCTGCGCTGTGTACGGGTGTAGTAATGAGCAAACAAAGCATAAAGGCAGAACATTTCATAGGTAAGATTGAGTTTTTTTTACGATTTTGTATGTTATGAACATTTGTGCTAAACATGTATTGATGGTAATACTGCACTCACCATAAGGCAAAGTAGCACCAACTCACACTAAATACTACGCTTATGCAAGTTTTGTTGAATAAAATCAGCAAACAACGTAAATGAAATACGACAACAAGATACAGCGGTGCCAGAAACTTGTGTTATTGTCAGCTAAGTGAACGAGTCATTCATAACGCAGATTCATTCACAAACGAATCGCTCCCTCTGTTAGAATGAGAAGTGAAAGCAGGGGGGGGGGGGGGGTATTTCAGGACATGGATTAGATCAAATTTAACAGGGAGGGTGGATAATACATCTCCATGCACACAAACACACGCTCTTTGTCGGCAATGCACTTTATCCATAAAAAAATGATGTAAAATGTTCATTTTCATAATTAAAAATGTATTTGCACTGGTAAAACTCCTGATCATAGATGTATGTGTATATGTGTAAAACCTTCTTGATGACAATAATACACTAACATTACAATGCAAGCCAGCCCTAGCTTTTACCAATGGGAAGTTCGGCTCTTTCTAAAGATTCGGCTCGGATCCTGCTTCATATATCATATTGAGCCTCCTATACGCTTATTTCACGCGACCGCCATTTTAGAACACGAAAGCGAGGCTGCGGTGGGAAGAAAGCCGGAGGTATAGGATCAGCACTGTAAACATTGCAACAATATGCTGTGTGCTATAAACCTCCAGCTGTTGCTGCGACTTCAAAATGCAGAAATGGTGTAAACATCACTTTAATATCATTCCGTTTAGTTTCATCTAAACAATCAAAAGCATATTAGGCGTCAAACAACATCACAATCTCTTTAAGAGTGATACACTTAAGTGTCCTCCTAGACTTCAGTCCAGGGCAGCAGGTAAACACCGTGGGGACGCTTCCCTGCTTCAGCCTACAGTATGTAACCCGGTGAGTGATAAAACACTGCAGTCCTCTGTAGCACATCTTCGTGTTGTCTGTAACAGTGTTGTCCCGGTACTGAAGTTTTAAAAACGCCAATTTCCCGCTAACATTTACGCGCCGCTGAGCGCGCTCATAAACACCGCTGATTTGCCGTAGTATTCATCAGTGCTCAACTGACTGACTGTGAAGGTTATCAGCTTCCTGCTCTTCACAGATTGAAAACACACACAGACGGATCTTGGATCATTTTAAAAGCCGTGAAGATCAGTCGACTCATCAGCGGATCGCTCGTCTGTGTTTGCACTCAGTAAACAGCGGTGAGGTGAACTGATGACCTTCACAGCCAATCAGAGTGATTTCTGTTGAGCACGTGAACACAATGGCCAATCAGCGCTGTTTAAGAACTCCATGAACAGTGTCTTAAATGTTAACGAGAAATTGGCGTTTTTTTATATTTCAGTACAGAAATTTTGTATCGTGACTAGTCTAATATAGTGAAAGAATCAGTTCATTACCTTGAGTTTGATAAATGGCATCTAAAATGTGTGTTTGGGAAAGAAAACGTTAGCTAAGTAGTGCCATTTCCCTTAACTTAGCTGAAAATGAGGTCAAATATCCCTTTTTATTTTCACTATTCATTCAGAACGGACCTTAGGGTCACTCGGAAGGCGCTGAAATCATAAATTTGTGCCACTTTCTCTTCGCTGATAAGATATACAGCCAGGTACACAACATTCCTGTGTGACTCAGTCTATACTTCCGGGTTTCTTCCCACCGCAGCCTCGATTTCGCTGTTAATAATGGCGGCCGCGTGAAATCAGTCTATATGAGCCCAATTTACACTTCCTGCAGCTGAAGATTCGACTCTTTTGGCTCGGCTCCTGCTTCATATATCATATTGAGCCTTCTGTTTGAGCCCAATTTACACTCCCTGCAGCTGAAGATTCGACTCTTCTCATTTGCTACAAAGCCGCTACAAAATGGTTGCACAGGCTTTGTCGTTATTATCGCAGGGAAACTTGTCGTGGTGATAGTTTTACTGGTATTATTGCAAACAATATGATATCGCCCATCGCTAAAATTACCATCATATTTTCAAATAAGAAAAAAGACAAAATTGGTCAAATCAGCATTATTTAACTAACATTCATCTCATGAAAGGAATGTAACTTTCAAATGTAGGTTAAAAACAGGGTTAACACGTTGTGTTGAGTCTGGTGAGCATGCACATTTATTAAAAGCGTCCATTCGTTATACTGTAAATTGCTATCTAAACATTTAAACATGCATTATTTAGAAGCCGGCATAGAGGAAATATCATCTAACATTTGCAATTACTTACCAAAAGATGAACAGCCTTCTCCTGAAATGATCTTCAAAAATGGACACCTCAAATTGCGCGCTGTCAGTTCGTGGTACACCGTCACGTGGTAATCTGATGGAAAGTAAACAGTGAAATCAATATTTTATGTAACAATTGTAGTTTAAAATTAAGCAATGTCCAAAACTAAACTTTTTAAGTGAAATCTGTTTATTTTAATGAGCCATATTTACTGTGGCTGGACATCATTTTTTACAGTGTATATATCTCTGGCTCTGGATGGCCACTCCTCCACTACACCTTGGTCCCGCATTCATTTCAAAGGAGCACTACCCTGTACTAAAATGGCGGTTCAATTGACGCATTCCTTCCAATGGACAACAATATCAAACATAATAGTTTTAATAACTCATCTCTAATAACTGATTTATTTTCTCTTTGCCATGATGACAGTAAATAATATTAGACTAGATATTCTTCAAGACACTTCTGTACAGCTTAAAGTGACATTTAAAGGCTTAACTAGGTTAATTAGGGTAACTAGGCAGGTTAGGGTAATTAGGCAAGTTATTGAATAACGATGGTTTGTTCTGTAGACTATCGAAAAAAAATATAGCTTAAAGGGGTTAATAATATTGACCTTAAAATGTTTTTTTAAAAATTAAAAACTGCTTTTATTCTAGCCGAAATAAAACAAATAAGACTTTCTCCGGAAGAAAAAATATTATCAAACATACTGTGAAAATTTCCTTGCTCTTTTAAACATCATTTGGGAAATATTTAAAAAAAGAAGAAAAAATTCAAAGGGGGGCGAATAATTCTGACTTTGAACTGTACATAAATACAATGAATCTTTTCTAAAAATGTAATCTCATATGCCTGAATACTTTAAACTGACTTAAAAAATGCTCACACAGTCACAAGCCCTAAAACACACATAAATAATAAAAGTTTTGGTAAGTTTCTGGTCAAACATTGCAATGACAAATCATGAGTGTTTTCAAAATAGCTCCGGATCTATTATAATAGCAGTTGGACATTGCAGATCCTGTGATGTGACTATTGCGGATGCGCATATTGTGATATCAATGCTGAAACCATATATTGTTCAACCCTAATGTATATAAAACAACATTGAGACAAAAACAGTACTGATCTGCAGCCCGACGACATTGTCCAAACAATCCCTGTTCATGCAAATAGCCAAAAATCTGATGGTCATTCTCCTGATGTGCTCTTTTAATATTATAAACACTCAGACGGCAGTGTTTGGGAAGGCTAATGTGTGTTTTTTCCATACGCTCTCACTAAAGCAGATGTTTTTGTGCACTTGAGATCCCAGAAAAAACAGCTGATATGTACAAACGCTGCAGTGTTTGTGCTCCTCCAGCCTGTATGATGGCGTGTTACGCGTGTCTTCATGCAGCTTTGAGGAAAACTCAACACTTGTGGGTGTGAGAAGATGTTCACAGGCAAGCCTTATTTATTAACACCTGTCAGATCACCTGTGATGCATACAGTACTTCACTCACGTCTGTACATTAGTGATGGGAAAAGAATGATAGGCTTTACACATTTAAAAATGCAGTATGTAACGTTGGCCACTAGAGGGCGCATATTCACAACAAACAAAGGTGATGATTGTGTGACTCATGAGTGTTATGGTCTTCATCATCCTCCTGCAGGTATCATGTTGATGGATGAGCTAAAGTATTCAACACTTATTATCATGGTAGTTTGAGTCAGACAGAAATGGAGTGTGTGTGATGTTATAACACACACACACACTCCGTCTCACAAGTTAAAAATGATTATTTCGCTGCATTTAAACATTCCTTCTAAACATTAGAGATAATGTAAGTACATGAGTCAGCAAAACACACAACACCATTCTAGTGCTTTTGGATATTTTAATTAAAAAGGCTACAGGTTCTGTACATATTATTATGGTTTTGGAAAGCAGATTTGCTTGTAAGTGTATCAGGAAATCAGGGATTTAGTGTAACAGATGTTGATATTGCTTAATTACCATAAATATTCTGGCCCTCTACCTCTTTTTTAACCCCATATGAAGGCATAAACACACATTATGCATCAAGGACTCTGGAGTTTGACCCTGATTTTGAATTTCTCCTCAGTTCTGGCAGATTCAGCTTGTGTTTTGCATGCACGCAGGACAGGAAACATATGAAAGCTTTTGAGAAGTTGTTTTCCAGACCAGAAAACAATTATGTCTCTCCTCAGCCTTGGCGCTTTTGATAAGTCAGATTGTAGAGCAGCTCATGGTGGCTGAACTCAGATCAGCATCAGCCACTGGAGTCAACAAGTGCATCCACATACAGTTGAAGTCAGAGTTATTCGCCTCCTGTGAATTTTTTTCCTAATATTTCTTAAATGATGTTGAACAGATCCAGGAAATTTTCACAGTATTTCCTATAATATTTGTTCTTCTGGAGAAAATCTTATTTGTTTTATTTCAGCTAGAATAAAAGCAGTTCGTATTTTTTTTAACCATTTTAAAGTGCACCCATGATGAAAATCATCTTCTGTAAGCTGTTTGGACAGAACTGTGTGCAGGTATAGTTTGTCCACAGTCATATTTGGGTGATATAAAGTCAATAAGTCTCTTTTTAAAATGTCCTGATGTTAAAATAGGACCCAAATCCCTCCCATTTTGAGGCCCACCGCAACATGATGTAGGAGTGCAGTTTTCCCGCCCACATAATTGATTGACAGCTGCATATTAACATGTCTCCATAGTAACGCGTATATTCATATCAACAAGACGTGTGCAAAGCAACCGAGATTAAAAGATCTGTTCAGCTCTCTGTGATCATCAATCATCATCAAATGTTTAACAAGACTTTAAAACAGCGCATGTTTGTAATGAATTACAGCGATTTTACCGTCTTTATCACCACAGCCGCATGTCAGTACAATTCTAAAAGATGACTCTTTATTCCCGGTTTGTGGACGTAAATCAGGTTTATTTTGTACATTAACAAAACAGATATTGATACAGCAGTGGATATTAATGTATATCCTGTCACATTTGCATGCAAAAACAGTGCAAAGCTAAACGCCTGCGTGCTGTGTGTGTGTGTGTGTGTGTGTGTTAACTTTGTAACTACATTGTGTGTGACTCATCATTGCAGAAAGTCTTGAATTAACTCCACAACAAATACATCAAATAATCATTGGGAAAGTTCTTACTGTAGTATTTCTCACAAGCGTTACGTGAGATCTGCTTCCTTCATGTCTGTCTGTTGTCTGAGGCAGCCGAGGCAGAGACTGAGGCACGCTGACAGGCACGTGGGAACAGTGGGCGGGGAGCACCAGCATTAAAGGCGCAGTACACAAAAAAAGCTCAAAGGTGTTTGAAGCAGAAAATTCCAACATTCTAAAAGCTCTAATCAATAATCTGATGGGTGTTTTGAGATGAAACTTTACAGACACATTCTGGAGACACAAAGACTTATATTAAATCTGGAAAAAGGGGTAAAATAGGTGCCCTTTAAAGTAAATTTTAAGCAATATTTGATTTGGATTGTCTATTGTCTACAGTTTTGGATTACCCTACGTTTACCCTAATTAACCCAGTGAAGCCTTTAAATGTCACTTTAAGCTCAATACTAGTGTCTTGAAGAATATCTAGTTTAATATTATTTACTGTCATCATGGCAAAGAGAAAAGAAATCAGATATTAGAGATGAGTTATTAAAACTATTATGTGAAGAAATGTGTTGCAAACAAAAATTCTTTCCGTTAAACAGAAATTATTTTTCCCCCAATTTCTGTTTAACGGAGAGAAGATTTTTCCAACACATTTCTAATCATAATAGTTTTAATAACTCATCTCTAATAACTGATTTATTTTATCTGTCATGATGACAGTAAATAATATTAGACTACATATTCTTCAAGACACTTCTATACAGCTTAAAGCAGAGATGGGGGACTCGAGTCACATGACTTGGCTCGAGTCAGACTTAAGTCACAAAATTGAGGACTTGAGACTTGCTTGACAAATATCCAAAAAAGACTCGACTTGACTTGGACTTGACTGTCATGACTTGAGACTTGAGTTAAATGACTCGATATAATTTGTTTTTGTTAAATACATAACCGTTTGTTATATATTGTGCATTTAACAACAAAACAAAACCGAAAGTTCTCAGTCACGCATGCGCAGTATTAACAGCTCCTCGGTTCTCAGATCGGTCCGAAAGATTCAGGTTCTCTGTACTGCTCCGAATAAAGCACTGCAACTGGTTCCGGACTCCAGTTGATGAATTTTTAACTGGATAACTTGGGATATTGTTTTATTCCATGTCAGAGGGAGTGCCAGGCAAGTTAAAAAAGTAGGTAACTTTAAGTAATTTGTGGATTAGTGTTTATTGGAAATGCAAACCATTTAAAAAGAATCAGTTGGATTTGCTGAATTGGATCAATCGGTTCATTAAGAAGAACCACTCAAAACGAGTCATTAGAACGATTCATTTGGACTTTACTTGGGCGGTCCGCCCAGTATATTAACGTCCGCCCAAGTATATTTAGTGACACGTTTTTTTACTATTATTATCATTCTTCTACACTATTTTGTGTCCGCCTAATATAATCAAACACCCGCGATCAATGTAGTGGAAAATCCTCTCTCCTTTACTCGTTTCGTTATGTGCGCGCGTGAACTGCAGACCCACAGACGTGCCTTTTTGGCTCTTAACAAGTTCGTCCGGCCAGCTTTCTAAATGTCCTAAAATGTCCGGGATTCGGCTTTTGCTTTCTAAAGCTTGTAAATATGATCATTTTAAAATATTAAAAATATTATCAGACATACTGTGAAAGTTTTCTTGCTCAGTTATACATAATTTAGGAAATATTTGAAAAAAATATATAAAAAAATCAAAGGGGGGCTAATAATTTGGACTTCAACTGTATATGTATATTATATATATATATATACACTGCAGAAAAACTAAATATTGCAATGTCATTCCAATATCGTGCAGCTCTGGATCAAAAAAATGAGCAAGAGCATAAGTGACGGAGCGTTTGTGAAATTTCTTGGTCATTTCTTCCTTCTCTTGATGGGAAATGGCTGCGTTTAGGATGGCAAACAACTGACAGCTTAATGATGCAGATTTATATTCAGAGTCCAGCAGAGCACGTTTAGTGGGACCGAATGGAGACTTTTGGATTTTCCAGACGTCATTTCTACAGGTCAGAGTTGAGCTGAAGTTCAGCTGCGGTGTAAAGAAGATCTCAGGTCAGAGCTCATCTACACCTGATTAAACCACTGCATTTAATCTGACAGATCATTCATTCATTTTCCTTTGGCTTAGTCCCTTATTTATCAGGGGTCGCCACAGCAGAATGAACCGCCAACTATTCCAGCATATATTTTACACAGCGGATGCCCTTTCAGCTGCAATCCAGTACTGGGAAACACCCATACACACTCATTCTCCCACACACACACACACACTCATACACTACGGACAATTTAGTTGATCAGTTCCCCTATAGCGCATGTGTTTGGACTGTGGGGGAAACCGGAGCACCCGGAGGAAACCCACGCCAACACAGGGAGAACATGCAAACTCCACACAGAAATGTCAACTGACCCAGCCGGGACTCGAACCAGTGACCTTCTTGCTGTGAGGTGACAGCACTACCTACTGCACCACTGATAAATACTCACTAAAGTGCTTTTTTTAACGCATATCAGTAGTTCATGGACTTGCTGTATTGTTAGTCACTGTAAATCGTAGTGTGTGTGCGCTTGTGCGTGTGTGTGTGAACGTCTCTTTACACATCTATGGAGAAACGCTGCCAGCATGCGTCCACCCTGCGGAGCTGTTGTGTGAAGCGCTTTCAAACAGACTGTCAGATTACATGATGCATCGACAAACTCTCATCACCTCGGTCATAGTGGAAAAACAGACGGTATAATGTGAACACACAGGCTGTGTCTGAAATCCCCCCATATCCTCATTCACTATCCCCTACATTAGTCTACTACAACACCAGCTAAGTTGATTTGATGTGTTTGTGGTGGAGTTTATTCAAGGCTTTCTGAAATGATAAGTCACACATAAATGCAGTTACAAAGTTTGCTGTACACACACACACACACACACACACACATGCGGCTGTGCTGATTATGAATTACACAGGCTTTTCTTTATTACAGACATGTTGTTTTAAAAAGGTTTTTAAAGTTGTAAAACTCATTCTTGAGCTGCAGCTGATCACAGAGAGCTGAACAGATCTTTTAATCCGAGTTTCTTTGCAAATCCTGTTCTGTAATAACTGATTTCTTTTATTTCTGTCATGATGACAGCACATAATATTAGACTAGATGTTCTTCAAGACACTAGTATTCAGCTTAAAGTGACATTTAAAGGCTTCACTAGCTTAATTAGGGTAAAGTTAGGGTAATTAGGCAAGTCATTGTATAACAGTGGTTTATTCTGGAGACAATCCAAAACTAATACAGGGAGTGCAGAATTATTAGGCAAATGAGTATTTTGAGCACATCATCCTCTTTATGCATGTTGTCTTACTCCAAGCTGTATAGGCTCGAAAGCCTACTACCAATTAAGCATATTAGGTGATGTGCATCTCTGTAATGAGAAGGGGTGTGGTCTAATGACATCAACACCCTATATCAGGTGTGCAGAATTATTAGGCAACTTCCTTTCCTTTGGCAAAATGGGTCAAAAGAAGGACTTGACAGGCTCCGAAAAGTCAAAAATAGTGAGATATCTTGCAGAGGGATGCAGCACTCTTAAAATTGCCAAGCTTCTGAAACGTGATCATCCAACAATCAAGCGTTTCATTCAAAATAGTCAACAGGGTCGCAAGAAGCGTCTGGAAAAACCAAAGCGCAAAATAACTGCCCATGAACTGAGAAAAGTCAAGCGTGCAGCTGCCAAGAGGCCACTTGCCACCAGTTTTGCCATATTTCAGAGCTGCAACATCACTGGAGTGCCCAAAAGCACAAGGTGTGCAATACTCAGAGACATGGCCAAGGTAAGAAAGGCTGAAAAACCACCACCACTGAACAAGACACACAAGCTGAAACGTCAAGACTGGGCCAAGAAATATCTCAAGACTGATTTTTCTAAGGTTTTATGGACTGATGAAATGAGAGTGAGTCTTGATGGGCCCGTGGCTGGATCGGTAAAGGGCAGAGAGCTCCAGTCCGACTCAGACGCCAGCAAGGTGGAGGTGGAGTACTGGTTTGGGCTGGTATCATCAAAGATGAGCTTGTGGGGCCTTTTCGGGTTGAGGATGGAGTCAAGCTCAACTCCCAGTCCTGCAGCCAGTTTCTGGAAGACACCTTCAAGCAGTGGTACAGGAAGAAGTCTGCATCCTTCAAGAAAAACAGGATTTTCATGCAGGACAATGCTCCATCACACGCGTTCAAGTACTCCACAGCGTGGCTGGCAAGAAAGGCTCTAAAAGAAGAAAAACTAATGACATGGCCTCCTTGTTCACCTGAGCTGAACCCCATAGAGAACCTGTGGTCCATCATCAAATGTGAGATTTACAAGGAGGGAAAACAGTACAGCTCTCTGAACAGTGTCTGGGAGGCTGTGGTTGCTGCTGCACGCAATGTTGATGGTGAACAGATCAAAACACTGACAGAATCCATGGATGGCAGGCTTTTGAGTGTCCTTGCAAAGAAAGGTGACTATATTGGTCACTGATTTGTTTTTGAATGTCAGAAATGTATATTTGTGAATGTTGAGATGTTATATTGGTTTCACTGGTGAAAATAAATCATTGAAATGGGGATATATTTGTTTTTTGTTAAGTTGCCTAATAATTCTGTACAGTAATAGTCACCTGCACACACAGATATCCTCCTAAAATAGCTTAAACTAAAAACAAACTAAAAACTACTTCCACAAATATTCAGCTTTGATATTAATTTTTGGGTTCATTGAGAACATGGTAGTTGTTCAATAATAAAATTAATCCTCAAAAATACAACTTGCCTAATAATTCTGCACTCCCTGTATTGCTTAAAGAGCCCCTATTATGTCGACTCATAGTGCTTCAAATGAATCGTCTTGATAATGAGTCTTTAGCCATTTTGGCGTGATGTTGATACAAAACTTAAGCCCCGCCCAATTGTTGCATGCGCAAACCCAGGAAAATTGAAACCTGCGGCCCCACCCACACACTGTAGCAGATCCCGGTTGAATCAAGTCATGAAGACGCTGTGCTCAGCTGGATATTATTGGAAGTGTGAGGGGAAAGTTAGTGTTATTTTTTCTACCCAAAGATGAGGCAAAGAGTCAGTGGTTGAGGTTTATTTTTGCAAAAATACCTCAGCATTATAGCCCAGCCTTGTGCTGTGTTCCCCTCATTTTTCTGAGGAGTGCTTCAGCAATCTACACGCTTACAACGGGGGTTTCATTGGCCGTTTGTTAAAGGAAGGATCATAAAAGACTATTGATGTATGGGACTTTGTCAGAGCTCGACAGGAACTTTATAAGTTCATGGATCATTTTCTTCCTCCATTTCACAAGTGTAAGTAAGTGTGATTAAAGTGGTTGCCACTTTGTTTACGGATTTAAAAGCCGTTTGTCATTGCTATGGCCACCATCAGCTAAAATTACGGGAGTTTTCCAGGATAAATAACATAACGGGAGGGTGGTGGGAGATGGGTCTGAAATGCGGGAGACTCCCAGGAAAAACAGGAGTGTTGGCAGGTATGCTCACACACACACACACACTCTGCACTCTGACTACTTCAATGTTGTTGATAAGCCGTGCTGGGCATTTTACTGTCTAACGCTGAACGCTGTCGACCAATTGCAACAGGCGGTCATCGGTCCAATCAGCACAGATTAGCTTCGTGCTAAGGAGGGGTTTGGGAACAAATGAATCGCTGAACGATTCATATGGATGTCGCTGGGATAATTAGGTAAAAATAAATGCAGATTATAAGACAATGAACGTGTTTTTTGACCTTGCATGCATATTAGACTGTTGTTGGAGACCTTTACAACCAAAATATGACCCTATTTATTGTGTAATAGGGGCTCTTTATGGGGGCTAATAATATTGACCTTAAAATGGGTTTAAAATTATTAAAAACTGCTTTTATTCTAGCCGAAATAAAACAAATAAGACTTTCTCCAGAAGGACAAAATATTATAGGAAATACTGTGAAAAATTCCTGACTAAAAGATTTTAAAAAATCATTTTCCGAATCATTTTGACTTCAAACAGCATACAAAAGTCGATCTTGCATCATGGGTGCCCTTTAAGACCAACATACTGACGCTAACATCTAAAAAAAAACATTATTTTGACTTGATTTCTGATCGAGTGACATCAGTGAGCCTGAACATCTGCTGCGGTTCCTCTTGTATCCGCAGATCCGTGAGTTACGAGCAGATACCAGCGCTGTTATTATTATGTTGCTAGGCAAAGATTTCACAAAGCTTAAAGTCTTCAGCTTAATCAAAACGGATGAGGACGCTGAGTTACTTCCCTGCTAAAAGGGACATCGCACAACTCACGGTCAGAATCGAGAGCTGAAAGATATTTACTGATATCTGCTGTTACTGCTCAATACTGAACAACTGGCTGGGTGAGTTGGTGTTACTGTGTGGAGTTTGCATGTTCTCCCCGTGTTGGTGTGGGTTTACTCCGGGTGCTCCGGTTTCCCCCACAGACCAAACACATGCGCTATAGGGGAATTGATGAACTAAATTGGCTGTAGTGTATGAGTGTGTGTGTGTGTGAATGAGTGTGTATGGGTGTTTCCCAGTGCTGGGTTGCGGCTGGAAGGGCATCCGCCTGGTAAAACATATGCTGGATAAGTTTGTGGTTCATTCCACTGTGGCGATCCCTGATTAATAAAGGGACTAAGCCGAAAAGAAAAGTTAGGGTGGGAGTTAGGGCAATACACAATACAGTTTGTACTAGGGCTGCACGATATTGGAATAATCTGACATTGCGATATTTTGTATTTCTGTGATATCTATTGCTATATGTAACGGAGGCCAGCTAGTAAGTGCTGTGCAGGTAAACCTCACTCCTCTGACCTCTGAAGGTGCTCTAGCGACAGACACTAGAGGCTATGATCTTTAGCCTCCTTGTTAGAGCAACCGACTCCCATGCGGAAGGTCGCCGGTTTGATCCCAGCTCGGAGCGGGTTGGGTGGTGTAGGACCGGCGGGGGTTACATTGGTGCCGTGACCCGGATGGGAGTGTGGTTTAGGGGGGTGAGTGTAACGGAGGCCAGCTAGTAAGTGCTGTGCAGGTAAACCTCACTCCTCTGACCTCTAAAGGTGCTCTAGCGACATACACTAGAGGCCATGGTCTTTAGCCTCCTTGTTAGAGCAACCGACTCCCATGCGGAAGGTCGTCGGTTTGATCCCAGCTCGGAGCGGGTTGGGTGGTGTAGGACCGGCGGGGGTTACAATATACAGTATATACAATTTCCCCAGATGACTTAAATAGCTCTATTTGGAAATTATTCATTGATTTCAGATTGATTCTTTAGGATAATTCTGTAGGCGAGTGAATCATGCATATAATATAATAGAGTAATTACAAGATTAGATAAATACAGAGCAAATATAAACGTGAAATAAGCAGCGCTTCATCATTTTCAGGGTGGTCAAATCGTATTCAAGTACAGTAATTGACAAATTAAATATAAAATAACACTGCAAAGACTTTACTGTTTAAAGAGTTCAGTTTGTTTTTTTAATTAAAGTTACAAATGGCAGCATTTCTTGTGCCTGAATGCTTTAAACTCTCTTAGGGTTTATAATCTAGGTGTATTTTGAACTGTGTCTGTATAATCCCGATACAATATATACAGGGCTTGACATTAACACCTGCCAACCTGCCAAATGCGGGTAGATTTCAGCTGTGGCGGGTTAGCCCCACTAGCCACTTTGGCTGGTTGAAAATAATTTCTGAATTGTCAGAGCTGCCTCGTGTCTAAAGATTAGAGTTTTAGTTTAGACCGTTTGTCAATATGCGGGCAAATGTGCTCTTAGAACCGAGAAGCAGCACGACTGATGACTGTTCATGTGAGCAAAAGAAAGCAGGTGAATACCGAATGAGAGGATGATCAGGTGCACGGTGAAGTTGTGAGCGAGGCACGGCTGATGTGAAGCGTGTGAGTGCTTATAAGCTCCTGTTTCTTTGCAAAAAACAACCGTAAAAATCGTTTCTCTATAGACTGGAAAAAGAGGTGCTCGTGCATCCACGGTCCTGCTGCTTTCAGGAAATCTCCAAATGTTTTGTATGCAGCAGCGGTTGCTGCTTTTGCTTTTACTATTCTTTAAACAGATTATTATTGGGCCTAATTTTAACCATGTGCACGTGATCATCGGTTCACTATTGCACACATAATGTTTTTCACCTGCTTTCTTTTGCTTGCAGTTATTTTTGTTAATTCATAGTCAATTCCCCTATAGCGCATGTGTTTGGACTGTGGGGGAAACCGGAGCACCCGAAGGAAACCCACGCCAACACGAGGAGAACATGCAAACTCCACACAGAAACACCAACTGACCCAGCTGGGACTCGAATCAGTGGCCTTCTTGCTGTGAGGCAACGGTGCTAATCATTGCGCCCCTGTACCGCCTAAAGTTATTATTTTGCTACCATTTCTGTTTGTGCGTGTTACACACCAATTCAATTAAGGTAATGGATTTTCAATTTAATTTGGCTACTTATAGAGCATTAAATTAGTATACCTATATAATTTACATTTCTTTTTCCTTTTTGCATGTAAGTGATGGAAAGTGCAAATATAGATACAGAAATGCCATTTTTCGTATCCCATCGCCGTTTTGCACATTACATTTCACAATGAATTTTGCTACACATACACAGACTGTTTCTCGGTGTTTCGCTGGTTTTGTCTTTAAATAAATAATTAACAATCATTTAACTATTCATTTATTATTAATAATAATTCATAATAATTAATTAGGGCATCACGGTGGCACAGTGGGTAGCACAATCGCCTCACAGCAAGTAGGTCGCTGGTTTGAGCCTCAGCTGGGCAGGTTGGCATTTCTGTGTGGAGTTTGCATGTTCTCCCTGTGTTGGCGTGGGTTTCCTCCGGGTGCTCCGGTTTCCCTCACAGTCCAAAGACATGTGCTATAGGTGAATTGGGTAGGCTAAATTGTCCGTAGTGTATGTGAATGAGTGTGTATGGATGTTTCCCAGTGATATGTTGCAGCTGGAAGGGCATCCGCTGCGTAAAACATATGCTGGATAAGTTGGCAGTTCATTCCGCTGTGGCGACCCCTGATTAATAAAGTAACTAAGCCGAAAAGAAAATGAATGAATGAATAATTAATTAATAATTATTATTTATTATAATTATATATTATATTAAACAAAGAAAACGTCAATGGAAATGTTTATTTATTGGCTGTCTTAGTCCTATCACTTTAAATTAAACACTGTACATATCTCCATATTTAGGCTTTATTTATTTGTTTACGTTTGTACTTTTATTTTAGTTGTTTTTTATTTCTTTTGTTTTCATTTCCAAAATGAATCCTCATTGCACTTAACAAGTTTGCAGTGATAATAAAGCTTGCTAAGTTATTAATGATTTATGAAGTAATTGTAATGCTTTGTTTCGTTATTTCACCTTCATTTTCAAGTAGCAGGGTATTTACAGCTACTGTATATTTCTGTCCGTTCGCATCTCGTCCCTTTGTGCCCCCTGCCGGCATTGTCGCAAACTGCTGTTAAACCTAAACACATTTTTGAAATCCCTTTGTCCCACAGCGGCGTTACACGCGCTATAGTAGTCATTTTGAACTGCCAATAACTGTATGCTTCCACACAAAACAATATATATATATATATCTTTGTTCCTATTATCTAAGTCAATGGCTGCTTTTCTCCAACATTCTTCAGAATATCTTACTTTGTGTTTAACAAAGTTAGCTCACGCAAATGATGAGGAAATGTTCATTTTTCATTGGATGAACTGTTTCTTTAAACAAACTGTGCAAGTAACAAGCAGTCGGTGCCAGATACATCCTAATGCATGAAATATAAATCTGTCTTGGCGGATCACAGCGAAACTGCAAACTCATGCCAGCATTGGAGATGCTACAGTAATTTCTTCCATCTATTGTTCCAGTCACGGATATTGTCGTTTTCTTCCACTGGCAGTAAAGACGTGAAGTACAGCGAAGGGTTTTTGTTCAGCTTCGGTGCATTCCTGATGAGCAGCGAATAATGAGTTCAGCTTCGAATCTTTAATCATGAAAACCTCAGAGCTCACGCTGGATTGGGAACCAGAGGAGTTTCAGTAATGCTTCAGCGAGTGAATGAGTGAGCAAATGCCCAATCTCACTTTTATTGCATCTGTTATAATATTGACTTACAGTGGGAAGCGTTGAGATCCACCCTTCATTCAAATGCCACACACTTAAAAAAAAAAAAACATTCATTGGATTTACTTTTTTTTTGTTTTTAAGGTAAGTGATTGCAAACTATTTATATGGGCTGAAATTAAACAAACAAATTCAATTTAGTAATGCTCAACTTAATTTGTTTGTTTAATTTTAGCCCATATAAATTGATTGCAACCACTTACCTTAAAAACCTTAAACCTAAACCTTAAATACAAATAAAATAAATCCAAGGAATGCTTTTTTCAGTGCAGATGGACAATCATCCACAATGCATGCAGTCAAAGTGTGATCTCAAAAACAAGATCATGCGTTTTATACTTTAAAAGATTAATAAAAAAAACATCATGGACAGAAGTTATTCAAGTGATTTAAAGAGGACCCCTCTGATGTCTCTAGAGTGATGTAATGTGTATTTATATAGCACATTTATTGTGTATGGCCATACACCCAAAGTGCTTCACAATCACGAGGGGGGGGGGGGGGGGGGGGGGTCTCTCCACACCACCACCAGTGTGCAGCATCCACTTGGATGTTGCGACGGCAACCACAGGACAACGGCACCAGTGCTTCACCACACACCGGCTATTGGTGGAGTGAAGAGACAGTGATAGAGCCAGTTCAGTGGATGGGAATGATTAGGAGGCCATGATGGGAATTTTGGCCAGGACACCAAAATAACAATAAGTGCCATGGGGAATACTAATACTCAGTGTCACGTCTCATCCGAAAGACGGCGCCCACTGACAGTATGGTGTCCCCTTCACTTTTACTGGGGCATTAAGACTCATACAGACCGCAGGTTGAGCGCCCCCTGCTGGCTTCACTAACACCACTTCCAACAGCAACCTAGTTTTCCCATGTGGTCTCCCATCCAGATACTGACCAGGCTCAGCCCTGCTTAGCTTCAGTGAGTAACCGCTCTTGGGCTGCAGAGTGTGTGTGTGTGAAGCTTCACACAAATAATGTTTTCTAGCTCTCTGAAACTGACCCTTTTAGGCTTTGATCCTAATTGTGACTGTCGCTTTAAATGCAAATGAGATTGTGCTCTTTTCAGAAGAGGGCGGAGCTACAAATGCCTGAGTGTCAGCATAGTGGCAGATTCAAAAACAAGACTAACGTCTTATTATGAGGGAGATATGGTCACTAGTGGGCGGGGCTTTCCCCCTCTGATGACACTTCAAAGGCAGAATGTCAATCAAAGTGTTTCTGCAGAGTGTTTTTGATAATAAAAAATAAAACTAAAACATGTTTACCATTAGACACTGTCTATATTCACACACTGTTGCCACACAATTGTGTTAAAACCCTTATATAAAATGATTTTTGCAAAATGGGTCCCTTTTAATAAATCTTTAATATTTCTTTTATATTTTCTGTTTTAGTAAACACAGCGAGCATACAGTATACAGAGATTTCTGTAGAAGCAAATATATTCACAGCATAAAAGAGAAAAGAAAAAGGAAGAAACAGAACAACAAAAAGGATTAACGACAATTAACAACATCAGGTCTTATAGCAAAGCAAAAGTCTAGTCATTACTTGACATAAATAACATTCCCATTTTATCCGATAATTGATTTGAAGGTCACATCTCGTGCAAAAATCACTTTCATAAGGGGTTTAAACACAATTGTGTGAATATGGCCCGCCTGTAAATGTGTTGATGTGTGGAATTGTTATTGTTAAATTATATTATCTGCATGTCATGCTTTGTTTAGCATTTTGATTTTGTGTATGTTTGACTGGCTAACTGACTGATTCATTGGTTGTTTTATTTGTATGTATGTGCTGGTGGTAGGTACCATCAAAGTTAACCCAGGCTCATAGCGGATATGTACCCAGGTCTACATTTCTGGGGGCAGCGAAATACGAAAACGGAGGTACGCCTGCTCGCAGCTTTTGTTTTTGCAAGGCCGCTGTGTACGCTTTTTGATGAGTACAAATTCCTTTCGCACGTCCTTTTCTCACATAAATCCAGCAGAGGGCGCAATATACACTTCAACCGACAGGCCAGCTTGCTGCAATTCACTAATTGATCGACTAACAAACCCACCCACCCATTCCCTAAACCCAACCCATAGTGTTTTCTAAAGCGATCTAGAAAAAGAAAAGCCATCTTGGCTGCGTGATTTCACCACATTTTCAGCTTGTTATTTTTATTTATTTATATTTTGCTTTTGGTTTATCTGGTTTCTGGAACCGTCCTTTGCCAGACTCGAACCCCGTTGTCGCAGTCAACTCCACTCTGCGTCCAAAGTCTGCCGACGTACACTGCGAGCTACTGGGCAATCTGGTAACACCGGAAAAAAAGCCAACCACACAGAGGTAAGCAGTCAGCTGGTAGCGCTAAAATGAACAGAAGCCGTCAGCGGCGTCATACCGCACCGTATCGTTCGTGTTAAAGACAAAATGCAGCCAGATGTACCTCTGGGTACGTAATTCGCACTCTCCAGAAATGTAGACATGGGTACGTATCCACAATGAGCCTGTGTTAATCATAGTAAAACAAAGGGGAAAAATGTAAACATAAGAGAAGTAGAAGAGAAAATGAGTAACTATTGAGGGATAACAATTATGTCTTCATAATCATCCTAAATGTGTTTGAAATTGAAAGACTGAATAATAACATACAGAAAATAGCAAGATCAAGAAGGTTTGTGTGCTGATAAAGGTCTGTTGTCTTGTGGTCTAGGCAAAGGCAGCTCCAGTATCTCGTCTGACGTGAGCTCCAGCACTGAACACACACCCAGCAAATCTCACAAGAATGTGGCGACCAGTGAAGGTAAACCATCTGCTCTTCATTATGAGCCAAAATGTCTGCTGTACTCCCAGCCGCTCTCGCTCGAAGTTCAAGTTCAGTTTGCATTATTGGCATGCCATTTTGTACAGTACTTTAGATTTGTATAGATTATGTAAAATTCTGAGTTTTTACTGAGTTGCTTAAAGTAAAGAATAAAATATTTAATATTTAAAATCGGGGAAAATATTTCATTTAGTTTCAAGTTTAAATTTGATTTGCTTTATTGCCATGGCATTTTGAACAGTATTACCAAAGCATTTGAGATATGTATAAAATATGTAATGTAATATGTAGATTAGGGTTGGGTCCATAGATGATGCCATCGTCCATCGCCGATAGACATCACGATGCGGAGCCGGCATCGAGATCTTCTGCCCTCCCCCATCACAGCTGGAACTGGCTTGCGAAAAATACACACTCAGGCCCTGTTTACACTAATACACTAATACAATTTAACGACTCTTCGGTCTTTTGAATCTATCAGGTAATGTGTCACAGCATCAGTACACTGCTTCAATTTTAGGCTTTCACGCTTGTACTTAGTCATTTTAGTGAAAACCTCAGATACTGTTGGTTGATTCCTGTTGGTTGTGCACCTTTTTTTTATCAACCAAGTGTGTCAACGGCATTATAATGACAAAGATCACTCCGCCTATTCATGCCAGAGTCCTGCACGAAAAGTGATTGACAGGTGGTGATTTGTGTGTAACTTATCTGTATTTATTTATGATTTGATTATGGATAAAACAAAGACCATGCATGTCAGCTAGGTAGGTAGACTACAAATAGCTAATTCGTTATGAATAATTCGCAGTGTTGCCAACTTAGGGACTTTGTCGCTAGATTTAGCGACTTTTCAGACCCCCCTAGCGACAAATTTTGAAAAAAGCGACTAGCGACAAATCTAGCGACTTTTTTGTGTGTTACTGGAGATTTTTATAGACTTTCGTTTGTCCATTACTGTACCGTTCCTACTCTTCTCAACGAGCTGCGGGTGATGCCGCCGGCCCCTCCCCCGCCTCAGAGCACCGTCAGGCGGCCCAGTCCTCGTACAGCAGCCTCTCCCACCTGCAGCCTGACAGCAGATCACCCCTCTGCGTACCGACGGCAAATGATTTAGCACCGGCAGTGTGATGGTATTTCCCTTGTACAGTCAAACCGATATGCTTCTCCTTTATTTTAACAATTTAATTTGACCGTTTATTCTTATCTTGTTCACAATCAGAGATGTTTTAGTGAGAGTTTCAGAACTTGAGTTTATTACGTCGAAACGATTACTGCAAATTCACTACTCATCTATAATGATATACTGTATTCAAACAGCAATACATTTAGTTAAATTGACATGCTTACATAAAGTGTAGTGCAAATATAAATACCCCATTTATTTACCATAGGCTGTTAAACATAGAGAAATGGTAGAACGTGATGACGTCAGTACTATGCAAATTAGCGTATGACGTAATCTAGCGACTTTTCGGGCAGAGCATAGCGCCTTTTCGGTGAAAATAGTTGGCAACAGTGATAATTTGTCAAAAATAATTAATTCACCACTGCCTATGATGACAATGTTTCACATTAGACATCGTACGATGCCATATTGGTCGACATCACCCAACCCTAATGTAGAGTCATTTAAATCAAAGAATGAATTATTGAATATTTTGAATTGGGGGAAAAATATTTCTCGTGTTGTTTTGTGTTTGGGGCAGAAAAGAAGAAAGTGTGCCTCATCCTCTATATGATTTGTGTCATAATTCTTACATATATTCGCTGTTATTGGGAGCCTGAGATTTTTTAGGGGAGCGCGGGGCACAAAGTAACGCGGGGTTAAATGTAACACGGAGTTTTAAGGTATTTACTCAGGGTTAATCATGGCATGCTTCCAAGGTTTTCACCACAGTGTCGCCAGACGTCTTCCTGCCAATTATTGAAAATTGTCAGCGAAATTTGGATGAGAAACACAGGAGAAACCATTTTTGCAGCATCAAAGTATTTTATTACAGTCGATATTTTTTTATTTTGAAAAAATCTGTGAAAGTATATTAGTGAAATCTTATATTGTTGTGATCACCGTCTTCTAGGCTAAAAGATGAAACCATTTTGAAAGATGTATAAAACACACAGAGACTGCTAGCCAGATTTGAGTAAAACATGACACAGCGGGGTTAGTTGTAACAGGGTGTTACAATTAAGCCACACACTATTGGACACCAATTACACTAGCAAAATAATATTTGAATTTTGAGTGTGATGTTGAGAACTTTTGAAATAAAAATGGTTTTTAAAAGAAAATATTGTTTTAATAGAATTTTTTTTTTTTTATTGTTAATAATGCAAATAAATGCATTGAATAATAATGGATATATGGATAATAATGAAAATAGATTTAAATGTGTTTATCCAATAAACAAAAAAATAAATAAACATATTGTGCTATGTAGAATTAAAAAGAAATGAGCCAATTACTGAGGAAATACAGCTACTATTTAAAGTAAACTGAGTTTAAATTAATAGTGTGAAATCTGCCTTTATAAGCATGTTACAACTAACCCCCTGTCTGTTACAACCATAGACTGTAAAAGATATGGACGTAGTATCCGTGACGTCACCCATAGGTTTCTGAACACTGCAAAAGAAGCCACAAGTAGGCGCGGCCAACCGTCGCCATTTTGTTAGCGCGTCATCGCACCGAACGCGGCATACCAAATAAGGGCAAAGAGGCGGAGAGTGAGCGGAGCTACAGACGCATGCTTGATTCTAAGCCTTTTGCTTAGACCTGGATTAAAACAGATTTATTACTTTGGGAGAAGGCTTAATACTTCATTACCTGTGACTCGTTTGTGTTCTGACCACATTTGCCGAGCTCAGCGGCTAATTAGCCAGATTCAGCTGAGGTGACGAGACAGCGAGCAGCGAGGGCTAGCTGTCACTCAAGTGGCCACGCCCTTAATTATGCAAACTTAATATAACCTAATAAAAACGAAACGGATGAGTTATAAAAAAATTCACCCCCCTCAGAGTTGTCATGAAGGGTAATCATGGCTATATGCATCAAAGCCATCGTTTGTACCAGGCTGTAAACATGTTTTTATCAGCTGTAAAAATGGCCAATTTACCAATGCAGAAAGAAAGCACTTGGACTTCATGGAGCCAGCCCCCCAAGGCGAGTCGATGAATTGCAGTTTTAGTTACTTCCGTATTGGCTTCCCGAGGGAGAGCAGGAGGTTGCCGCTTGGTTACAACTTGCCCTGCAGGTGGGGTAAATAGTAACATTTTTACTCCTGGCACTTTTGGCAATATTGCACAGAAACCATAGGTCCGGCGATCATAATTCCAGTACTCATTTGTAGGAGAGGCTTGTGTGTTGTTGGTAAAAAATTTGGTTTGTCTAACCCTATTACTGTGTTCATTATTTGACCAAAACCAAAAAGTGTTACTTTGTGCCGCGCTCTCCCCTATATCTGCCATTTCAAGATTGCCAAAGCATTGGTGAATACCTAAACAATGAATACAATTGTAAAGTGATATACCTATGCACATGTACATGCAGATAAAAAGCACACAATTAGATTAATATGTGCATTAAAAAGATAATGAAAGAGAAAACACGTTATCATTAAAATATAATTAAATACAATAAACAACTGTACATTCGTTCAGATGGATTATAATAATGTCTCTGACTGGTTTTGTCCACTGGCTGACTCTCTGTGTTTATGACTTTGCTGCTGTTGATATCAGGCTTAAGTTCTCTCCCAAGTTATGCCTTGAATTATCCGTTTTAGAGATGTAAAATGTGGTGTAAATATCTGTAAACTGCTCTAATGTTGTGGTATTGTTCACAGTGTTGCAGGGAATGCTTCTCTTTGTTCCTCTATCTCTCTCTTTATGAACTGCATAATATTTTGGAGCAAACCTCCAGTATGTGCTGGTAGGATAACCTGGACATTGAAAACAAACTCTGCGTTCCCATCCGAACTAGTGTGTGGGCCGTTTGTCTTGTGAGGGAGCTGAGAGAAAAAATAAATCCGCGGGGCAGGTTAATATCAGGATATTAGCTGCAGGGCCGCCACGTGTGTGGCTGTTTTTCTTAGAGGGTCTCTAGAAATTAGGAAAACATCATCGAGATGTTTCCATATTAGATCAGTGTGGATGTTACTCACTGCATCTCCTGCGCTGTATTGTAAAAACAACTCATAAAAAATACAGTAAATCTGTTAATCCCTATGTGAGTTTCGCTTGGCGTATGCATTATAGATTCTCATCTACTGCAATCTATTAGGAACCCCAACAGACACACTCCCAGCATGGGCTCATTGGAAATGCATGCCTCAGTGTACGTTATTGAGAATGTAAAATATGTTGATCTGGGTACGTTTCATTGCACATTTCAGATGACACAATCCACTAGAGGGCGCTGTCTACAATCTAGCGAAATATAAAATTCGGTGCTCTGGGTACATTTTAGATGACACAATCCACTAGAGGGCTCTGTCCGCAATTTAGCAAAATGTAAAATACATTGCTCTGGGTATGTTTCAATGCACATTTCAGATGATAAATCCACTAGAGGGCGCTGTATACTATTTAGCAGAATGTAAAATATGTTGCTCCGGGTGCATTTCAGATGACAAAATCAACTAGATGGCGCTGTGTACAATTAAGCGAAATGTTAAATAAGTTGCTCTGAGTACATTTCATTGCACATTACAGATTACAAATCCACTAGAGGGCGCTGTATACAATTTGGCAAAATGTAAAATGCTTTGTTTCGGGTGCGTTTTATTTGTGCATTACAGATGACAAATCCACTAGAGGGCACTGTGTATAATTTAGTGAAATGCTAAATACGTTGCTCCTGGTACATTTCAGTGCACATTTCAGATGACAAATCCACTAGAGGGTGCTGTATAGAGTTGAGCTAAATGTAAAATACGTTGCTCTGGGTACACTTAGAGGACAAATCCACTAGAGGGCGCTGTATAGAATTTATCAAAATCTAAAATACGTTGCTCTGGGTACATTTAGAGGACAAATCCACTAGAGGGCGCTGTATAGAATTTAGCAAAATGTAAAATACGTTGCTCCGGGTACATTTAGAAGACAAATCCACTAGAGGGCGCTGTATAGAATTTAGCAAAATGTAAAATACGTTGCTCCGGGTACATTTAGAGGACAAATCCACTAGAGGGCGCTGTATAGAATTTATCAAAATCTAAAATACGTTGCTCTGGGTACATTTAGAGGACAAATCCACTAGAGGGCGCTGTATAGAATTTAGCGAAATGTAAAATGCGTTGCTCTGGGTACATTTAGAGGACAAATCCACTAGAGGGCGCTGTATAGAATTTAGCGAAATGTAAAATACGTTGCTCTGGGTACATTTCATTGCACATTACAGATAACAAACTCACTAGAGCATGCTGTCTACATTTTTTTGCAAATCTTAAATACGTTACTTATGATACATTTTGTAATACGTTTCAGATGTCAAAAACTCCAGAGGGCACTGTCTACATTCTTTTAAATCTGCAATACATTACTTAGGGCATGTTTTGTTGCAAGTTTCAGATGATAAATCCACTAGAGAGCGCTGTCTTCATTTGTTTGCATTCTGAAATGCATTACACTTCAGATACACATCTTTTTTGTACACGTTTACGGAGCGCTGCTTGTCGTACAGATTCACATAGCAAACCACTGACCTAAACCCTACCCTAACCTCAATTAACAGCATTTTCAGAAGCAAATCTAAAAGGAAAGTGCACTGCGACCACATAGTTTTACCTTGATTTTACATTGCTTTTATCTCTTGTGTATAAGTGTGCTTCATTGAACTTGAACCCGAGCACTTTACAAAGTGAACTGACCAAAGTGTCCATATGGAGATAGTTAAGTGACACAAACATATTCATTACTAATCATTGAGAGCGTTAGTTGTTTTGTGGTATTTATTAGTTGTGGTGCAAAGATTTGCACATGAATAATGCTTAATTCCTCAATAATGTGCCTGTAAATATCATTAGTGTGAAAAGAAACGTAAGTTGTTGTCATCATTCTGCCCCCTAGTGTTCATTTTAGCTAAAGAACTTCAGTCAAAAACAAGTATATTTTTATGTGCACAAAAACGTAGACTGAAGCATGTTTTTCTAGTGAGTCTGTGCTACATACTGCACATATTAGACTGCTATTGTTTTATAATATATGATTACAGCACTCCTTTGTTTGCCTTTTCATTCTGGCTAACCATTTGACCCCAGTTATTATATTTATGAGCGCATGTTTAAACAAAATCGTTCATTTATTGGTTCCATTGCCGTAATTCTTGTGTACAGAAAGCTTGTAAATATTTTCTTTGTGTATTTGGCAGGAAGTCCCGCTGTTCTGGGTGCTGAGAACTGAACTAAACCTTCACCTCTTCGCTAACCACATATGTATGTTGAGGAAACATTTGAGCAATGTGTTTGTGTACAATGCATTAGACTGAAATATACATAAGAAATACTATAGTAATTTACAGTAAATGCTATAGTGTAGTAGTGCTTCAACAGTTGCTATAGACAGCTATGGTAATACAAACTAAGTAATATAAAGTAAAAAAGTAACACTTTCTAGGTTTTATTTGGTGCAGTGAGAGACTTAGGCCCCGTTTACACTGCCAGTTAAATGTGACCTAATTCCGATTTAAACCATAGGCGCAAGCTGCGATGACGGCTCTTTACCTCCGCCTCAAAATCATTAGAAAGTTGGGCGAACAAATCCACTAGAGGGCGCTGTATACAATTTAGTATATAAAATACATTGCTTCGGGTACATTTCATTGCACATTTCACATGACAAATTCACTAGAGGGCGCTGTGTACAATTTAGCATAATGTAAAATACATTGCTCTGCGCACGTTTCATTACACATTTTAGATGACAAACCCACTAAAGGGCGCTGTATACATTTTTGCAAGTCTTAAATAAGTTACTTATGGTACATTTTGTTGTATGTTTCAGTTGTCAAAACCTCCAGAGGGCGCTGTCTACATTTTTTATACTATAAATCAGACATGTGACAATGCGGCTATCATGTAAACAGGCAGATCAGATTTATTGAGGCATTCCATTTGTACATCATTAAACTTGTCAATGTGGTACTTCTCCGCGGTTTAATGACGTAGAAGGAAGAGTGTGTGTGGAGACGCCGACGTTGTAAGCAACAACAACAATGGAAAGTGGTTAGTGGTCGACGGCAAAAGTTACCTGCCTTCTTGCCATGTGGGGAGATGAGTCGGTGGAGGACACCATATATAAACCATAGGCGCAAGCTGCGATGACGGCCCTTTCCCTCCGCCTCAAAATCATTAGAAAGTTGGGCGAACAAATCCACTAGAGGGCGCTGTATACAATTTAGTATATAAAATACATTGCTTCGGGTACATTTCAGTGCACATTTCAAATGACAAATCCACTAGAGGGCGCTGTGTACAATTTAGTATATAAAATACATTGCTTCGGGTACATTTCAGTGCACATTTCAAATGACAAATCCACTAGAGGGCGCTGTATACAATTTAGTATATAAAATACATTGCTTCGGGTACATTTCAGTGCACATTTCAAATGACAAATCCACTAGAGGGCGCTGTGTACAATTTAGTATATAAAATACATTGCTCTGCGCACATTTCATTGCACATATTAGATGATAAATCCACTAGAGGGCGCTGTGTACAATTTAGTATATAAAATACATTGCTTCGGGTACATTTCATTGCACATTTCAGATGACAAATTCACTAGAGGGCGCTGTGTACAATTTAGCATAATGTAAAATACATTGCTCCGCGTACATTTCAGTGCACATTTCAAATGACAAATCCACTAGAGGGCGCTGTATACAATTTAGTATATAAAATACATTGCTCCGCGTACATTTCATTGCACATTTCAGATGACAAATTCACTAGAGGGCGCTGTGTACAATTTAGCATAATGTAAAATACATTGCTCCGCGTACATTTCATTGCACATATTAGATGATAAATCCACTAGAGGGCGCTGTGTGCAATTTAGCAATGTTAAAGATGTTAAAGATATAGGCAACAAATCAGAATTGGGCATCAAGACCTGTGTAAACGAGGCTTTTATGCACTCCAGACTCATTTGTAAATCCGTGCCTCATCCTATATTTTTGTCTAACAAAAAAAATACGTTGCTCCAGGTACATTTTGTTATACGTTTCAGATAAAAATCCACTAGAGTGCGCTGTTTACATTTTTTTTTTACTACAGTATACCCAACCCTATCCATGAATTATAATAATTTACAGCATTTAAACATTATTTAAGCCTGACTCATCAGTGTTAAAGTCAGTATGCATTCTACAAACTGCTGGGTTATTTAAACCCAAATTGGGTAAAATATGGACTAACGCAAACAGTGGATTAAATTTAGTCCTATTAATTGAATTAAAAAATTAACCCAGCAATTGGGTTAGTTTGAATTACACCCAGGATTGGGTTGAAATAACGCAGCATTGTTTAGTGTGTGGCATCACGGTGGCGTAGTGAGTAGCACAATCGCCTCACAGTAAGAAGGTCGCTGGTTCGAGCCTCGGCTGGGTCAGTTGGCATTTCTGTGTGGAGTTTGCATGTTCTCCCCGTGTTGGCGTGGGTTTCCTCTGGGTGCTCCGGTTTCCCCCACAAGTCCAAACACATGTGGTATAGGTAAGCTAAATTGTCCGTAGTATATGTGTGTGAATGAGTGTGTATCAATGTTTCCTGGGTTGCAGCTGGAAGGGCATCCGCTGCATAAAACATATGTTGGATAAGTTGGCAGTTCATTCCGCTGTGGCGACCCCAGAGTAACAAAAGGACTAAGCCGAAAAGAAAATGAATGAATGAGTGAATAAATGTGTGTGTTTAGTGTGTGTGTTCGGGCAGCTCCAGCTCTGCCAGGCAGTTTTCCAGGTTGGCACGGGTCTCGTTATATTGAGTTACACACCCCTATTCAGGCGTCACGCCAGTCGAGTCGGCTCCAACTCCATATTGTCCTCAAAATGGAGCATCTGGCATGTGTGTGTGTGTGTGTGTGTGTGTGTGTGTGTGTGTGTGTGTGTGAGAAAGAGTGAGCCAGGTGCTAATTGAGTGTGACCGGTGATTATGGTCGCAGTCGTAGTTTTTCATAGTTTTGTTGGCTCCGACAGGTGGAACAGTGAATATCCACAGATATTGCACTCAGCAACGCCCAGCATTAATGAGGCCAGCTCCAAACATCAGACCACGAAATACAGCTTCAAATCAATATATTAAGAGCCTGGAGTTGATCTTTAAAGGGATAGTTCACCCAAAAATGTACATTTACACACAGTTTACTCTCCCTCATGTGATTCCAGAGCATTTGAGTTTCATTCTTCTGCTGAACACATAAGGAGATATTCTGAAGAAAGCATTGACTTTCATAGTAGGAAAAAACAAACACTATGGAGGTCAATGGTTACAGATTGACAACATTTTTCAAAATATCTTCTTTTGTGTTCAAATTTGGAAACTTTTGTCCTGTAATCCTAACAAAGAAATAATGTGATCACATAATAAAGTTAAACACAACGCACTGGTCTTTTAAATGACAGAGAGTTCAGATGCAGTTGCTAAACATCCCACTTTAACATTATATTATACTAATACTAAACTATACTAAAAAACTAAATTTACTAAAACAAAAACAACTATATTATTCATCAGAAACTGATTGGATGATAAATGGATGCATGATAAAATTGAGCTAATCGCTAAGCTGTGGTCACACTGCATTTTTCTCCCCATAGACTTCCATTCGTACGTGTGCAAATGCGACAGACCGGACATGCAAGCTTGTGCGACTAGTTTCACAGTACACTACATGGCAAAGTCAAAGCTTGGTGAACTCTGACCTGCGAAATCTCATCACATGGCTGCGTTAGACTAATAGAAGATCAAAACATGACCTCTCTGGACAGAAATGGAAAATATGGAGCAATCGCTCGCCTTTTAAATTAATCATCTTGTTTAATCCCGCTCATTTTCGCCGACAGAATTTTGCATGCTCAAACTCTAGTGTGACTGCAGCATGAGTCTGAATGTTGACAAGTGAATTAGTGATTACTGAATAATTACACTCTGATGGAAATTTGTTTAGATTTATCTTTTCACTTATTTTGAACACGTTTTCCTGTTGTTTTCTCTTATAAACATCTGTATATTTCCAAATCAAGCAACAGCAAGCAAATCGACATTAGATAAAGTCTTGCTGTCTGACAAATTATCAAATTTAAGTGCCTATAATCTACCAAACTGGGCTTGGCTCAGTCAGAAGCACCGCTGAAAGCCTCCGTCATCCAGGTTGAGTTTCTGGAGGAGTTATGAACTCACAGAGCTGGGTGCACCTCGGAAAGTATCTAGTGGACTTAGACAATGCTCCAAACGTATCGACGCTGTTTTACAGCCTTCGTAAAGCACATAAACAAAGTTATATTCTCAATAAAATCCATGTTAGCCATTTAGCAATGAAGCTACAGCCACCGGGCAGACAGAAGCCCTACCCATGACGCGAATCCGCGTCTGTTCTGAAGTGAATTTGACGCGCGAATGAAGCGGAGTGTGACGCGCGAATGAAGCGGAGTGTGACGCGCGAATGAAGCAGAGTGTGACGCGCGAATGAAGCGGAGTGTGACGTGCGAATGAAGCAAGTAAACTCAAATGTTCACGCGTCTATTTACACGCGAATATCGCGATTTAGCCACGCGTTCCGCGTCTGGTGTGAACGCAGCATAAGACTACTTAAGTTCTTTACTATTATTATTAATTTACTTATATGTCCTATTTAATTACATGTCTTTTGATTCAAGATTTAAGGATATTTATTAATTTACATTTTTTTTATTTAATTATTACTATTTTATTTATATTTTACATTTATTCATTCATTTTCCTTCGCTTAGTTTCTATTTCAGAGGTCGCCACATCGGATTGAACCGCCAACTATTCCAGAATATGTTTTATGCAGCAGATGCCCCTCCAGCCGCAACCCAGTACTGGAAAACACCCATACACACTCATTCACACACACATTCATACACTACTGACAATTTAAGCTTACCCAATTCCCCTATAGCGCATGTGTTTGGACTGTGGGGGAAACCGGAGCACCCGGAGAAAACCCACGCGCACGCCGAGAACATGCAAACTCCACACAGAAATGCCAACTGACCTAGCCGGGACTCAAACCAGCAACCTTCTTGTTGTGAGGCAACAGTGCTAACCACTAAGCCACCGTACCGGCCCTAAAAAACAAACCGAAAAAACCTACATTTCTAAATTAAAACTCCTTTAATTAGCCAGCAAAATAACATTATATAGTCTTGTTAGTCACATTTTTAGTTAAATTAACAGCCGATATTTCCAGTCAGATTGTCTTTGGTTAATCCACAAACTCTCACTGTTTGGACGTTTTTCTTTATCTGTATTTTGTTACAGATCAGAGTGATTTATTTTTATGAACAATACTCAGACACACACACACACACACACAAACAAAATAAATCCCTTGAATCCCTCTATATTTATGCCTTCAGGGAAGGATGAAGTCCACTTGTGTGGGACGGCGTTCCCACAGGATAACAAACACATGCGAGTGTGTCTGAACAGTCAGGATTCTTCATATTGTCAGTCAGGGAACGTCACACCACAGTCATGTGTACTTTCTCCAAGTATGAACACACCACAAACACACACACACACACAAAGCCTGGGGGACTGACAGACGTCTGGCGCTGTGACTGGGAAATCATATATGTGTACACTACAGAGGCAGCTGACTGTATTTATAGATGTGGTGTTTAAAAAAACCCATAAGTCTTCATTAATTGAGACAGGACTTACATTTATGGGTTTTACTACTGACATAAATCATGTGATTGCATTATATTTACACGTGATCCTGTGGTAATACAAGGTCCAAAATTAACACTTGCACATACAGAAATGTCACAACGGGAATGCAAATAAATATAAATAAAGGAACCAACCCTGCGTTTGAAGGAATCACAACATAATCAACTGGATATGAAGAATAAATAAAAGATTTCTGATGTTCTGGCAGCTCTACCCTCAGTGGAAAGACACAGCAATGCTTTATTTAGAGCTGTATTTCTCCTACTTAAAGGTGTCGTGAATTCTAAACATATATAAAGTCTCAGTCTTTTATTTAAGCCAAGCTTGAAAAAGCGACTCTTTTGTATTTTGTCTTTTGTATCGTGATGAAAACTGAACTCTAAGATAAAACAGGGGCATTCAATACTACTAAAATGACTGATTCCACTAGTCTTAAATTCCTATTCTGAGAGGTCAAGTTTTGATCTATTAGTCTCTTGTATTGGACATGAATTTGCAGGTCAGAGTTCACCAAAGGCAAGATATAAAATGCAGCAAAATACATGTGACCATGGCTTTAGTAATTTGGGTTTAATTTAATGCAGAGAGACCCTTTATGCAGTCCAGACTCATTGCAAATACATGCCTCAGCCTACATTTTTGCTAAACAAAAAATACGTTGCACGAGCTGTAATCGGGCCATAAAAATTAGGGCCGATAGGGTCCGAGCCCGACAGAATTCAACCCGAGCCCGACATTTTGATTGACAGCTTTATAAACCCTGAACCCGTTAATAACCCGACATTATTCAAGTGTGCACATGCACACAGCTCTTTTGCCTTTTTTCAAGAACGAGTCATTTATATGTTTTAACATAATTTATTCATAACAAACATAGGCTATAGGGAGGGCCAGACGGAATCTGCGGACATTTTTTGCTATTTCTGCGGAGAATTTTGGTAAAAATCTGCGGATTTCTGCGGAATTATTTTGGGAGTATCATAACTAAAACCTTAATATGTTAAATAAAAAATAATATCTTTTTAACTTGTATTTAATGTTTAAAATGCAAATCCAATTAGATTAACTGTAAATAGTTAACTTTAAGTAAATAAACAGAAATAATGATGGGCTAAAAATCTGCGGAAATCTGCGGAAAATCTACAGAAAAGCTGCGGAATTCTGCGCGCGCAGATTCCGTGTGGGCCTAGCTATAGGCCACTTGGAAGTCGGAACAAAGATATAAAATTAGTCCTCTGTAACATCGTAACATCTCAGCACTCCTAGACCTAGGTTAGCCTTTAAATTGGCCAACACACCAATGAAAAGAAGTCTTTAACAAATTAAATTAAAATAAATTCTAAATGATGACGGGTATTTGGCAATAACGAAATTAAGATAAAGGCTCTGCGGGATTTGTTTCGCCACTTCTCTTCACAATCTGGCATTAAGGCGACGATGAAGCTGAATCTAACAAGCGAATAATGCCAACATTAGCCTGTATACTCTGTCTACATTATGATTTTATGGTTTAATAATATTTATTTATAATTTAAAAACCCTTTACTCACCAAGATTAAGCTACGTGCTTTTGTGCAGGTACATTATTGAAACCACTGTAAATGGCTTTGGCGTAGTCCTGCGCTCAGGATGCTCCGTACCGAATACCTTTCACTGCTTCTGCTACAGGCTGAGATGCAGAGTTCTGATCTGGCTAATTTAGCAAGTTTTGGGTAGGACTGTTTGTTCATCTTCTACCTGCCAAGAACATCCGTTTAATTTTCCATGACGGCAGTTTCAATGTAGCAATGACCTCGTCCTCTTCCCTGTCAGCTTGCTGTAGCCTACATACATTGCTGTTCAGCGCTCTACCGTAATATGCAGTGTATGAGTGACCGCCGAAATACCTTGGCGGCTAAAATGATCGTTCTTTTTGGACTGGCGGCTAGCCTGCCCACAGTCAAAATTCGCTCTTTTTCACTTCTCCGTCATCATTTGTTTCACCTTTGCAGGATTGATTTTAATGTTGTAATAAAAGCTTTGATTACTTTTTCGCGCTAATCGAAATGCATCACATGACTATTCATTTACTGCGCAAGCCAAGCCCGGCCCGACCCGAAGCTGTCTAAAATGATAGAAATTAAACCCGAATGGGTCCCGTTGGGTTCGGGCAAAGATCTTCAGCTCTAGCTCCAGGTACATTTTGTTGTACGTTTCAGATGAAAAATCCACTAGAGGGCGCTGTCTACATTTTTGTAAATCTAAAATGTTACATTTTGTTGTATGTTTCAGATTTACAAACTTTATGTACATGCAAGTACGTATTGTACAGTTCACCTAGCAAATCACTGACCTAAACCGTTCTCTAACGCAACCAATGGTGTTTTCAAAGGCAAACCTATGGGTGCACTGCGACCACATAGTTTTACCTTGATTTTACATTGTATTTTTCTCTATTGTATAAGTCTACTTTATCAGACTCGAACCCGAGTGCTTTGCGGCACAAACACAACACTGTATAAAAAGTGAGCTACGAGCAAACTGACCCCGCCAGAAAAGTGTCAATATGGAGATACATAGGACACGCAAACGTATTCATTACAAATTATAGACACCGTTATGTTGTGGTGTTTACTTGGTCTTGTGCAGAGAACTGCATGGAAATACTTCATTATTCATCAATAATATATCCCTGTAAATATCATTAGCGTGAAAAGGAACAAAATAATTTGTCATCACACTGCCCCCTAGTGGTCATTTTAGCTACAAACTGCAGTCAAACGCATGTCGAAGTACATTTTAAGTGTGGTTTCACAAAAAAAAGTGTACGCTGAAGGATGTATTTCTAATGAGCTTGTGTTGACTGAGTAAATCACAAAGACTTTTGTATTGAAAGAAACCAAAATTAGTTTGTAAACAAGCATTCAAGTCTGATCTGTATGTAAAAATCGTAGTAATGTTATTTGTGGACCTCAGAGAACTGTAGACAATACAAAAGGCAGATCATGAGGTCTTTAAAGAATTTAAAGTGGAAGATGATGAAACTGTAGCACATGCAAATAATAAACAACATCATGTGCTTTGGCTAATAGTAGCCATATTATTTACCTTCATAGCTGTTGTTCTTAATGTGAGTGGCCATTTTAGCTACACTTTAGACACTTAATGCTAATATTAAAGCAATATTAAGACAATACTGCCAGTATTAAGCACATAAATAATTTTCAAAATGGTATACATGCACAAATTTAATGCAATAATACAAAATCAGTCTTTCGGATGAGACGTTAAACCAAGGTCCTGACCCTCTGTGGTCATTAAAAATCCCATGGCACTTCTTGTAAAGAGTAGGGGTGTAACCCTGGTGTCCTGGCCAAACACCCTCCATTGGCCCTTACCGGACTCCCAATCATCCCCATCCACTGAATTGGCTCTATCACTGTCTCTCCACTCCACCTATAGCTGGTGTCCATCATCCAAGTGGAGCTGCACACTGGTGGTGGTGTGGAGAGACCCACCCTCTTGATTGTGAATCGCTTTGGTTGTATGGCCATACACAATAAATGCGCTATATAAATGCATATTACTTACTGAAATAGAATATCATGCCTACTAGGGCTGTGCAATATATCAAAGCCATTGAATTTTATCAATGTGCTTATTGCAATATACATATTGCAATGGTTTGCAATAAATAAGTGATTTAATACAAAATTATAATAATGGATGCTGCAAATGACATAGAAATCAAGCCAATTTTTATATAACAAGTTAGCAAAGAAGTAACTCGACATAAAACTATAGTAGTGGAGCAATGTGGTGGTGATATTTATTTTATCTATTTATTTAATTTATTTATTATTAATGTGAAATGTTCAAACGAGCATCTTATTTTATGCAACAGTAAAACACGTCTGTTCAGTATCAAAAAATTGAACTGATGATTTTTTTTTTTTAGATAAATGAAACTTATGTTGGTTATAATATGCTTTTAAATATCGCATATTAAATATTGCATAAAAAATAATTTGGATTTACTATAATATTTTTAAGGTAAGTGCTGCAAACTGTTTATATGGGCTGAATTTAAACAAGCAAATTACGCTGAACATGACTACATTTAATTGGTTTGTTTAAATTCAACCCATATACATAGAAATTTAGCATTAACAGGAAGCATCCAGTGTCTTTCTTCTCCATTTAAGACGAACCGTGTTTCCAAAGCATGGGAAAGTCTTGAACCAAACCAAAAAATGCCCAAACCAAACCATAAAAAATTGCAAAGAACGCCCTCTGCCAACCATCCTGCCATCATTCATACGGTTCTGGCCTCCTGATGCATAATTTTGCAGCTCTTCAAATGACAGATGATGCTGGTTGGTTTTCTAAGCTTCATATCCAAAGGTTTGCTATTGAACGCAGATTTGGGGCACCTGCAGTCTCGCTCGGTTTTCCACAATCTCTGCCGCATCTGGAAAAGGGAACAGGAGATGGACCACCCTCGCGCATCTAAACTTCAGGGGATATTCCAGAGTTTATTTCGGAGAACATCACGATGCTAATAAAACCGCTTTAAGCCTACCAGAGATAATGCTCAAATATCTCCACATTATATGGGAAACAGTTTGCTCGGGGGAGCGTGAAAGACACTGCTTATTCATCTTAAAGCAGGCTTTCTGCAGGTTTCACAAAGCCAAATTTAAGACTTTTTAAGACATTTTTAAGACCATGAAGAACGAAATTTCAGATGTATATACTGTAATGCAAAACTAAATGTATGCAAAAGAGATTTTTAGAATATTATTAATGAATATAGCTTTGCTTTTTGCTCTTGATTGGATGTGTGTTGGATCTATTGGGTAGCTTTACATAAAGGAAAATGATTGAAGACCTACAAAAACAATATATTTAAGGCCTAAAGTTTTGTTTTTGAAATTTCAGACATTTTAAGACACCCTGTAAAGGGACAGTTCACCAAAGAATGAACATTTGCTGGTATTTTACTAAGCGGATACCTCCCGCTCTCCCTCGTGAAGCCAATACGGAAGTAACTAAAACTGCAATTCATCGACCGGCCTCTGGGGGCTGGCTCCAGGAAATCTGGATGATTTTTGACTGCATTGGTAAATTGGCCAATTTTACAGCTGATAAAAACTTGTTTACAGCCTGGTACAACAGATGGCTTTGGTGCATATAGCTAATATTATCCTTCATGACAACTGTGAAATTTTTTATAACTCATCCGTTTCGTTTATATTGTTTTATTAAGTCTGCATAATTAAGGGTGTGGCCACTTAAGTGACAGATAAGTCTCGCTGCTCGCCGTCACGTCACCTCAGCTGATTCCAGCTGATTAGCTGCTGAACTCTGCAAATTCAACAGTCAGCTTAACACAAGTTATCATTTATAATTTAGTTTAGAGCTGTAATGCACTCCAGAATCTGACAGATTGATTAGCTGTAGGCTCTAGATCAGTCATCTGAAGCGTTGTCATACAGTGTTATGCCTGGATTTCATCAATAGCCTTGCATTTACTAACACAGTCTATATCTGAAGTGTTTGGAAGTAATTCGGGTTTTCCTCCTGTAAAAAAACATTATAAGAACAATGTTTAGTGGCTCAATGTATTACAACAGTGTTTTTAAAAGACTAAACACTTTATTGATATAGTGTACAACCAAGCACATGTAGTCAGAACACAAACGAGTCACAGGTAATGAAGTATTAAGCATTTCTCCCAAAGAAAAGCCTGTCTAAGCAAAATGCCAGCATGCGTTTGTAGCTCCGCTCACACTCCGCCTCTTTGCCCTTATTTGGTCACCCCGGTGGGTGCGATGACACGCGGACAAAATGATGACGGTTGGCCACGCCCACTTGTTGTTTCATTTGCTCTCTTCAGAAACTTATGGGTGACGTCACGGATACTACGTCCATATCTTTTACAGTCTATGCATTTTACTCACCCTAGGTAAGGATGTATGATATTTTATCATTTGCAATATAGAGTAGAAATACACCCCAGGATATAAATATTGACTTAGAGAATACAGATAAAACCTAAAATCAGTCTGTGAAAGGATTTATCATTACAGCAGTACAAGTGCGATAGTTTGAGCCTGTTTACAAATACCATTGGCACAATCTCTGTTTATTTTTCAATCAAAGTTAAAAACTTTCCTATTTGACAAAGCTTTTAACACATGAACTGGGTTGTATTTCATATATTACTCTTGTTTTTTGAGCAGGTACATGTTTATTATTATTCTTATAACTAATTAAGTTTAACTTGCTTGTGTCTTTGACTTTTGTTGGTTGCAGTTTTTAGTTATTGTGAAGCGCACTGGTCAACTTGGGTTGTTTTTAATTGTGCTATTAAAATAATCTGTCATGGTCATTGTCATTACTGACATACTTTCACTCTGAATTCACTTCATAACACCAGTTTAGTGTTTAAAATATATATATTCATTGTTTAATATCACAGAATGAAGACAACATTGTGCTATTTGAAGTGATAAAGACTATAGGCCAATTAGAAATGCACTGTAAATATACTTTATATAGACAGGATAACTTCAAGAACACAAATAATCCAGATATCACTTCTCACTCAGGGCTGTTTATGCTAATGAGGGAGAGATGGTCACTAGTGGGCGGAGCTTTCCCTATCTGATGACACGTACAAAGGGAGAATGTCAATCAAAGTGTTTCTGCAGACTGTTTATATCAAGTCTGATTATAAACAAATAGAATTAATACATGCTTTATTATTAGATGCTAGTTATATTCACACACTGCTGACACACAACTGTGTTTAAACCCCTTATGAAAGTGATTTCTGCATAGTAGCTGCCCTTTAAGAGGAATCGGCTCTCTATTTCAAGACAGAAGCAACACAGACGGCTTATGAGAAGTTCAATTTAGCTTATAAATGACTCTTCGGTATGAGAGAGAATTTCATGAACACTAAAAGCAGCTCAAATGCTCACAAAGTTCACATTCCTCATTTGGGATGTGGTTCAAAATATACACTATAAGCTAGGAATGGTGGTCGCTGGAGGGTTTTCTTTGGCTGAACTGGTGTTTGAGGTGTGGTTTGACTACAGACTGCTCAAGGACCAATAACGGATGATGAGAGCGGAGCTGTTAGCGCACCAGGATTATTAACCGTGTTTGTGGTGCCACTCGGTCACAGAGGAACTGAGCCGTGAATAAATCAACAGCTCACGCATAGTTTTACCTCTTACAAAGACATGCATTCATTTTTTTTTGCTTTTAAAGAGCTTAATGTGCTGGGTAAACATACATTTCAGAAACGAAAATTTCCTCCCCAAGCTTAAATATAGCAGTATTTGGCTTAGCAAATCACAACAGAATTGGGGAAGCTCATTCATTCATTCATTTTCCTTCAGCTTAGTCCCTTATTTATCAGGGGCGCCACTGCAGAATGAACCACCAACTACTTCAGCATATGCTTTATGCAGCGGATGCCCTTCCAGCCACAACCCAGTACTGGGAAACACACATACACACTCATTCACACACACACACTCATACATACGGCCAATTTAGTTCGTCAATGCCCTATACACGGGGAGAACATGCAAACTCTACACAGAAACGCCAACTGACCCAGCTGGGACTCGAACCAATGACCTTCTTGCTGTGAGGAGACCCTATTTTTAGTCAGTTTGACTGATTTAAAATGAGATGGCTAGAAAAGTTAAATTTCATTCAACTTTAAGGCAGATATAAATAAAAAAAATAAAATAAAAATACATATATAAATAAATGAATATAAAAATAAATAAATATATAAATAAATGAATATGAAAATAAATAAACAAATAAATAAATATATAAATAAATATAAATAAATAAATAAAAATAATTAAATAAATATATAATAAATAAATGAATATAAATAAATATAAAAATAAATATATAATAAATACACAAATACATATAAATAAATAAATAAATAAATAAATAAATAAACATACATATATATATATATATATATATATATATATATATATATATATATATATATATATATATATATATATATATATATATATATATATATAAAGAGTGTTGCAATTTTTGTCTATTCTATGGAATAATATGTTAAGTCATTGCATGAGTGTGTGTGTGTGTGTGTGTTTGTATCTGTGTGTGTATATATGTATTCTTTTCCTCCTCATTGTTTCCATCCAGTTTTTAAGCCTTACACACATTTGATTATACTCCGTATGGAGCTTCTGTATTGTTCATCACAAGCCTAATAGATCACAATCAGCACTTCTCACAGGGAGTAACATGTAAATCTTCTACACTGGGATTTTCCCTTCAGTTTATCTCAGATAAATGGACTTTCCCTTCCTCAAACAAATGCATGGGAGATTTCCCAGCAGGAGCATCCACACTTCTGCTGCCCGCAACATAAAGTCAGACCAGGTCAATAAATTTTAAATTAATATTACTAACATCTTCAGCTTCACATTGTGCAGAATTGCGAAATGTGTTTCTGTGTGTACTCGTTTTTATATCCCACTGGGGACTTAAACCAGAATGCACACAGACTCACAGGGACCTGTGGATAAACAAGCATATAAATCACACAGAATGAGGTATCATGAAAATGTAAAAATACAGATTGTTTCTTGTGAACTTGGGTTAAGCGGTAGGGGGAGAGAAGAAACAGTATCTGGACAGTATAAACATCACTACAGCTATGAGAGTCCCCACTTGGATATAAGAACAAGTCTGTGTGTGTGTCCATGTTGATCGTCTCCCATTCAGATATTAGAGGTGTGAGTGTAAATGTGCTGTACTGGACCTCAGAGACCTGCAGTGAGGAGTAATGTTTTAACTATATAAGGCCAAGTGACAGAAGCGATTACTGATGGCGAGCACTAAATAACAGCAGATTGGACACTTCAGCCCAAGTCAAACCTATTAATCAGCTTCTCCCATTCAGAGCGATCGCACTGCCAAACACTTCCAGCTTCACTGAAGAGGGAGGACGATTTATTTTGCTGTGGATTAAACTACAATACTGAAGTCAGAAGTTAAACCTGGCATGCTGGAGTGTGTGGTTTATGCAGATGTGCATTTACTTGTGATGATTTCTTTATATTCAGTCCAGGCTCATTGAAAATACATGCCTCAGCCTGCAGTTTTATGTAAAGTGCATTGCTCTGGATTCGTTTTGCTGCACGTTTCAGATGACAAATCCACTAGAGGCGCTGTCTATAATCTGAAATGTTATGTAGGGTACATTTTGTTGTACATTTCAGATACAGGTCTTTTTTGTACATTTCCATGAGAAGGCATATCGTGCAGATCAGCTGAAGAAGTGGTTCCCAAAGTGAGGTTTGCGGGACAAAGGAGGGGGCGCTTGGTAATTTCCAAAAATCGACTTCATTTTATTAAACTATTAGAATTACCATATTTTATCCATAATCTACAGAAGACAAAAATTGTAGTTAATATTTAAAACATGCGACCCCTGGGGAGATTACGTTATATTAAAGACACAGCAATTGCAGCAGATGCAGCAAATTGATTTAATAGCACCATTAACTTTCTTTTCTTTTTTTTTTTTTTTTTAAAGATTTATTTTTGGCCTTTTTGCCTTTATTAGATAGGACAGTATTTAGACAGGAAGCGAAGTTAGAGAGAGAGAGGGGGGTAGGGTAGGGAAATGTCCTCGAGCCGGGATTCGAACTCGGGACGCCCTGACGTGCTATTGCACCATATGTCGGCACGCTATCCACTAGGCTATTGCGCCGACCACCATTAACTTTCTGACACCTTTACGGTGCTCACGTACAATAAAAATAAATACAGGCTACAACTGAACATGGAGAATGATCATGGAGATTATTTTCCAAGTGATGTTTAACAAAGGAAGGAAAATTTTCCAAGTGTTACCTATTTTTAACCTTAGTTAAGCCTTTAAATAGGACTTTGTTGAATACTATTGAACAATATCTAGTAAAATATTATGTACTGTAAACATATTACGTACACAGAAATCACAGAAATCGCACAGAATGAGGTTTTTTGTGAATGTAAAAATGCAGATTGTTTCTTGTGAGCTTGGGTTTAGTGGTAGGGGGAGAGAATATACAGTCTCTGTACAGTATAGACATATTTATGTCTATGAGAGTCCCCACTGGGATATAATAACAAAGAATGACCTCAGAGTGGCGTTCTTCAAAATTAAACAATGAAAAGACTTGAGCCTATTGGTGTGTGAGCGCTGTTGCGTGCAAGGTTTGTTTATTAAAAACCACCTCAGAGGATATCGAGGGTCTCAAGTCACTGGTATTATTATTTTGGGGGTTGTGAGCTGAAAAGTTTGGAAACCCCTGAGCTAAAGAACCACTGACCCTAAACCCAACCAATTGTGTTTTCATAAGCAAGCATAAGAGAAAAGTGCACTGCCACCACTTACAAAGCCTTTACACAAAATATATGCATTGTTGTTCCTCAAAGCTTAATAAAAGGACTTCATATCACACAGTTTTGTATCATCAATTACATTAAATAGATTAAAATGCAGCAACTATTTGTATTATTTGCAGTAGTATTTTTTTTACGAGTCCAAATATAATTTGCTGTATTGCAACTACAAATAATCACCATATTGGTCTTATATTTATATTCCTAATGGTCTTAAAAAGACTTCAAGTTTTAATTTGCCATTGTGTATCCTGCAAGGACAAGTTACAAAACAGTAATGCAGTTCAAAAGAAATGTAAACAACATGGACCAATGACATATAAAATGAACATATAGTTGAAGTCAGAATTATTAGGCCCCCTGTTTATTTTATCCCCAATTTCTGTTTAATGGAGAGAAGGTTTTTTCAACACATTTCTACACATTATAGTTTTAATAACTCATCTCTAATAACTGATTTATTTTATCTTTGCCATGATGACAGTAAATAATATTTTGCTAGATATTTTTAAGACACTTCTATTCAGCTTAAAGTGACATTTAAAGGCTTAACTAGGTTAATTAGGGTAACTAGGCAGGTTAGGGTAATTAGGCAAGTTATTGTATAATGATGGTTTGTTCTGTAGACTATTGAAAAAAATAGCTTAATGGGGCTAATAATTTTGACCTTAAAATGGCTTAAAAAATTAAAAACTGCTTTTATTTTAGCCGAAATAAAACAAATAAGACTTTCTCTGGAAGAAAAAATATTATCAGACATACTGTGAAAATTTCCTTGCTCTGTTAAACATAATTTGGGAAATATTTAAAAAAGAAAACAAATTCAAAGAGGGGCGAATAATTCTGACTTCAACTGTACATATAAGACGAGACTATAAAAAGGACACAGAGCTCTTCATTAGTGTGTGTGACAGAGGAATTTCTGCCACTGTATTGATTACTCTACACATTTAGACCAGCACCATTATGTGTTGCCTTTGTAGATCAGCTCAGTTATTAATAGTGGTTAGCTACTTTGTCCTTATCTGCCAATGAAAATGGTTCCAAACTCCAGAACAAACCATAAATCAATATGTTTTGTCATCTTGAGCTATGAGTGAATCATTCAATGACTCACTCACAGAGACAGTCACTTATTCCATTGCTGGAGAAATCTGGTTTTGGATCAATTGGTCGCATCAATGATTCCATGATTTATTGATATTAGGAATTACTTGTTCCTTCCTACTGGCTTAAAAATAATAAAGACAGTCAAAGTAAAGTCAAATAATCATTTTAAAAGCAATGAGTTTACCCCCCTTTTAAAAGTAAATTCAAATAATGGCTTTAAAAGCAAAGTAAAGTCAATAAATGGCTTTGAAAGCAACAAGTTTACACACTATAAGTCAACTAATCGCTTTAAAAGCAACAGATTTACTCTATTTTTAAAGTAAAAGTCAACTAATCGCTTTAAAAGCAACAGGTTTACTTTGTTTTTAAAGTAAAAGTCAACTAACCGCATTAAAAGCAACAGGTTTAACACTATTAAAAGCAAGGGGTTTACTCAGCCCTTTTAAGTAAAGTCAACTAATAATTTTGAAAGCAATATGTTTACTCATTTTTTAAGTCAACTAACGGCTTTAAAAGCAACAGCTTTACACACTTTCTTACACTGAAAAATAAATGATGTCTGCAAAGTTGTTGCAAACAATTTATAAGGGTTTAAGTTAAACAAACAAATTAAATTTAGTAATGTTCAACCTAATTTGTTTGTTTAAATTCAGCCCAAATAAATTGTTTACAACCACTTAACTTTTATTGAAAAATGTAGTAAATCCAGTGTAAGTTTTCAGTGCAAGTAAAGTCAACTAATCGCTTTAAAAGCAACGAGTTTACGCATTATTTTTAAGTCAAGTCAACTAACCACATTAAAAAGCAATGGATTTACTCACTTTTTTAAAAGTAGTCAACAAATTGCTTTAAAAGTAACAGGTTTACACACTATTGTTAAGTAAAGTCAACTAACCGCATTAAAAGCAACAGGTTTAACACTATTAAAAGCAAGGGGTTTACTCAGCCCTTTTAAGTAAAGTCAACTAATAATTTTGAAAGCAATATGTTTACTCATTTTTTAAATAAAGTCAACTAACGGCTTTAAAAGCAACAGCTTTACACACTTTCTTACACTGAAAAATAAATGATGTCTGCAAAGTTGTTGCAAACAATTTATAAGGGTTTAAGTTAAACAAACAAATAAAATTTAGTAATGTTCAACCTAATTTGTTTGTTTAAATTCAGCCCAAATAAATTGTTTACAACCACTTAACTTTTATTGAAAAATTTAGTAAATCCAGTGTAAGTAAAGTCAACTAATCGCTTTAAAAGCAACAGGTTTACTCACTTTTATAAAGTAAAGTCAACTAATCGCTTTAAAAGCAATGAGTTTACTTATTATTTTTAAGTCAAGTCAACTAATCGCTTTAAATGCAACAGATTTGCTCACTATTTATAAGTAAAGTCAACTAATGGCTTTAAAAGCAACATTTTTCCTCAAGTAAAGTCACCTAATCACTTTAAAAGCAACAGGTTTTAAAGTAAACTCAACAGATTTACTCGGACTTTCATGTAAAGTCAACTAGTTGCTTTGCATTGTAATAACATGTGCAGTGCTACACCCCTATTCAGCGATGTGTTCATTCTTAAGATGAGTCCTTGACCCTAATAAACTCAGTGTCATAATTCAAACACTCCAAACATGTTCGCTGGGGCTGATGGAAAACAGATATTGAGGTTTCAGTCATGTTTACATAAGCCAGTAAAAGAGAGCTCAATTATGGAGTTTTGTTGAGCTGATTAAACGTCTTCATGTGCACGGGTGAATAAATGACATGTGAATAATCGCTCTGGAGCTGCAGGAGAATGAGCTCATATACTGACTGATGGACTCACAGAAACAGCGGTCCTGAGACGTGACATGAAAGCCAGAAGATGGAAAAAAAAAAGACCCCATTTCACACTTCCAACAAATAGTGGTCATTGGCAAAACCTCTACTATACTATAAAGAAATATTAGCTCACCATTGCGGCTCGTTTGTACTTTCTTTAATTTGATTCTGATTGGCTGCAGGTGTTGCAGATTCAATTCCTTACCCAGACGCGTGACTGAGCTGTTTTTATTTCCCCAGAGCGACACTGACAAGTGCAAAGGCTAAACCTCACAGAGTATCACATAGTAACATGTTATTGAGTAGGGCAGGCCACATCATACATGCAGAATTTGTGATAATTCTCTTTTTATTTTAGCCAACATAATCAAACTTACACTACCTGACAAAAGTCTTGTGGCCTATCCAAGTTTTAGGAACAAAAAACAATTACTTGACTTCTAGTTGATCATTTGGTATCAGAAGTGTCTTCTATGAAAGGCAAAGGCCTTTAGATTACGCATATTTGACCACAATAAAATATGATCATACCTTGATTTTTTATTATTTCATTAGGACAGTAAGGTCTGACTTTGCTTAAACAAACAGAAATAATGTCCAGTATAGAATATAAAGTCATGCTGCAGTGGAAACAGAATGAATATTGTGTCTGACTCCATCATGAGCTTGGAGGACTGCATCATACATCTCTGAATGACTCAAATCACGCATTAATAAAGTCATCTGGAATGGCAAAGAAAGCGTTCTTGCAGGACTCCCAGAGTTCATCAAGACTCTTTGGGTTCATCTTCAATGCCTCCTCCTTCATGTTACGCCAGACATGCTCAATAATGTTCATGTCAGGTGACGGGGCTGGTCAATCCTGGAGCAGCTTGACCTTTAGGAGCTTTGATTTGGAGTATGAGAGTATGAGAAGGAGCTCTATCCTGCTGGAGAATTGTCCCTCTCCTGTGGTTTGTAATGTAATGGGCAGCACAAATGTCTTGATACCTCAGGCTGTTGATGTTGATCATCCACTCTGCAGATCTCTCGCACGCGCCAATAATGAATGTAACCCCAAACCATGATTTCTCCTTCACCAAACTTGACTGATTTCTCTGAGAATCTTGAGTGCATGTGTGTTCCAGTAGGTCTTCTACAGTATTGGTGATGATTGGGATGCAGTTCAACAGATGGTTCATCAGAGAAATCCACCTTCCAAATGATCAACTAGAAGTCAAGTTATTATTTGTCGCTCTTACAACTGGATCCACCACAAGACTTTTGTCAGGGATATTATTGAAGGTTGTTAACATGTAATCTGTTTGCACATGGTGTCACTGTCTTCACTAAATCATGTTTCTGATCAATGGCATCTTTTTCCAAATCTTGCTCTGTGAAACATGCTTGCATACATTTTCAGGCCTTTATAATCATGTGGTTTTATGAATGAACGGTAAAACAGTACAGTACAGATTGAGTACAAAATAGGTAATGAATGCAAAATTAGTCATGCTTTTCAAGAAATGAGTTTATACCCACATTAAAAAAATACTAGTCATTTATTGTAAATACTATAGTGCTTTTAGCAGAGTTAGAGTTATACTTGATTGTAGGACTGCATGATGTTGGAAACATTGCATTGCATTCATATCTCAATATACTGTATATTGCAGTAAAATACAATAATCTCACCTGGTTACTTGAATATCTTTGTAAAGAATTCATCGTTTTAAGCTAAATGTTTGATTTATTGTGCCCAAATGGCTTAAATATGCTTGAAATGCATACAGAGCAAATCTTTAACTTTCACTCAGATCCTGCAATGCGACTATTGTGGATTCAAACATTGTGATATCGATGCTGAAACAATTTAATGATGATGAAATGATATAAGCTCTACTTTGCACACTGAAAAAAACAATAAGCTAGATTTACTTAAGAATATAGTGCATCATTTTTGCATCCCTCTTTTTAAGCAATTTTCACATTAAATTTAAAGCAATATTACCTAAAAATCATTAGTTGGTGACGCTTAATTTTTTGAGTATCCTAGCAAATGGTTTTGCTCAAATTTATTGGTGTAACACAATATTTTAAGCAGTTTTTGTTTACAATTTAAGTTATTTCTACCAACAAAATTCTGTTTACCCAATTTTAAAATCTTACGCTCATTTTAATTGAAAATGTTTAGTTCTTTAACTTTAAAATACCAAGTCACTTACCAGTTAACTTAAAATTAGCTATAAAAAGAGTGGAAGAAACAACAGATAACAGGGTTAAAGTAAAGTACTTCTTTATTAGACAAATGCATCTTTAAACATTTCTTAAAAGATTTTTAGCTGTTCAAAAAATTGCAAAAAAAGTTTAAAAATGTACCGCTTTAGTAGAAACAATTGTTCAAAAACTGTTTCAAGAGTATTCTTAAAGCAGTCTTGAACTCAGTCCCCAAATAACTACAGTAGAGTATAGCTAATAAGTGACATTAACAACACCAACCATAATCCTCACATGTAGAAATAAATAAATCAATCAAGGTAGTTTATCATTAAGGCCCAATCCCAATTCTACCCCTTAGCCCTTCCCCTTACCCCTAGTTTTGCGCGTGCCCGCCAAGGGGTAGGGCTGTCCCAATTCTCTTTAACTTGAAGGCGTAGGGCTAAGGGCTAGGGGTATACACCCCTTCGAACGAAGATTTTCGAGGAGCACACTTCAAACGGAGGGGTAAGAATATTTCCCAGAATACACCTGACACAACTGAACCCGGAAGTAAGGAGATCCACAAAAACAAACACATGTTTTATTATATTCATAACCGCGTTCATGTTTTACGGTCATGCTTTAAAAAAAAACGCAAAAAAAAACGCTAAATTTCGCGATCTATAATCCCTAATAATAACTCCTGTACAGCAGTCCTACAACATTCTGTCACTCGATAACACTCGAATACCCTGTCAGAGCAGTCTAGTGGCTGAAAATGAGCTTTTTACAGTGTCTGCTATAATGTTAATGTTGTTTTAGTGTGTTTACATTGATGAATATGGCCACTGTGTAAATACACAGTACAGTTATGATCTTATTGCCACATTAGATCGTTATGATAACATAATATAGGCCTTCAGTGATTTCCTGAAGATAAACACCACAAAATAACACAACTGGAATAACTACAGCAGTCGCCATCGTCTGATCTCATATGAAGCAAGAGATCGTGATGACATGATGACGTGTGCAGGTGTTGAAGTGCTGTCCCAATTCTTAGGGGTAAGTTTTGAAGCCCTTACCCTTAACCCTCGGTTGTAAGGGCCAAGGGGAAGGGGTAGGGGTAGGGGTACAAAAATAGAATTGGGATTGGGCCTTAAAATGTCTATAGATACAGGTATAAATGATTTTTTGCAATGGTAATGATCACATTACCATGGATAATTACTGAACTGTTCACCTAGTCTTTTGTAGTCTTGACACGTACAAAAGAAATCAATCGAAGTGTTTCTGCAGACTGTTTTTATCAAGTCTGATTATAGAAAAATAAAATGTATACATTTTTTACCATTAGAAGCTGCTTATATTTACACACTGCTGACAGACGCCGTGTTTAATCCTACTATAAAAGTGATTTTTTCCATAATAGTAGGGGTGTCAAAATTAATTGTTTGAACCGTGATGCAGACGCCGACAATTCGGTATCAGTTCAGTAATAATCATAACCGGTTATTATGTACTGGTATTATTTATCTCCCATGCGTTATGGCGCGGTAGAATACTATGGCGAAGGAGGCGAGAAAATAAAATGCTCCAGCTACCTAAAGAGCAGATCATTGTGCACAATTCACAGCTTGTGAGTTTGCTGGACAGTCTTTTACTGACACTGTCGAAAGTACAACACACAAGCCGATATTTAACTACTAGGGGAAAATGAAAGCTGGTAAAACTCCATCTCTGCCTCTCTCTCACTTTGCCCTGTTTGTGACTTTTCCTCTCCTTTCGGCTGTTAAAGCAATACTTGTGGATCCAGACACGAGCGTGTCTGTAGTGAGAGTTTTCTCCACTGTGTCTATTACGGATTACCTGTGATAACCAAGTATTATGTGCATATACACCGAACCACGGCTGCACTCATCGGTGAACAGCACTGACAGTTTTAGAGCCAATCACAGCCCTTTCTGTTGATCTGGTGAGGACAATGACCAATCATAGAACTCTCTCGACAGCGCTCAAAAAACAAGCGGGATAATATTTACATTAGTTTATTTGCTCTTAATGCTCATGTTGTCTTCTGTGCATGTATTTGAGTTTTGTTTGATGCATTCAAAAAGAGTGTTTTCATTGAGCAGGTCAAATTAAAGGTACAGTTCATATCCGCACCTTAATTTCTCACCTAGACCTGCTCATGTTACTGTAGACAGAGTTGTGTTTGGTCTCTCCTCAAAGGAGACTCCCTGTTGATTGAACTTCTCAATCATAAAAACACAACGGTAAAAATATGCAACTCCTTACTCTCTACCTAACCCTTGACACAAGGATGATGAAGCCAAATTTAAATCAATCCTCAGGACTCCTAACCCATTCACAATCAACACCTCTGGGTTCGCAGTTTTAACAGTGAAGTTCCTAAACAACAACCGTTTTTTTACGATATGCTTGGGGGATGAGAGTTCATGCAATGTTGGAGCACAGCTTTCTCTCTGGTTAAACCCCACAGCATTACCTCATCAATCCCTCTGCTTCCAGATCATTCAGTCAGCCCTCCAGATGTGCACCGCAGCCACATTACAGCAGTTACCGCAATTTGCTTCTTGTCATAACTATATAGTCCAGGGGGCCTTCCAGAGCATCCCGCAGCCCATTAGCAGTGTTTGCATGTGATTTGTGCGAGTCTGCTGTGCACATGTTGGAGAAGATGCCAGTGAGTTTCAGTCTATTTCAGGGAACACGTTCAAGATTCCACAGGAATGGTCTATATTTCAAAGAGATAAATGATAGTGTAGTGAGGCGTTGGAAATCGGATGGTGTTGGAGGTGTTAAGCTAATGATTAGGTGTATAACAGAGCAGATCCGCTGGACTGGGGAAATACTGATGGGGAGGAAAGTTAAACACGATAGACTGATTTGAAGTAGATGTCACAGTTACGTCAATTGCAGCTGCCCATGTATAGTGGTGGCAGAAAAACAGCTAAAAAAAATTCAATGTTTATGAGCCTTTGATGTCAAAATTGGAAAGTAAATAAGTCACAGAGTACATAATCAAAGAAGCTAAAAGCAGACGTTTGTACTGATATTAACGTTTAATATTAATGTCTTACATAACATTTGTATATTGCAGCTCACAATTACTCCTCCAAAATGCAAGTTTGAACTGAAACACTATTTATATCTCAGAAATAATGAGCTTGTCAATCCTGAAGGTGGGTATATACAAAAACAGAGCTAAGAAGAAAAGAGAGAATTGTGTTTTTCCTAAGAATAAAGACTTTTAATATTCACCACATAAAGAATTTGGCTAACCTTATAATTACATAAATCTTATAAAAGTCCATAAAGTCATACAAATATTTCAAATTAAAACATTTAAATAAAAAAAGTTATTTACTACTTAATTTACTTGACATTTTCAAGGTTTTTTTCAAGACAGTGAACACTGTTCTTCATATAAAATAGTTTGCTGAAGTAAATCAAAATACACGTGACTTTTAATTAAGCTAACCCCATTGGACAAAAAATCAAACATGTAAGCAAATATTGACCCATGCTAATTCACTAAACACCCTTTGAAATGTACACATAGTAATACCTTTGCAAGAACTGCCAACAACTTAGGTCCGTGACAGGTATTCTGCGACCATAATGCACATGTATCACAAACATCTACAAACCTATAATTAGCATATAGGCTATAGCAGTGGTAGGCAAACTTTTTAGACCCGAGGGCCACATCAAGTTTTGCAAACCAAGTGAAGGGCCACATGTCAAATCCTTCAAAAAAATAACTTTTATTTATAGTGGCAGTATGCATGGAACATGTAATATCGGACAGAAACGTGTCACATTAACACACACATTTTAAAATTGTTATTATTGAGTCATATTTACAAGTCAAATTAATTTGCACTGCTATTTATATTTACTTATCAATCATCATAAAACAATAAAATAATCCCTTATAAAGTATAATAATAATGTAATAATTTTTACAGTGGAGAATAGAAAAGTTATTGTCTGATAGAAAAAAAAATCTCATTTCTGTCCGATATTGGTCGAGAAGTATTTTGTTGTCCATTCAACACATGACATTCAGAGTCAATTTTTCTTTTCTTTTCTTTTTTTTGCCTGACTCATTTTCAGTCATTAACGGTCGAGTGCATTTTAATATTTGAGAGTGTGTTTTAATTTTACTGGTTGCGCTAACTGTACCGCGTGAAATACTGCCGTCAAATGGCGTTCACTTGTATTGCATCATTAATTTACTAATTCTGAAACCGTTACTCAGAAGCAGCATTTTAAAAACTACCTTGCGGGCTGGATGAAAGAGTTTAGTGGGCCGCATATGGCCCACGGGCCGTAGTTTGCCCACCTCTGGCCTATACTGTTGCACTTGCTCATATATCCTTGCAGAGGCTTTGTAGGTCCTTTGGATATATTTTTAATTTTGCACATTTCACACACACCTTCCCCAAGGGGTGGCCCAACCAGTTATTAGGTTTAGGGGGCAAATACTTTCACACAGACTTTTTCTTTGGCTAATATTTAAATTTGTTTGATAATCTGAAACATTAAAGTGTGACAAACATGCAAGAAAGAAAGAAAGAAATCAGTAAGGGGCAAACACTTTTTCACATCATTGTAATTTGCATTTAAAAGGTGAAATACCACTCCAAAATGGCATATTTTGCTCACACCCAAAAAGTGTCAAATTGGACATACTTTTATAAATGATCTGTGGAATATTTTGAGCCTAAAGAGACTAAAATAGTATATTGGCAAACGTTGAAATTGGATTAACTTTTTTGCAATTAACCTTATGCCAGAAGTACTATTGATTAAGTTTTACTTGCTTCAAATTCCTCAATACTTATTTAAAGGTGCAGTACACCCTAATTTGACATTTCTGCTATATATCCTCATCCTCCACTTGATTTTATTTCTTCTGTTGGACACAAAGGAATATATACTGAAGAATGCTGGAATAAAAACAGCCATTGACTTCAATAGTATTGTTTGTTCCTACTATGGATGTCAGTGTCAACGTTCCTCAGAATATCTTGTTTTGTGTTCATCAGAAATTCATTCATTTTCCTTCAGCTTAGTCTCTATTTCAGAGGTCGCCACAGCGGAATGAACCACCAACTATTCCAGCATATGTTTTACGCCGTGTATTCCTTTCCAGCTGCAACCCAGTACTGGGAAACACCCATGCACACTCATTCAAACACACACACTCATACACTACGGCCAATTTAGTTAATCAATTCCCTTATAGCGCATGTGTTTGGACTGTGGGGGAAACCGGAGCACCCGGAGGAAACCCACACCAACACGGGGAGAACATGCAAACTCCACACAGAAATGCACACTGACCCAGCGCCCTACTTGCTGCTGCTAACCACTGAGCCCCCGTGCCACCCTCAGAAACTCATAAAAGTTTAAAACCACTTGCGTGTGAGGAAATTTGGGTGAACTATCCCTTTAATGACTTCACTTTCTGTAGAAGAGATTTTCAATCAATGCTGCTACACTCACCATTTATGTCCCAGACAATGTACTTCCCTCATTTTTAATAAACGGCGTGTCTTTGCCAATGTCAATGTAGTAAAGAACAGTGGAGTGTTTCTCACAGCCCAGCAGCAGCACTTCATTCATTTGGCCGATCTGCACATGTGGAAAGACCTGATGGAGGAATTCATCAGTAAAGCTCCTGAACGCTGCATTAAAGCTACTGGCAGCAGTGAAGCACCGGCTGCCCTCCATCTTGGCTCCAGAGCTTTAACTCATCACCAGACTCCCTGAAGAATAACTTAACAGATTTTCTTTGTCAAATAAAAACCCAAATCAGAAAAGGAAAATGCAAATATAAAAAAAAGAAAGTAGTGACTTCCAAATTTACTTTGACGTGTATTTCATTGCAAAAACAGTTGGTCCAGGAGCAGTGTACTGCTAGTAATCAGGTAAATTGATGAAATAATGACGTGATGTCAACTGGTGATTGTAATTATGATTTGGTGCAAAAGCAGCATCCACTAATGGTCTAGTCCTTAAGGAGCAAAGATGGGACTATGATCGCAAGTTTGCCAATATATACACATGAGAAAATTATTTTTATTGACAAACAACCGTGATCTCCAATCCCTCAGACGGCGCTGCATCAAGAATCCTCATTCATCTATAAGCCAGATCACCACATGGGCTCAGAACTACTTTGGCAAACTTTTGTCAAGTACCACAATACGTAGTTACATTCACAAATGCCAGCTAAAACTGTACTGTGCCAAAAGGAAGCCCTATGTTAACAGTGTGCAGAAGCGCTGTTGACTTCTCTGGGCTCTGAGGCATCTGAAATAGATCGTCACACAGTGGAAACATGTACTGTGGGCAGATAAATCAGTATTTCAGGTGTTTTTTGAGAGAAATGAACACTGTGTGCTCCAGACCAAAGAAGAAAAGGATCATCAAGACTGTTACCAGCAACAAGTCTAAAACCCAGGGTTAGTAGTGTCAAGAAGGGAGTCCATACTAGCAGAAACAGATCCCATGTCAATATGTTACAATATGTTATGTTACAGAAGGAGATAGTACGGGGAGGTTTGGTGGAGGAAATGAGGGAGTGCAAAATGAAATGAGAGAAGAAAATGATCAGTTATTGAGAATTCATCAGCTGTAAAGTCAATGGGAGCATCAGAGCAACAGATTAGGTCAAGGATGTGTCCTGGGGACATTGATAAGTTGCTGAAGTCCAAACTCTCAAGAGTGGATATAAAATATCTTGTAAGAGAGTTATTAATGTTATCCACATGAATATTAAAATCTCCTAAAATATTATATGGGGACAGGGTGGTAATATGTGTTAAAATAGTGGTGGGCCGTTATCGGCGTTAACGTGCTGCGTTAACGTGAGACTCTTATCGCGCGATAAAAAAATATCGGCGTTAATCTATTCTCAAAGTTGGGTGAGAGCTGGGTCTTTTCTACGCAGGCTATGATGACTTTCACCTTGATAGTTTAGCGCAGATGTATACCTGACCGGTGAGCCGTCTGGGAAAGAAGTGCCCTTCTGAATCAAATCAGCAGGATGCCTGACTCTAACTGCAGTTCAGCAGTTTCACTTTAACTCACGAACATTTAATTCATGCCTTCGTGACAAACTGCGGTATTAGACGCAAATAAGGAGTAAGGACAGGTGAGAGTGTTATGGAATTTAATAACGCACGCCAAATGAGAAGAAAAAAAACTTCTGCATTTCGCGATGTGTGTGTGTGTGTGTGTGTGTGTGTGTGTGTGTGTGTGTGTGTGTGTGTGTGTGTGTGTGTGTCTGTATGTCTGTGCGGTCCTTTACTGACAGACGCCTGTGTGGATCTTGTCGGAAAATATGGCGAAAAGTCCTACATGACGGGAATAGTTTGTCAGTAATGCCACTAATATCTGCATACTCCACGTCTCAATTCCATTTCTGTTTAATTCAGTTATGACTTTAGTCGCATTAAGTAATCAAAAATCGCTGTTTACATGGTAGACTCTTAATCAGAGTATTGTTTTAATCATATTAAAATCGTATTAAAGTATTGTTGCCCATGTAAACATACTCAAAGATTGACACCGTCAGGGCTCTGTGAACTTGTCTTTGTGAAGCAGCATTTTCTGTATGTACGTACATCAAAAGCAAGTATGAAATCACTGTTTGGAGCTTATGTAGGCCCATAGATATATACACTAGATATCGCATAGGGACCCTGAGCATGCGTCAATAGCGCCGCCACATTGGTACAGTGCTTCTAGGACAAACGTCATTCAACCGCACTAGTCAAGACAGTGTGCCAATATGAAGATGCTGGACTTTAGCGATGTGTTTGCGTTGTAGTAACGAGCAAACAAAGAAAACAAAGCACAAAGGCATCACATTTCATAGGTAAGATTTTGTTTTTGTATGTTATGAACTTTTGTGCTTAACAAGTCACGATATTGATGATAATACAGTCACCTACTGCATTCAACATAAGGCAAAAGAGCATCCACTCGCACTAAATTCTAGACTTATGCTAGTTTTGTTGAATAAAATAAGCAAACAATGTTATGAAATATGACAAGAAGATGCTGCCGTGCTAAAAACTTGTATTATTGTCGGCTAAGTGAACGAGTCGTTCATAACGGAGATTCATTCACAAACGGATCGCTCCCTCCGTCTGAATGAGAAGTGAAAGCAGGAGAGGGGGGTGTTTCAGGACATGGATTAGATCAAATTAAACAGGGAAGGAGGGTAATGCATTTCCATGCACACAAACACTCACTCTTTGTCAGGAAGGCCCGTGCGGTCACATCCATCAATGTAGAAAAGTGATGTAAAATTATAATATTTCCTAATGGAAAAAAATATTTGCATACTGACCACCGGGGAAAACTCCCGATCATAGATATATGTGTATATGTGTATTTCTCTGGCTTTGGATGGCCACAGTCCTCCGCTTCACCTTGGTCCCGCATTCATTTCAATGGAGCGCTACCCTGTACTAAAATGGCGGCTCTATTGATGCATTCGTTCTAATAGACAATAGCAGGGTAGGCAACATCTAATGTATATATCTATGATGTAGGCCTACAGCTCAACATTCATGTTTAACTGAATAAACTGAGTAAACACAAAGTACATCTTACTGAACATCATTTATTTTCATCACCAATTATCAGAGTAGAACAGTTCCTCAAGCAGTTTGTGATGCACTTTGGAAACAGGAGATGAACCCCTGGTCTAATGCGTCACCTGGCTTGAGAAACCCGTTCTCAATGACTTGTTATTTGGGTAGCACACATATTCTGAATGCCTTCGGCAGAACTCAAATGAGCCATTTTAATCTAGATTAATCTAGATTAAAAAAATTAATCTATGCCCACCTATAGTTAAAAGAGTCACTTAGAAAGTCATTGACGATAAAGTATGGCAACATATGTAGGTGTGGATACAGAGAACTTGGATAACATAGATTCAAAAGAAATGAATGAAGGAACAGGAACCGGCGAGATTTTCAAACTATCATCGCAAGACCTCCTCCACGACCGGACCCCAGGACTGACAGGTGTAAACAAACCCTCCAGAAGTGGATTCACTAAGTCTCTGGGTTGTTGCCAAGTCTTAGTTAGACACAAAAAGTCAAGGCTGCGGTCAGTGAGGACGTCCTGGATAAGATGTCCCTTGCTCAGAAGTTTAAAAGACCGAAGTTCACTTAATTATTGTCAGAAAGTGCAGCAGTGTTAGCCGCCCGGGCTATGACTTCAAGTCATAGTTTAGCATTTTGATGATTAACATTTGTCCAGAACAATAATAACAGCTTTATGTCTGTTATAAAACAGCATGTAAGGAATTTCTGTTGTGTACTGCTCATTGCTCAATGAATATGCATAATCAGAATGTCCTATAATAATAAGCACTGGGTCAGGATCCAAGTGTAGATCAAGCACATCTGAAAGACTTGAAGATTTTTCACTGCAGCTTGGGAAAAGTAGCCCTTTCCCTCTCCTTCATCATCTGCGTTTCTTAATAATGAGCGCTGACTTGTTCTTTTCCCTGCTCTGTCATTCAGTGCTGTGTTTGCTCACAGCATGTGCAGGTGATGGCTTTCACAGAGAGAGTGTGTTTAGTGCTGTATGCATAGGCAGGAGTCACTGTTATTACTGCTCAGATGTAGGGTTAGGGGGTTCTTATAAACCCTAACCTTAGGTATTAAACTACAGCCTATAACCTGCCCACATTGTTTGAGATACTGATGAAAGATAGACGTTTACATTGCATTTCAAAGCAGACAGAACTATAGTTTTTCTTTCTGCAAATGATAAACTTTCAGTCTGTTATGCATTGACTACACAAATCTCATGTACTGTATTCTCAGTTGCCGATCATCTATAATCCCAACTCAACATTGTATATCCTGCAATGTGACTATTGGACACACACAATTGCGTTATCAATGCTGAAATGATATATTTTGCAGCCCTAATCAGCACTATAAGACAAAACTCATTGCACCGTTCAGCATTTAGTGATTAGCTAATGACAGATCACGTCTTCTGAACTCTTCAGCGAGTCCTGTTTTGTCCATCACTGGGGAATAACTTCAGCTAAAACACTTGACTGTGGTTTCCCGCTTGAAATGCACAATCTCTGCTTTCATACGCTTGGTCCGAGCTGAAGAGCAGATGTTGAACCTGTTTCAGCGATATCTGCCCATTCCTGCTCCAGATGCCGACTGCAGGCGGTTCACGACAAGGTCAGACCGCTGGAGGAGATACCAGGCTAATTATACACGCAGAAACTGATTGACAAAAATGCAGAAAGACACAATTATTAACATTTTAATTCTTTTAAAAATATTTCCCAAGTAGGGCGGGGTGATGGCTCAGTGGTTAGCACTGTGACCTCACAGCAAGAAGGTCCCTGGTTCGAGTCGTGGTTGGGCCAGTTGGCATTTCTGTGTGGAGTTTGCATGTTCTCCCCGTGTTGGCGTGCCCCAGTGCATAATAATTTACAAGTGATTTTTCAAGATACTAGTATTTAGGGCTTTATTGATTAACTGGAGTGTGCGGTTTACATCGATTTGCTTGAATGAAAATCACATGCGATGCTACCCTCTGGGCTCAGGGCTGATATAAAGAAAAATTAAAATGAATAAACCTCTGAATGTATGTTCATGTTGAAATGAACAGTGGAAAATATTGGGGAAACAAATGATCTTGAAAAAGTTTCCCTAAAGGTCCCTTAAGAATAATTTTGAGTTTACTTTTATTATATTACTATGGTGGCACAGTGGCTCAGCAAGAAGGTCGCTGGTTCAAGTCCTGGCTGGGTCAGTTGGTGTTTCTGTGTGGAGTTTGCATGTTCTCCCTGTGTTGGTTTCCTCCGGGTGCTCCGGTTTCCACCACAGTCCAAACACATGCGCTATAGGGGAATTGATGAACTAAATTGACCTGTAGTGTGTGTGTGTGTGTGTGTGTGTGTGTGTGTGTGTGTGTGTGTGTGTGTAGGTGTTTTCCAGTACTGGGTTGTAGCTGGAAAGGTGTCCACTGCGTAAAAAATATGCTGGAATAGTTGGCGGTTCATTCCGCTGTGGCAACCTCTGAAATAGAGACTAACTGAAGGAAAATGAATGAATGATATTATTATCATTATTATTATTATTATTATTATTATTATTATTATTATCATTATAAAATATCAGGGCAACGCAGTGGCGCAGTAGGTAGTGCTGTTGCCTCACAGCAAGAACGTCGCTGGGTCGCAGGTTCGAACCTCAGCTGGGCTGGGTCAGTTGGCGTTTCTGTGTGGAGTTTGCATGTTCTCCCTGCGTTTGCGTGGGTTTCCTCCGGGTGCTCCGGTTTCCCCCACAGTCCAAAGACATGCAGTACAGGTGAATTGGGTAAGCTAAAATTGTCCATAGTGTATGAGTGTGAATGTGTGTGTGGAAGTTCCCAGAGATGGGTTGCGGCTGGAAGGGCATCCGCTGTGTAAAATCGCGCTGGATAAGTTGGCGGTTCATTCCGCTGTGGCGACCCCGCAAGAGACAAAGCCGACAAGAAAATGAATGAATGAATGAATAAAATATCAATCTTGTTAAATCTGATCTTTAATTGACAGTTAGCAAGGTTATTGAGGGCAATTTTTTTCTTCTTAGCATTTTTATATCCTATAATTTAATTATATGCTTAAGCTGTTTTTTTTGTGGGGGAAAAAAAATCGATTTCAATTGTAAATTAATTTTTTGGTGAACAAATCTAGGATCCCTTCTAATATTCAGCTTAAAGTGGCATTTAAAAGTTTTAATTAGGTTAATTAGGCAAGTCATTGTATAACAGTGGTTTGTTCTGGAGACAAAGGGAAAAAAAGACCTTAAAAAATATTTATTATAGAAAATATTATAGAAAAAATATTTTAGAAAATACTGTGAAAAATTCCTAAATCTGTTCAACATCATTTGAGAAATATTTGAAATTGAAGAATCATAACTTCACAGAACTGCTAATAATTTTGGTGTCAGCTGCATTAAAATATTGTGCAAGCTTCTGAAAATTCTAAGCGGCTCACTTCTTCCCGTAATGCTTTGATTGTGAGAACCGCCAGCTAAATATAAAACACTTTTCCAGGCCTGAGAGATGTTTTGTCTAAATTATGTTGGCTCGTCCTCTGTGTGTTGTCTAGCGAGTGTGTATTTGTTTTGGTGCACAGTTTAGTCTAGGTTTCGCAAGTGGAATTAAACAGATAGTCGAGCTTTGAATCCGACTCCAAACCCAACACAGCGTGAGTCCGCCACGAGTCAAGCTGATCCCAGTTTCTGCATCAAACGGGAGAGAGAATGAAAGGGAAAACCGCAATTCAATTGAAATTCGTTTGAAAAGGGGAAGTTAATTAAGTCGGTCTGCTTTGCTTTACATGGAACATTTCCTTGATCGCTGACACATGTAATTATAGCGCATTGGCAAATCAACAGTTCTTTAGAAACTCGGTATTTTTTTGTTCCAGTGCATCTTTTTTTGGGTAAACGTCATCAGTATTCTCTCTCTTTCTGCTGCTCCCTAATATATAGTGTTGAAAATAAAGCTGGAAGATACTGGAAAATTATGTGATATGCGATATTCCTTAAGTATAATATTTCCGTTCAAAACTGCTGTTTTTATTAGCTATGTTTTAAATCATTAATTTATTTAATGATGTTAAAATAAACTGGTAAAATATATATTTTCAGATCTAATTCATTCTAATTCAGACTAAAAAAAACTGTCAAGGTGCAAACATTTAAAGCTCTGTTTTAACGATCTAGGCGCAAAGTCTAAAGCGCAGAGCGCAAATGCATTAGGGTCGTGTCCCAATCCACTTTTGCTATTATAATGATGGAGAAATACGCTTTGCGCCCGGCGCATGGTCTAACAGGCCTGTGTTTATTCTCTTAATGAGTTCTGGGTGTGTTTTGAGCATACCCTGCATTAAACCAATCAGAGTCTCATCTCCCATTCCCTTTAAGAGTCAGTTGCGTCGCGTCGGGGCATTTGCTATTTACATGGCGGCTTTGTAAGTGTAAAAACTGAACGCTTCACTAGCGAGAAAACGGTTAAACAGAGCATCTGCAGCGCGAGGATAAAGAACGAGCCTCCTCCATTCAGCCTCTTTACTTTCTCTTCACTTTTACTCTTTACTTTACTCCTTTGGTGAATAAGGAAACGGTGGAAACTCACTCCACTGAACACATCCATTAGCTCACATATGTAATTTCCTTTGTTAAAGGGCCATGAACCCCCCCACTTTCGGCTCAAGTCTACCTCAGAATTTTTTCAAAAAATGCATCATAATGGGCGTGGAGCTCTGCGAGCAGAGGCAGGAGTGGGCGTGGAGCTCTGCGAGCAGAGGCAGGAGTGGGCGTGGAGCTCTGCGAGGAGAGGCAGGAGTGGGCGTGGAGCTCTGCGAGCAGAGGCAGGAGTGGGCGTGGAGCTCTTCGAGCAGAGGCAGGAGTGGGCGTGGAGCTCTGCGAGCAGAGGCAGGAGTGGGCGTGGAGCTCTGCGAGCAGAGGCAGGAGTGGGCGTGGAGCTCTGCGAGCAGAGGCAGGAGTGGGCGTGGAGCTCTGCGAGCAGAGGCAGGAGTGGGCGTGGAGCTCTGCGAGCAGAGGCAGGAGTGGGCGTGGAGCTCTGCGAGCAGAGGCAGGAGTGGGCGTGGAGCTCTGCGAGCAGAGGCAGGAGTGGGCGTGGAGCTCTGCGAGCAGAGGCAGGAGTGGGCGTGGAGCTCTGCGAGCAGAGGCAGGAGTGGGCGTGGAGCTCTGCGAGCAGAGGCAGGAGTGGGCGTGGCCAGCAGAGCATGGGAGAAGGAGGGAAGCGAACAACTGTTGTCTGTCGGCTCACAAAATGAGACACAAACGGTGAGGAGACCTATGATTTTATAGTTAACAAAGTTAAAATGCAAAGAAATAAACAGTAATTTAATGCCCTGCTACATTTGTTATTCCTAATTTTATATACACAACCACAATTTATATCATTATAAAGAGAATTGTGTTTATATAAACACTGTAAATGAGGACTTCTCCCTCAATCCGAGTCTGAATGCAGACTCAGTGCAGCAGGTCTCTTGACCTGAGTTTATTGCACCAGAGGCTGTTTTCAGATCAGTGTTTCTCTGACTGTAAGTGTCTCTGTATAGATCTCCAGACAGTGAGACTCATACCGTGATTTACTGTGTGTAAACGAACAGATAGGGCGCTTCTGCTTGTCTTCATGTGAGAATGAGTGATGCGCTCAGCAGATTTGTGTCCTACTGTCTCTTTTTAACGTCTCTGTGTGTGTGTGTGTGTTTGTAAGTGCAGTAAGTCAAGGGGATGTGAATTCCAGACCTGAACAGTAAGAATGATTAATAAATCCATATGAAAGGTGCTTACAGTCACGTCTCGTTTTCAGTATCGGGCTCAGGCGCGCTTTGCACTCACACTACAAGCATACTGAGCCCAAGTGAACCGCGCTTTGGCACACCACTTCCAACTGGGCCAGGGCCGGCCAACTGAACCATGCCTGAGCCCAATTCAGAGCACTCACACTTCTCAAACGATCCGGGAAGCGGGCCTGGGCACAGTTCGGATTGCATACTGTGAGTACGACCTTAGACTTTGTGCTTAGATCGTTAAAATAGAGCCCTTAGACTCAAACACATTCACACACTGAAACACATTTGCATACACACAGACACACACATTTTCATTATTTTAAGGGTATCTATGTATGAAAGTAGATTAAGTGAGTTTTTTCTTTAATACAGGCAAATTAATCTGCCAAAGACTAAAAGCAAAATAAATATTATTAAAAAGTAAAACAGGATTATTGTACTTACACCATTAGCAGATTATTTAGCTTGCTTTAAAGAAAAACTCACCTAGACTCATCATTACTGAAAACAACACAATATTTCTTGCTTGTCTGGAAGAGGCTTCTTGATTTAAGATTGTGTGGCTATTTGGACTTTAGGTAAGAAAAGCATTTGTTGCAGTGCAGGCTGAGAGGTGTTGCATTATATCAATATATTAACGCATGGCCTGTTTTGATTGTGCAACACTAAATATTAGAGGTGTGAACCTACACTGGTCTCACGGTTCGGTTCGGTTACGATTATCATGCCATCGATTCGGTTCAATTCGATATCTCGGTGCATCACGGTGCATTGACGATTCTTTCTATACACAGTTTTAGATTTTCCTCACAGCACAGCAATTCTTGTATTAAAATGTATAAATATATTTATATACTATTCGTAAAACAATTTTGTCCTTTAATACAAACAGTCAGAATAAAGGTAAAGTTAGTTTTATATTCACACATTGGTTCATTTAGAAGTCTCTATATTGTTTATCATGTTACTTTGAATATTCGATTGGAATTAGCATACAAGTAACAAACAACATTAACACTATCTAATTGACTGTGAACAATGTTGTACTTTGATAGTCATTGGCTGCTAATATGATTTCCCTATTTAGAATTTGCAAATAATACTTCTGAAATTATATTATTAAGGAGAATGTCTGAATATCCCAATATAAAACCAACTTTACCTCTATCTTCAGATATATAAACTGTGCCTTTAAGCAACACAAGCATTTATAGCAAATAAACAAATATAAATATCCCGCTCGCTTTCTGAGCCTCGTCTACCAACTACCAAGTTCTTTTTTACAGCCCTTTGATTGGTCACGCGCACAACAGAAAGGGCTGTGATTGGCTCTTACACGCTGGTGCTCTTCACAGCTGCACTCATGGGCCACAGTGAGAGAGAAATGGAGTTTATTTTCATTCTCTTAATCACCGTGAAATAGGGGCTTTTGCATAAGTGTCAGTGAAACAGAGTTCAGCAAACACACACACAGTGAAATTGTGCACAGTTTCTGAGTTTTTCGTGGTTAGAGCGTTGTAAATAGCCTACTCGGGCTCGCCGCTCGCCTCCCTCGCCATAGTAAGCTACGGAGACATATCGCATGTGAGATAAATGACGTCAGTATATAATAACCGGTTATGATTATTACTGAACCGATACCGAATTGTCCGCGTCTGCATCGCGGTGCACCGAAGAAACGATTAATTTTGACACCCCTACTAAATATAAATATGTGGCGTCACTGTGGCACAGTGGTTAGCAAGATCGCCTTCCAGCAAGAAGGTTGCTGGTTTAAGCCTCGGCTGGGTCAGTTGAAATTTCTGTGTGGAGTTTGCATGTACTCCCCGTGTTCGCGCGGGTTTCCTCCGGGTGCTCCAGTTTCCCCCACAAGTCCAAACACATGCGCTGTAGGGGAATTGGGTAAGCTAAATTGTCAGTAGTGTATGAGTGTGAATGAGGCTGTATAGATGTTTCCCAGTGATGGGTTGCAGCTGGAAGGGCATTCGCTGCATAAAACATATGCTGGATAAGTTGGTGGTTCATTCCACTGGGCGACCCCAGATTAATAAAGGGACTAAGCTGAAAAGAAAATGAATGAATGAATGAATGGATCACGCTGAGCGAGTAAACACATCTGACTGAAGGACGTCTGAATTTCCCCTCCTGTGACCTTCAGCACAGGCTTTTTTGAGCAGCTCACAGATTCAATCAGATTCAGGAGGAAAACGGCGTGAAGGATTGAGGATTGAGGATTCAGGCGCTGGGGGAATTCAGCAGATTTGCATGCTTTTCCTCAGTTCTGGGTGGTCCATTCATGCTGAGCCTCCCTAGAGACGTGTAGCGTGCAGGACACTTACAGTCCACTGATTCTGCTTTCCACTGCGCTTTAACCAGTCATTATCTTTATTGATGTTTGTTATGCTCACCTTTTTATTTAAAGGGGATCTATTATGCAAAAATCACTTTTATAAGGGGTTTAAACACAGGCAGCAGTGTGTGAATAACCAGCGTCTAATGGCTAACAGTCATTATATATTTTATAATCAGACTAGACAGTCTGCAGAAACACTTTGATTGACATTCTCCCTTTGTACGTGTCATCACAGGGGGAAAGCCCCGCCCACTAGTGCCTATCTCTCCCTCATTAACATAAACAGCAGTCTTGAGTGAGAAGCAGCCGTCTGTCCATTAGCCATTAGAGTGTTTGAGCCGCTGAAGATAATGTCAGCATAGACTAAGAGGATTATAGATGTGGAGTTTTAGATGAAGTGAAATCATTGTGTACACATTGAACATGGTTTTCTTTGATTAGAGCTGCTATTTCTGCTGAATTCACCATGTTTCTGGAGGCCTCCTGTAAGAGTGCTCTATTAATAAATATCAGGATACTCTGTGTTCCTCTACTGTAAATGTTAGTGTAAGCAGACTGCGGCTGATGCCTGATCTGATGCACCTGTTGCTAAAACTCTACATGTGGTTGAAGAAGCCAAACTCATAAATCAGAGGAAGCTGCAGATACTTTTGGCTGTGCAGTGCATATTACTGTAAATTGGTCTTGCAGCGCTTCATTTGTAATGAAAAATACACACTGAAGACTGATAATGTAGCGTTGGTTGATGCAATATTGCATGCAAAACGTGGCTTGCAGAGGGAAAACCTCCCTGTGGTTATTCGTCATGTCAGAGTTCCTGGCTTAACAATATGTAAGCATTGCACATAAACCTCAGCTCCTCAGCAGGACCGTCTCGAAGCTAAGCAAAGAGCTATTAATCGAGATTTTTAGGGAAGGGAATGCATGAATCCTCAAGACAGGCTTTGGAAATGTTTTACTCTCATTCGCTCATGCTTTGCGCTCATTTTTGTGGAGGAGGCTTGACAAAAGACGTGAAATACAGAGGAAGGGAAGACCAGAGCTTATTATAAACTGTTTTTCCCCTTAATATTTCGTCTCATTATCTTTCATTTTATGACAGACTTATGAACTGGAAATCTACACAGTAAAACCCTTCATCCTCAGCGTGACCTTCACAGTTAAGATTGTAGTCAAAGTCAAAGAGAAGTCATCGGTTGTGTAATCTACATTTAACTGTTGCTTTGTGTTTGTTTGGTTGTTTTAGGTTTACAGTGTTTATTTATGGGTTGAAGCAGGGGCGTTGCTAGACATAAAGCTCTACTGGGGCACAGCTCCCCCTCAAAAAAAATAAATAAATAAAATTATATATATAGATAAGTCAGAATTATTAGCCCCCCTGATTTATTAGCCCCCCTGATTTATTGGCCCCCCCGTTTATTTTTTTCCCCAATTTTTGTTTAACGGAGAGATTTTCTCAACACATTTCTAATCATAATAGTTTTAATAACTCATCTCTAATAACTGATTTATTTTCTCTTTGTCATGATGACAGCACAAAATATTAGACTAGATATTCTTCAAGACACTAGTATTCAGCTTAAAGTGACATTTGATGATGATGATGATATGCTGTTTATTGTCACATATACTTCCATGTATTCACATACACTGACATATAGCGGAATTGGATATTTTGGATATTGGATCATTGGTTCTATAAAAATAAAATCAGTGCACTCCTATTTGCTGGATTGAAAGATACTAAGCTATAAAGCAAATATGCAAATAAGCCAACATTTTTTTGTCAGCATTATAATAAAAAAAACAGGCCAAAGGATAGCGCTGCACAATATATCATTATGTGTGAATATGCAATGGTCTCATCGCAAGACGTGCAATGTGGGGTCAGGATTATAGTTGAGTTGGGGTATATATATAGTTGGGGGTCACTTCAGTTTAACCATAATAAAGTGAACGTTTATCAATTGCTTGTGTAAATCTTTTAAACGAGTTTAAACACCCGCTTTGAATGTCATCACTCGATTGAATGGGCGTTATCAGCTGCTTAATTTGGCCTACTACGCTACTGTATTTTAATACTGGTCATTATGGTGGTACTGGAAGAGATAATTTTTTTCTGAGGTGGTACTTGGTGGAAAAAGTTTGAGAACCTCTAGCCTAAACGCCATCTGCTGATAAAACTAAGCTCAGAATTGATTCCAGAGAGAATAAAACCTTCATAAACCAAAGAATTCATCCATCAATCACAATAAAATAATGCATCATCCCAGCCCTAGACTAGACTTGAGTCTCCATTAAATATCAATGAAATAATTTAGATTTCATCTCTCTCTCTTCCCATTCAGATTCAGACCTGAGCATGAGGACTCCCAGTCCGGCCCTCATCCTGAACCCAAACCCTCCTCAAACCGAGCCCGGCCGTGAATCCTCCCTGGGGGAAACAGTGGCATTAATTCACCCTCCTCCATCCACTCGCTCAAAGTCTACAAAACCCCCCCACACTGCCTTAATCGACGTCCTTCCGGATCCTGTTTTACTGCACGTCCTCTCGTACCTGTCTACTCCTCACCTGTGCCGCTGTGCTCGAGTTTGCCGCCGCTGGTATAACCTATCCTGGGACCCGCGGCTCTGGAGTACCATTCGCTTAAATGGAGAACTGCTAAATGCTGATCGGGCCCTAAAAGTGCTCACTCATCGCTTGTGTCAGGATACTCCCAATGTGTGTCTGACCCTAGAGACGGTGGTGGCCAGCGGCTGCCGGAGACTCTCCGATCGTGGGCTACGAGTGATCGCCCGCTGCTGTCCAGAGCTGAGGTGTTTGGAGGTTTCAGGCTGCTATAATGTGTCCAATGACGCAGTGTTTGATGTGGTCTCCAAGTGTCCCAATCTGGAACATTTAGATGTATCAGGTAATATGACCAATATGAACATTTATTAATTAGATTGAGGCATTGGGCTCCATGCATGGTGACTTTTAATTTTCGATAAGGCTGCTTCAATGAATCGTCAGGTCATAATAATCTTGGGCTGCACAAGACTGGGACAATATGTGATAATGTTTTTGAAAGTTGCCATAACTAATGTGCAAAACACTATTTTATTAGCAATATTTAAATATATATGCATTTATGTTATGATCATACTAAAATACACAGGTAATTGATACTTTTCTGAGCTAATTAAATAAAAAAACTATGTCAAGGTGCAAATATTTAGACTTTAAAGCACGACAAATGACTAAAAACCTGCAATGAATATTAGGTGATATTTGCAATACTACACCATGCCATGCCTTGTTATTCATTTATACTATGGAGCTGTTGGATGCATGATTCTGATTGGCTGATGAACATACTAAGATGTGCAGTCATTTTAAAATAAACACACAGCTAAAGTAGTTCTGGCAGGTTTAGTGCGCATTACAGCATTGAATGATTATTTCACAGCTACAACAGTCAAAAGTCACATCAAAACACAACAGAAGACTTCACATCATGGCCTCCTCAGGTGTGCATCATTTTCCAATAATTCAAAGGCTCATCTTCAATTATTCCTTACATTTTTTCAGAGTTTAAAGCATCAAAATTCCAAGTATTGCACGTAAACGTGTATTTGCATGACACATTGATTATGGTCAACAAGGAAAACATATTACATCATGAATTTGGATCAAATAAAAAAATTAAATAAGTGTCAAGGTGCAAACATTCAGATTTTAAAACACCATGAATGACTGAAAACTTCAGTGGAAATGCAACTGCAATAAATATTAGGTGATGTTTGCAATACTACACGATGCATTGTTATTAATTTATACTATGGTGCTGTTGGATGCATGATTCTGATTGGCTGATGATCATACTGGTGTGCAGTCATTTTAAGATAAACACAGATAAAGCACTTCTGGCAGGTTTTGAATGCATTACAGCATCATATCACTACGCTAAATGATTATTTCACAGCTACAACAGTCAAAAGTCACATCAAAACACAACAGGAGACTTCACATCATGGCCTTCTCAGGTGTGCATTATTTTCTAATAATTAAATTGGTCATCTTCAATTATTCCTTACACTTTTTCAGAGGTTAAAGCATGAAAAGTCCAAGTATTGCACTCCAGGTGGTCAGTAAACGTGTATTTGTATGACACATCGATTATGGTCAGCAAGGAAAACATATTACGTCTTGGTTTTGAGTAAAACAAAAAATAAAAAGTGTTAGGTGCAAATATTCAGATTTTAAAGCACAACTAATGACTGAAAACCTCAGCAGAAATGCAACTGCAATAAATGTTAGGTGATATTTGCAATACTACACAATGCATTGCTATTAATTTATAGTATGGCACTGTTGAATGCATGATTCTTATTGGCTGATGAACATACTAAGGTGTGCAGTCATTTTAAGGTAAACCCACAGCTAAAGTAGTTCCGGCAGGTTTTGAGTGCATTACAGCTCCATATCACTCCGCTGAATCATTATTTAACAGCTACAACAGTCAAAAGTCACATCAAAACACAAAAGAAGGCCAACATCATAGCTGATCTAGGTGTGCATTATTTTCTAATTCAATAGATCATCATTTATTATTCGTTACTTATTTCAGATATTCAAAAGTCCAAGTAATGCACTCCAGGTGGTCAGTAAACGTGTATTTGCATGACACATCGATTATGGTCAGCGAGGAAAATATATTACATCATGATTTTGAATCAAATAAAAAATAAATAAGTGTCAAGGTGCAAACATTCAGATTTTAAAACACCATGAATGACTGAAAACCTCAGCAGAAATGCAACTGCAATCAATATTAGGTGATGTTTGCAATACTACACGATGCATTGTTATTAATTTATACTATGGTGCTGTTGAATGCATGATTCTTATTGGCTGATGAACATACTAAAGTGTGCAGTTATTTTTAGATAAAGTAGTTCCAGCAGGTTTTGAGTGCATTACAGCATCATATCACTACGCTAAATGATTATTTCACAGCTACAACAGTCAAAGCCACATCAAAACACAACAGGAGACTTCACATCATGGTCTCCTCAGGTGTGCATTATTTTCTAATAGTTCAATATCTCATCTTCAATTATTCCTTACACTTTTTAATGTTTAAAGCATGAAAATTCCAAGTATTGCACTCCAGGTGGTCAGTAAACGTGTATTTGCATGATGGCACATCCATTATGGTCAACGAGGAAAACATATTATGTCTTGATTATGTTCAGGAGCTCCTGTGATGGATTAGCTGTCGTTATGCATCAAAATACGATGTTCGGTTGTGGATTTATTCAGGGAGTAATTCACAATGCTAAAGTTTTTCTGGGAAGGCTGGGAAAAACATTATGGGATCTGGGAATCGCCGCCAGTCACTTTTAAAAAGATGGGCTGCTAACCTCAAGCGCAGTGTAAGAGTCTGTCTGCTGAGTTCATTGCACAATCACACACTGTAGAGTTATTCATCATGCAGAGGGCACAGCGTGTATTCTGCTATCCACAAGTAATACAGCCTTTGTTGCAGAAGTATCTTGTGGTCACATTCACTTTTAAATGCAGGTAGTATAACTGTAAAGGGAGCAAAAACAGATACTGCCTGGGTTTTGTTCCATTCGAGGTTTGCGGATTTTATTTCTTTTGATTTTATTTTCTCTGGCCTTTATTCGCTATTTTATCCATCTGAAAACCTTATGTCGAGTCTAAATTGTCAGGTCATTTACTTTGACTCTTTCCTGTTTCCCACGATTTGATTTTCTGTTCGAAAGTGGATCAAAACAACTGGACTTTTTGTGAAATGTGCACATTTAAGAATGTATTGGGTCTTGGTAATGGTTTAAATACAAGAAAAGTGGTTTTAGGAGTAAATAAGTCCAAGCCGGGTCATCAGTATCACTTTTTTTCTTACAGTAGTATAGCACATTGTATTTATTTATTTATTGGCAGCCTTGCTCTGGGAATCTGATTTGGATTTAGAAACAGTGGCATGTGATCAGGTTTAGCCAGATTTTTAAAGTTTGTTATGATAAACTGGACATTTCTCATCATAGAATATAATAGAAATGTTATTGTTAGTGTAAAGGTACTGTGAAATTAAGTGCAAACCACAGGTTAAAACAAGCATTGTGTGGAAACGCTGCAAAAATTGCAAGGTAATAAACACAAAAAGAGACCTACTGTAAAAAAATATCTGTAAATGATCAGCTTTCTGTATTTTGTGATCCATGATTGTTAATTGTTCTGTTTATTTCTGCTTTATAATTGCTTTATGGGATGTTAGTCTTGCTTCCAACAAACTTATAACCTTGAAAAGTTGAAAAAAAGTGACTTTTACAAACACGTTTAATAGTTAAAGTGCTATATTGTCTGGGTCGTATATTACAGCTATTTCTCTACATACAGTTGCAATCAGAATTATTCAACCCCCTGATTTATTAACCCCGTTTATTTTTTTTTCTAATTTCTGTTTAACGGATTTTTTCAACACATTTCTAATCATAATAGTTTTAATAACTCTTCTCTAATAGCTGATTTATTTTCTCTTTGTCATGATGACAGTAAATAATATTAGACTAGATATTCTTCAAGACACTTCTATACAGCTTAAAGTGACATTTAAAGGCTTAACTAGGTTAATTAGGGTAACTAGGCAGGTTAGGGTAATTAGGCAAGTTATTGTATAATGATGGTTTGTTCTGTAGACTATCAGAAAAATATATAGCTTAAAGGGGCTAATAATTTTGACCTTAAAATGGGTTTTAAAAAATTAAAAACTGCTTTTATTCTAGCTGAAATAAAACAAATAAGACTTTCTCCAGAAGAAAAAATATTATCAGACATACTGTGACAATTTCCTTGTTCTGTTAAACATAATTTGGGAAATATTTAAAAAAGAAAAAAAAATTCAAAGGGAGTTGAATAATTCTGATTGCAACTGTATATTATTTTTCAAGGTTCAACGCTAAGGATTTTTTCTACTGACTCAATCGGGCCAGTGGTTCAGATTTTTACCTGCCCTGCCAAAATTTTCACTGGAAAAACCAAAAAAAGAAGAAGTTAATAGCTATTTCTTAGCTACATATTTTAAATATTGTGTCAAAAGCCAAACTTTGTTTGCATAAAATTGTATACATACATTTTATTCAGCATAACTTTTCTTGACAATTTAACAATTGACAAATTAAAATTTCTGTGTATATATATATTTATTATAAGCAAAAATGAGCACTTTCATTTAGACAAGCACAGACATTGTCACCAAATATAAATCAGAGAGGTCAGACTTTCTCATACAGAGCCTCATTTCAGTTGTCAAGTTCTGTAAAAATCTATTAAATTAATCAGTCTATTTAAAAACCGTTGGCTAGAATTCTGCATTACAGGCTTTAATAACAGATGAACCGAGACTGCAGATCATGAAGCAGATCAATGTTGATCTTTCTTTCGAGGTGTCAGTGCAGAAATGAACAAAACAACAGGCCTACAGAATATTGTAAGGTGAATTTCTGTCAATGTTCCTAACAGATAAACAGCTCTCCGTAATATTTCAGCATGCTTTCACTTTCGTATTCGACATTAACCATATTTGCTGGTAGAAATGACATCAGCTCATAATTCTCTCTTCATATAGCCGTATATATGGCTATTATATAACCATAATACATTGTGATATAGCCTGGTTCGTTAGTTTGTTGGATTGTTTTGCTTTCTCACTACAATTGATCCACTCCAGAGTTCATTTCAATCGAGCCGAGACCACCTCATTCAGGCGATCTCAGACCGATTGATTTGGCGCAGATGCGAGTGCAATTGCAGGATTCACATATGTCAAACCAACCGCTCTAACTGGGCAAACGAGACTGCTTCTTAAACAAATGTCTAGTGGCTCGTTTCCACTGACTGGTACAGTACGGTACAGTTCAGGTCGGTACGGGTCTCCTTTATCAGGCTTGCGTTTCCACTGCTAAAAGGGTACCAATGGTACTCTTTTGGTGGGCGTGGTGTACGACGGAAAGTTTCAGTCAACGTCATTTTCGCTAGAGAAAATGTCTAAAGTAAAGCTGTACGGTTTGCTCAGATATAACACGAGAAGCATTTCTCACAAAAACAGATGCTTTACACACATAAATACTTGTGTATAAATGTTTATTACTAACTTTTCTATGAACATGATTTGATTATAACTGCAGATCAATAGACCTACTGTAACGTCTGCAATTATATAAAATAAATAAATAAATGTATCATATATGAACACATACAGACCCTTAGTCTCCGATATGTTACCACTTACAAAAAAACTGCACACAGCAGACATTTAGTCCTTATTTAGGTTCAAAACAACACGAAATACAGCCCACAGTCAGTGCAAACCTCTCATGATTAAATTTGCTGTAATAATAATGTGCTCCTTTTTTTCCGGCTTCTCCTTTTTGTTTTTTCACGCGTCACTCTCGCTTTTGTCAGTTTCTGACAGGATCAGGTTTCAAAAGCACTTCAATAATCAAGCGCATGTTATTATCATCAGCTCAAGAAGTTTGTTACTTCAAATTTCAAAATTATTTCTTTTTGGCTTTGTGGCTGTTCATCAAGACGATGACGAGGTTCGTTTGAGCCCGGGTCGACCAGGGCTCGTTATTCGGTTCATACCGTACTGTACCACTCAGTGGAAATGGGCCATTAGTGTGAAAACACCCTAATTGCATGCAATTGAGTTTCAGCCAAATTAAACTTTAGTGACAAGGCAGCACTGGCCCGATCGGGCCAGTAACAATCCTGTCAACTGTCCCGGGCATCTCGCACTCTGGCCCCAAGCCCTGTTTATTATACATTATATTATTTCAAACTACTAAAATGTCAATAAAAGTCACTTTGTTAAGCTGTAGAGATTAATTTTTACCATCAAAAGCTGACAGAGCAGAGATCAACATCCCATAATGCATTTCACAACCGTAACAAAACAGAAAACACGGAAAATGTTCATTAACAGATATTTTTACAGGGTAACTAAACAAAAACACAACAGGTCCTGAACATGGCCATCGACACACTTTCTGACATCTTCTGCATAATTTGAAGAATAGTTGCATAGATTATAAAAATAAATAATAAAATCCACAAATACATTGCTTCCAGTTTTGCACATCACATTGTTAATTATTGTTTCACATCTTAAGAATCATTCAGGACTGTAATGCACCTTCCGAGTTAGTTGAAGGCAGTGATTTTTCTCAAATGTAACCAACACAGGCTCATTGTGGATATGTACCCCTGTCTACACTTTTGGAGACCGCGAAATATGTACCCAGAGGTACGTCTGGCTCCATTTCGTCTGTAAAACGAATGCTATGGGGCGGTATAGAGCTGCCAACAGCTTCTGTTCATGTTCGCACTACCAGCTGACCCCTTCCCTCCATGCCGACGGCTTTCTGGTGTTACCAGTTTGCCCAGTAGCTCGGCACATATGCCGATGGACTTGGGATGTGGAAAGGAGTGGACTAGGCGATGGCTAGTGATGGCTAGGTTGGAGTCTGGTGAAGAACGGTTCCAGAAACCAGGAAAAACTAAATAAAATAAAAAATAATGTAATAAATAAATAAACAACAGGCTGAAAACATTTAGGGAAAAGGGTGTGTCAGTCGGTTGACAGCAAGCTGGCCTGGTCGGCTAAAGTGTTTATTGCGCCCTCTGGCAAATTTACATGAGAAGAGGACGCGCGAGAGAAATGTGAGATCAGCTGTGAGCAGACATACCTCCAGTTACGTATTTTGCTGTCCCCAGAAATGTAGACCTGGGTACTTATCCACAATGAGCCTGGGTTGATTTTAACATTGCTAAAATGTAATCCTGTTTCCTTTAGGCTGTCTTAAAGTGACGTGTATCAGCCTGACGGAGGAGGAATCTGTCCAACACACACCTCTACACGGACAACAGATCGGTCTGCGATACCTCAACATGACGGATTGCGTTTCACTGGAGGACAAAGGCTTGAAGACCATTGCATTTCACTGTCCTCATCTCACACATTTATACCTGCGGCGCTGCGTCCGACTAACAGATGAATCTCTGCGCCAGCTAGCATTGCATTGCACAGCTTTACGCGAGCTTAGCCTTAGCGACTGCCATCTAGTGGGAGACTTTGGTTTACGTGAAGTCGCTCGTCTGGAGGGCCGTCTACGCTATTTAAGTGTAGCACATTGCATGCGGATAACAGATGTTGGACTGCGTTATGTAGCGCGCTACTGTCCGCGGCTACGCTATCTGAATGCACGTGGATGTGAAGGACTGACGGATCATGGTTTGAGTTATTTAGCTCGAAACTGCCCTCGATTGCGCTCCATTGATGTGGGACGCTGCCCGCTGGTGTCGGACGCTGGACTGGAAGTGTTAGCACACTGTTGTAAAATGCTCAGAAGGCTGAGCTTGAGGGGATGCGAGAGTTTAACGGGACGAGGATTGATGGCACTAGCAGAAGGATGTCCTGAACTGCAATTATTAAACGTACAAGAGTGTGACGTGCCTCCTGAAGCACTTCGACTAGTCAGACAGCACTGCAGACGCTGTGTGATTGAACACACCATTCCTGCTTTCTACTGAGGGGATGGCAGGGGTGTAAACCTCTGAAAAACAGATGTGTATATTTTATGCATTCCCATATACGACTGCCTGAAAAGATGCAACATGTCAAATATGTCTCAAAACTAGGCATGGGCTGGTATAACATTCTGACGGTATGATAACCATGGATAAAAATATCAGTTTCATGCTATTGTGAGCACTGCTGTAAAATATGTTCTATTTAAAAGTCTGGCTAAAAAAAAAAACATTGAACACAATATATTTTACCTTAAGAAACGTTTAAAATAGGGATGCACTGATATGGATTTTTTGGCCAATATCGATAACCGATAACTCTTAAGATTTGGAGGCCGATAGCCGATATACTATAGCCAATAAATATAAATATTTCAGAATGTTATATTTTTATACAGTAAAAAGTCTGAGCTGATCTTATGAACTGAATACCCTACTCAAAGCAAAAAAAGGCATTCATTTCAAAATTGCCAGGTGACTATAGAGACCTATATTCATGATATAGACCTATATTCAAAGGTGTTTTGAGGATGCATAAATTTAACAACGTGTGCGTTTTTGAAAATCCCACCATCATTCTTTCCATGTTAACACCCAAAATTATAATCTTTTAAAATAGTGATGTCATGTGCATGTGTAGTATGTGTTTGGTATGCATGCATGCTCAGTAGATTTAAAAAAGCAAGTGTGATCAAACATACACAACAGCATACCTGTCAACATTTGGATGTGAAAATAAGGGATAACCCAACCCAAAAAAAACAAAAAAAAAAAACTAATAAAAATAAATATGTTCATCTGGAGCTGTTTTCATGGATATAATAATTAGTATAGATATGAAAAAGCTGCAAATAAATTAGCAAACAGTTCAGCTCATTTAAACTATTAGCTATTATAAAGAAATAGAATCAAGTTATCAAATATCATCTTTTCTTCACTGTATAATTTAAACATTCTGATTAAAGAGCAGCGATTTTTTTATTTTATTTTTTTGGTTTGATTACATTAAATAACAGAGCTGTCACTTTAAAACTGCACATATCTATATTGAAAGCATTTGACTGTTTTCCTAACTGTTTATGCTCATTTAGGACAAAATTTGTTGTGTTTAAAAGAAAACCCAACAAGATCAACATGTCTAGATGATATTGTTATTATTAATTAATTATTCATTCATTCATTTTCTTTTCGGCTTAGTCCCTTTATTAATCTTGGGTCGCCACAGCGGAATGAACTGGCATTATTATTATTATTATTATTATTATTATTATTATGTGTATATGTCTGTTCAAACATGCACCCAAAACCTAGTGTCCACTTGAGTTCAGCATCAAATCCCGTACGTACAGAATCCGCTTGGGAAACAGCGTCTATTATCACTATGGAGCGCATCAGCTGACAGTCATGCATCTTTATATGAACTGACTGTTTTGAGGATTGCATAGGGGCAATGGCGCCTGTAATGAAAACATATAATAAACTTATGTTTATTCCAAAGTGTTTCTATGCCTAAATAAAATAAAAGCACAGAAGCGATTCATATTTAAGAGCAAGGGCGGCCCCTGGTGGTTCGGCGGTATGGGTTGCATATAGGGAGGATCGGCTCTTCTAAGAAAGAGAAAAAATACGGGAGAAATACGGGAAAACACCTTTATGGGATGACAGCGGGATAGAACTGTAAAATACGGGAGAATCCCATGAAAAACGGGAGGGTTGACAGGTATGCACAACAGTGGTGGAGTCCATGGTAGCATTGTTGTTCCTCAAGAGTTTGAGAACGCCTTTTCAGCAAAGTGGGGCTTTACTTTACCAATACTACAACCAATATACAAATCACCAATATTACAACCATGAAATACAACCATAAAATAGCATCGTGCAACCCTAGAAGGAAGCAGTGCTTTATTTGCAAATGTTTAATGTGATATTTCAGATTTGCTCTAAATTTAATTTGCATCTTTGAATGGAACATAACTTTTGGTGGCATTGCGTTGGTGTTAGAATTTGTTGCATATTTTAAATAAACAGCAGTGCAACGCCACCAAAAGCCATGTTCCATCCAAAGATAGAAATTAAATCTACGTACAAATCTGGAATATCACATTAAACATTTGCAAATAAAGCAGCGTTTCCATCCAACAATTCAAAGAGAACAAAATCGTCACTTCCTGATAAAACTTTCACCGTTTTTGTCATCACATGGTCTGTTTTTTTATGCCCTTGTTGGAATTTATTCGGTAAATGTGTTTCCATCGTAGTTTATATGCAAAAGTTTATCCTAGCCATAATTTTGTATGCGCATTTTCAAAATGTATGCATATGTTGGCGTTTAAATCCAGGTTTTTTTTTTAATGCAATATTCCAAAATGTGACTAAAAATAGGTGAACGGACACGCAGCTAATGACACGTCATCATTTACCCAAATGTACATGTTATTAACAAGACGACTGCGCCAAATACTGGCCTAGTGCATGTAATACAATTTTGCCCATTTACATAGATATGTTCAATTCAATTCATCTTTATTTGTATAGCGCTTATACAATGTAGATTGTGTCAAAGCAGCTTCACATGGAAGATTATAGTGAATTGAAACAGTATCAGTTCAGTTTTCAGAGATTAAGTTCAGTTCAGTTATGTGTAAACATGGATTGTATTGAAAACGTCATGAATATCTGAAGGTTTTTTAAAACAAAAGGGAAAAACTTCTCTGTTTTTTGGCTATATTGCTATCATGTAAACATAGCATCAGAACTCCCTGATATACTGTAGTAAGTTGAATAACTGTTTACAATTACTACTACTACTACAAGGGACAAATCTTGCGCCATCTTTCCTGTAGTTTAACTCGAACACAGCGGCCCCAAATTTTCCAGATCCCAAGAGCATTGATTAGCCTTTTCAGATGAGTTTAATTTGGGTTGGAGCTAAACTGAGAAAGATGTAAAATTCTGCTTAACTCTGGCTCTTCAGGACTGAAATCATGTCCAGTTTGCTGAGGTTTTGAGACATATTGCAGCACAATGTTGCTTCTTGCAGAGCTGTACCATGTTCTTGCTAATTAAAGAACTATGTGATGTATATTATCATATTATTTATCACCTGTACATTGTCACTGTACATTGCTGGTGTTTTTCTTTGTGTCTGAGCTGTGTTTGTTAGGTGGATTCACATTTTGCTTAAGAGCCGGTTGTCCATGTCTAAAATCGGTCAGTTTCATGGTTGAACGTTTTAGTAATATACTGTGTTTCTCCCACAGGTTTAAAGCAAGAGGTGGAGGATTAGATGACATATATATTTGTTTAAATATATGAAATTATCTTAGTTTCCTTAATAAAGCCAAAATTTAATTCAAGAGACCAACCTGGTTCAATAAAACTAGGAAAATATGGGCATTTGCACTTTAAAGGGCATTAATGACAATCACAGAATGACGTCTCAAACATCTAAAAGTCTTTTATTGGATATCCCAGATCAATGATTTATGAATAAGTATTTTTTTATTATGTGAAAGCAATATCTTGCTGCTAAATACATTCATTAAAGGGCTACTTATTTAAAATGAAATGTTTTCTTTCATTTGTTGTATCTGAGACTATAAACAAAGTGAATTGCTCCGACAAAAAAAGGAAAGCATCTTCGGTCAATGTATAATACAGTAATGTAATGTGTGTATTTATATAGCGCATTTATTGTGTATGGTCAAACACCCAAAGCGCTTCACAATCACGAGGGGGGTCTCTCCACACCACCACCAGTGTGCAGCTCCACTTGGATGATGCGACGGCAGCCACAGGACAACAGCGCCAGTGCGCTCACCACACACCAGCTAGAGTGAGAGTGGAGAGACCGTGATAGAGCCAATTCAGTGAATGGGGATGATTTGGAAGCCATGATGGGTAAGGACACCGGGGTTAGACCCCTTCTCTTTACCAGAAGTGCCATGGGATTTTTAAACCTCGGTTTAACGTCTCATCTGAAAGACAGTGCTCACTGACAGTATAGCGTCTCATTTTACTGGGGTATTAGGACTCACACACCCTGCTGGCATCACTAACACCACTGCCAACAGCAACCTAGTTTTCCCATGTGGTCTCCCATCCAGACACTGGCCAGGCTCAGCCCTGCTTAGCTTCAGTGAGTAACTTGTGTTGAGCTGCAGGGTGATATGTCTGTGGCTATAGTAGATATTAAAATTAACCAGGAGCCACATTTGAAAACACCCATGATGATTTTGTCTGAAATCCTGCTATCGATGTGATTATTGATTGATCATAATATTTATGCTGAAACAATGTATTGAGCAGCCTTAATGATAGCTATAACTTATCACAGTGGTGTAGCACAGCAGACCTAGGGCAATATGCAAAACAATAACATTGTACAGCCCCCAAACCTTTAATTCCATTGAAGGAACATTCATAGACATTCACTGTAATGTATCAAATACAGAAAGGAACTAAAAAAAGGTCAGTCAATGACTGAGGTAAAGTTTTAAATTCACATTTACTGATGTTCTCCTAATAATATCATTTCAGAAAAGTTTTCGGTGCAAATGCTGAATAGTGAAATCCTGTTAGCAGCATCAAAGTACAACACTGAATAGTGCTAATGTTGTTTTGAAGTCATACATGTCATTTCAGTCTGAATATGTGGTAAACAATAAAGACAGTGTGTCAGTAAACTAGTCTGTGAATATAAAACTAAATTTACCTCACCAAACATAAACAGTACAGGCACAGCGGCCCAAAAGACAAAACTACTCACTCATTTAGTTGTATTCTTCTTCAGGGCCTTTTATTCAGCAAATTCAGTCACGGTGTCCATGGTGTTTGGTCCTCACAGTCTGTTTTGCGACATGGTGCTTTCTCATCTTTGACATCAGTTCATTCCTAGTTGAAACAGAAGACACACAAAAAACTGTCTATTTTGGGTAGTTTTTCATTTTTATGGCCCCACTTTTATGTTTGTCAATTGTTTAATGCTGTTAGCTAGCAATAGGCTGCTAATCACACAGTGGCCATGCTGAAAAAACCAGCATATGCTGGTAAGGTATGTTTTGATGCTGGTCTTGCTGATTTTAGTGCTGGTATTGCTGGTCTCGATGCTGGTCTTGCTGGTTTCAGTGCTGGTCTCAATGCTGGTCTTGCTGGCCTGAGTGCTGGTCCTGACCAGCAGTGAGACCAGCGAGACCAGCATTAAAACCAGTAAGACCAGCATCGAGACCAGCAAAACCAGCATTGAAACCAGAAAGACCATCATACCAGCATCAAAACATACCTTACCAGCATATGCTGTTTTTTTCAGCAGGGGGGTCTTCTTGTTTTGGGTGATCAAACAACTTTTGGTGCTGCCATATTGACCATATTCTCCTAATAATATCACTTCAGAAAAGTTTTCGGTGCAAATTCTGAATAGTGAAATCCTGTTAGCAGCATCAAAGTACAACACTAAATAGTGCTAATGTTGTTTTGAAGTCATACATGTCATTTTAGTCCGAATACTCAAAGTACCGTGGTAAATATTAAAGGGAGTGTCTCACGAGATGTCCCTGGTTGAATATAGAACCAAATTTACCTCAATCAGCCAATGTCAGTAATACCAACTGCATACGAACATAAACAGCCTACAGGTACAGCAACCCAAAACTACTCACTCATTTAGTTGTATTCTTCTTCAGGGCCTTTTATTAAGCAAATTCAGTCACAGTGTCCATGGTGTTTAGTCCTCACAGTCTGTTTTGCTCATCTTTGACATCAGTTAATTCCTATAGTTGACAAAAACAAACATATGCGCGCACACACACACACACACACACACACACACACGCACGCACACATAAAAAAACTGTCTATTTTGGGTTAGGGACAGTTAACTAGTCTGCGAATCTGAAACTAAATTTACTTCAATCAGCCAATGTCAGTAATAAACCAACTGCATCCCAACATAAACAGTCCAGGCACAGCAGCCCAAAAGGTAAAAGCACAAAACTACTCACTCATTTAGTTGTATTCTTCTTCAGGGCCTTTTATTCAGCAAATTCAGTCATGGTGTCCATGGTGTTTAGTCCTCACAGTCTGTTTTGCGACATGGTGCTTTCTCATCTTTGACATCAGTTCATTCGTAGTTGACACCGAAGACACACAAAAAACTGTCTATTTTGGGTAGTTTTTCATTTTTAATGCCCCATTTTATGTTTGTTTATTGTTTAATGCTGTTAGCTAGCCATAAACTGCTAATCACACAGTGGCTCTTCTTGTTTTGGGTTAGCAAACAACTTTTGGTGCCGCCATATTGACCATATACTGACGTTCTCCTTAATAATATCACTTCAGAAAAGTTTTCATTGCAAATTCTGAACAGTGAAATCCTGTTAGCAGCATCAAAGTACAACACTGAAAAGTGCTAATGCTGTTTTGAAGTCATACATGTCATTTCAGTCCGAATATGTGGTAAACAATAAAGAGAGCGTGTCAGTAAACTAGTCTGTGAATATAAAACTAAATTTACCTCACCAAACATAAACAGTCCAGGCACAGCAGCCCAAAAGACAAAACTACTCACTCATTTAGTTGTATTCTTCTTCAGGGCCTTTTATTCAGCAAATTCAGTCACAGTGTCCATGGTGTTTGGTCCTGACAGTCTGTTTTTGGACATGGTGCTTTCTCATCTTTGACATCTGTTCATTACTAATGTACCAGTTGACACAAAGACACACACTGAACTGACAAAACTGTCTATTTGGGGTAGTTGCCCCACTTTTTATTTGTTCATTGTTTAATGCTGTTAGCTAGCCATAGACTGCTAATCACACAGTAGGTCTTCTTGTTTTGGGTTATCAAACTACTTCTGGTGCCGCCATATTGCTTTCTTTTCATTTTTGGAATTTGGCGCGGCAAACCAGCGTTTGCGTCTAATGAGCGTCATAAATGACAACGCGTGTGTTTGCTGACTGGGTTGCCAGGTCTGCTCAATAAAATGCGACCAACCAATGATTCAACGTACGTGCCCAGCAAACATTGGTCGGACGACAACGTGCTCTCCCCGGCCAAAAGGGGTCGCCGCCGGACGGCATAAATGGTATTCTGTGGGTCTGAGCGCAACGTGCGCTCCACAGCCAAAATTGGTCGCGGCTGGACGACACAAATTCACAACATGTCCTAAAATGCATTAATATACGTCTGTATGCATTTGTACCTGTCTATATTCTGTTGGAGTTGCGTGTATTTACAGTTTTATGTACAAGTAGTCATAATATTTACCCCGTCTTGATTAGGTCCAAAAGTGACGTCCTTTATACGTGCATTTATAGTCCATCATATACCCTCGCTGAAATTATGAAATATGCAAAAGTATTGCACTTACATCTGGGTATTTACTGCAGCAGTGAATTTATATGCGTGCCCCAAGTGAGTTTTAAGAGGCTGTGGACAGACTTTATGCATCTCAAGACCCATTAAAACAGATTTATCTTTATGAAATACATATTTACATCTTGTCAAATGACTATTGCATTCATAAAGTGCCCTGTGTGGTTAAGTGATCGTAAAGTCACTGTTTCTAAAACCGTAATGCAATTTTATTATCTCTAATAACATTTTTGAACCATTCTAACAAATCTCGCGAGATGACTTAACGTAATCCCGCGGGATCCTACCTGCGTGTTTTGAATTTCTTCCGCTTTTGTCCAGCATCACGAGAATATGAAGACGCGGCGAAAAGTCGGACAATTATAACAAACCTGCTTGCGTGTAAGTACAGTTTGTATCAGTTTATTAATATTATTGAGTTTTACACGAAGGAACTGAAATAAATGATGCACATTGTCAACAGCAGTGTGGAGTTGTTTTGATTAGGCTAAAATTAGCCGTTATGCCAAAAGTTTGAGCAATATTTGATGTTATTACAGGAATATGTGCAATTTATCAGGGGTTCCAGCATCTCTCCATCATCCACCTGCTGTGAGTTCAGTCAGAGCTGCAAATGATTATTTCAGGTGAGTTTGGAGTGAAATAGTGTAGAAATAAAATCTTTTAATAATATTAATGCACAAATTTGTTAAAAAACCTAACAAAAAGCTATACAATATCATTCTATTGTAGATATGTCTTCCAGCATTTACTACAATACCAGTATTAATGATTCTGTTTAGCCTAGTATTAATAGGCTGTCATTAACAATGAGAGCTAAACTTATGAATCTGTATCTAATAAAGTTATTTACTGAATATTTTTACAGTTACCATATAATGTTCAATATATGTATGCAGGTGTTGTTGGCTCATGTGTAGATTTAACAGTTAAAGTCTAACCTCTTTTCTTTAAACTGCTGCTGTAAAATTGTTTTTTGTAATATAATTAATTAAACTGCATTAAGGTTCAATTTTGTCTTGCAGGATCAATAACAGTCAGTCATTAGTCAGACAGAAATATAGAGGTAAAGTTGGTTTTATATTCGCACACTCGTTCATTTAGAAGTCTATATATTTTTCACCATGTTACTTTGAATATTCGATCGGAATTAGCATGCAAGTATGACTTCCAAACAACCTTAACACTATCTAATTGACTGTAAACAGTGCTGTACTTTGATAGTCTTTGTCTGCTTATATGATTTCCCTATTTAGAATTTGCAAATAATACTTTTATGAAATTATATTATTAGGGAGAATGTCTGAATATCCGAATATACAACCAACTTTACCTCAATGACAGAATTCAAGACTCTTTCTCCAGGTCCACTGTAAGAACCATATAAGACATTGCATTCATTTTTTTGTTGTACCTTAAATAACTTCATTATTACCTTTCTCACTGTTGTTTTGTTTGTCTATGTAGAATTGTCTCCAGTGCAAATAATCCTTTGTCATCCCACTTCCTGAGGACACGCCAGTGTAGGTGAGAATCTATAGAGGTAAAGTTGGTTTTATATTCGGATATCTAGACGTTCTCCTTAATAATATAATTTCAGAAAAATATTATTTGCAAATTCTAAATATGCAAATCATATTAGCAGCCACTGACTATCAAAGTACAACATTGTTCACAGTCAATTAGATAGTGCTAATGTTGTGTTGAAGTCATACTTGCATGCTTATTCCGATCAAAAATTCTAAGTAACATTGTAAATAATATAGAGACTTCTAAATGAACGAATGTGCGAATATAAAACCAACTTTACCTCTATTGTGAAACTGATTTAATGTTTAAAAGTGTACTTTAGAATTTCTGAGTTCATCTTTGTAAACCTAAAGCCTGTGGTGTAAAGCGATGCTCAAACACAATTTCACCACATGCTGGAATACTTAGCCTGCTGTTTATTTTCCCACATTTATAATTTCATGTTAATCTGGCCTGTGACATGCATCAGATATTACTTGAAAATGATCTTATGTATAGTCTTATTATACATTATAAGTTAATAAATGACACAATTTAGTTGTTTTCTAACTAACATTGATATAGTAACTGCAATAAATATCTGTTTCTCACTGTTGATTTAAACAATAACCAAATTCAATTGTTTTACATTTGTATAAAATATATCAATACACAAAGTAGCTTTTATACCCGTGGTGAATATTGCGATCTTATTACTGCATGTCATGATAAAAGTTTTAGTAAATAATTGCAAATAAAAGAGTTAATGTCATCATAAGCCTGATGTTAGCTACGGCCCTGTCTCCAGCAGGTCTACATGTTCTGTTAAGAGACTGGATTCTGAGAGCGAGATCTTGTGAAGTGTTCATCAAAAGCTGAAGAGAAGAACTGGATCTGTGTAAGTTTGAAATGTGACAGAATGTGTGTCTCTGTCTGTTTGTCTAGAGGGATCGCTCTGACTGTGATTTTGGTGTCACATTTAGGTTCAGCAACTGTCCAGAGTTGGTGGATGTTCAGTCCAAGCTGGAGTAAAAATGTCATGAACAGGTACATATTTATCTTGCATTGTTTGTCTTTATTTCTGCATAATATTTCAGGAAAATATATTTTACTACCCCAACAATTAACCCAGTCTTTGATGCTATTTAAATTCTGGAATTAATCTGTCATTCAGCATTGTGTATTTCCTTATAGACGTGCCTGTTTTTATGTTGATGTTTTAAAATGTTTGTACAGATTAAAGCTGTCAGCCAGACTGAAAATATTAAATTATAATATCAGTGTAAGCCATGAATGACAGTCTTTGCTTGTCACAAACCTGTGGATATGGGTAAATATGTGGATATGGGCACTTGTAAAATGATGAGTGGTAGGGCATGTGTATGTATTGACACTATATACTGCTCTGCACATTGCTGTTCATTGATGAAACATGACAATAATGCTTGATTTGCTTGAAGTTTTTAGTTGTATTATCATACAAAATCATATTCTCCTCCCTCAGATGCTGTGAAGTGAGTCCAGATGTTACAGACACAGAAAAAGATGCAGCAATGGAGGAACACAGTGAGCACTATCCAGGAAGAGCTGAAGGATATTAGAAATAAAGACTCTAAAATAACATTTCACTTGTGTTGTCCATATTTCTGTTGTTATTTTATTTATTCTTATTAGATGTGTCTGTTTAACAGTGATGTAAATCTGTTACCATGTTGCTATATGCACAATAAATAATTTGTCTAATTGTAACACTATTGCATCCTCAAATAATGTATTAGTTATGATTTACACGTGATTACAACGTCATAAAGACGTTCAGGTATAACTGGATATAACATTTCACAGCTTTAAATGATAAGTTCAGTAATTATATATGTATAATTAGGCAAATAAAACATTTAAATTATGCAGCAACACGTTTTATAAACGGCCTGAATCAGGCACAAACGTCCAGAAGATGACATATTTCGACGTGCAGAAACCGTGTAGAAAAGACGTGCGATTCACGGCCAGAAGACGTAAAAGACGTCGGTTGGATTTTCATTTTGGCACTACTTTTCAACCATGACGCAACGTGACGGAGGGACGTCTTTTCAACGGTAATCGGACGTCCAAATGTTTGCTGGGTGGGAACTCCGTGGGAAACGGATTTGGCAACGTTGCCGCTCACAGCACGTGCAAACGCAAATACACCAAAACTACAACTGGAAATATGGAAAGAGAAAAGGGACAAAAACATTGGCGCTACATTCAAATGTCTTGCTCTACTGCAACAAAATAAAATAATCACACTTAAAATAAAGATTTGTTCACGTTTATGCATCATAAATCTGCCTATACAAACCAGCCTTTAGAAATCTGTAATAATGTTTCAGCACACTTTATTTAGGCTACTATTATAGTTGAACAATGTCTAGCTTATTGATACATTAGCATTTATAACCTTTAAAATATATAAAATAAATAATATATGACATTAAATTTATGCCATATTGTTGGCACAGATTAAATATAGGCTATATATTTCAAAAACAATATTAAATTGTTATTCTTTAGCCTGCATACAATATGCAAGTGTGGATCATCATGTTATGATTGTAATTGGGCAACAAAATCAGGGTAATTCGTTTCAATTCCATTGTTATCAGTTAAGCAATTAATCAATTAAATAGCTCAGTTATAAAATGGGAAGATGGAGAGAGCACTGTCTTTTGTAGGACTGCATGTGCTGGGGAGGTTGACTAGAATGCATGATATTCAGGTGCTTTTCCTGTAGGGATAACAGAGGAGCAGTAATGTGTAAAAGTGAAGTTCTTGATAGTGAGACGTTTAGTTTAAATGGATCTCCTCTTTCTATTCCAATATTAGTTTGTCACTGTAGCTCATGTAAGATTGCATTAACAATATGTTGAACTTTACCACATGTAAATGTATTAATGTTTCAAATTTAATGTTAAAGGTGGACAAGCCTCTGGAACTGCTGGACATGGACCTGTTGGTTGGTAAATTCACCAGGACCAGCAGTGGATACCAATACGTTTGACCTGGGTGACCGTTACATGTAATGGAGCAAGATCTAGGATGCCTAAATCAGCAGCTATTTTCCCCCAATACCTGGTTCTCCAGTTCATTAATATAAATATGAAGTTGTTTGAGACCGACAAAGCTGCAGATTTATGAAGTATATTAGGTCTATTTGCCAGTTAATCCTCCTTTCGGTGCATTTGTGAAGTTTAAGGCATGACCATTGAGAAGGTGTTCCGCAGACACTGGAGGATGTCGACTGATACAGATTGACATCACTTCCAACACTTCTCCACCAATCTGGTACAGCTTTAACATCCATGTTATCGTGCTTTTTGATAACTTGTAGTTTTTACTAGCAAAATGAGGAACATTGATCAGCAGAAGTTAACGTTTATTTAACTGATCCCTTTTCCAGATTTGCTGTGAGCGCTGATTCCACATGGCTTGTGTGGGCAATTTATCCACAAAGGATGATCACTACTGCTGGACTTCTTTAATTGCAATTGCACCACGTCTCAAAACAACACTGAGGTGAGAAGTGTAAATCAAATCCAAAATGTAAAGATTTGTGCATGGGTTTCAAACCATGTAGATGTATTAATATTTCCAATTTTAATGTTTAAGGTGGACGAGCCTCTGGAACTGCTGGACTTAGCTGGTGAAGTCACCAGGACAAACTGTAGAAGCGAATACATTTGTGTCCTTGGTTGACTATTACATGTAATGGAGCAAGACCTGAGACGCTTTAATCTGCAGCCCCCCCCCCCCCCCCCCCCCCCCCCCCCCCCCCCCCCCCCCAATACTTGATTCTCAATTCCATTAATTAAAGGTAAGTGGCCTTGTTCCTCTGAGACCGGAAAAAGCTGCAAATTTGTGTAATTTTATATATTTATTTAAATGCTCTCCAGTTAATATTCTTCAGTTTTCGCAGAACACCTCCTCAATGATCATGCCATCAACTTAAATGCACTGGAGGATGTTGACCGATACAGATCGTAAGTCACTTCAAGACTTCTCCACCAATCTGGTATACGGCTTTGTAAACCTGCATGTTGTTGTGCATTTTGATTACTTGATCTTCAGCGTTACAAAATGAGGACTATAAATGGACCGGCAGAAATAACATTATCTGATCCCTTTTCCAGATTTGCTGTGAGTGCTGATTCCACATGGGTTGTGTGGGTAATCTATCCACCCACAAAGGATGCTCGCTATTGCTGGACTTGTATTTAATTGCTGTAATAAAAGCAGCAGTGACAAACTAACTTTATAACACAAGGCTTATGTTGTATTAACAAGCTGACCTCAATAGATGGTCAACTTTACCTCATCTCCTCAAAACAACACTGAGGTGAGAAGTGTAAATCAAATCCAAAATATAAAGATTTGTGCATGGGTTTTAAACCATGAAGGTGTATTAATGTTTCCAAATTAATGTTTAAGGTGGACGAGCCTCTGGAACTGCTGGACTTAGTTGGTAAAGTCACCAGGACCACTGTGGAAACCAATACGTTTGTGTACTTGGTTGACGGTTACACGTAAAGGAGCAAAACCTGAGACTTCTAATCTGCAGCTCTTTTCCCAATATTTGATTCTCAATTCCATTTAATAAAAAGGTAAGTGACATTGTGTTTCTCAAGACAGAAGCTGCAAATTTATTGTGTATATTTAAATACGCCAATTAATATTCAGTTTTCGCAGAACACCTCAATGATCATGCCATCAACTTAAATGCACTGGAGGATGTTGACTATACAGATTGGAAGTCACTTGAACCTTTCACCACCAATCTGGTATATGGCTTCTAAACATGAGTGTTGTGGGGCTTTTTTTTTTTTTTTTTTTTTTTTTTTTTTTTTTTTTTTTTTAATATATAAATGTTTTGTAGTCTTTAGGGTTACAAAATGAGAAGCAGCAGACACTAACATTTTCGTATTCCTTTTCCAGATTTGCTGTGACTGCTGCTTCAACATGGCTTGTGTGGGCAATCTAGCCACAACGGATAATCACAGTTGTTTGACTTAATTGTTGTAAAGCCGCGGTCACACTAGAGTTTGAGATTGCAAAATTCTGTCATACGGCGCTGTGAAAAGAGGCGGGATTAAACAAGATGATTAGACATTAAAAAGAGCGCGCGATCGCTCCATGTTTTAAATTTCTGTTCAGAAAGATCATGTTTTGATCTTTAAGTTAGTCACACTGGACTTTTCTCCCCATAGACTTCCATTCATACGCACGTGAACGCGTCAGGCCGGAAACGCAGGGTCATGCGTCAAGTTTCGCATTTCGCTGCGGTGCAAAGTTCAAGCTTGGTGAACTCTGACCTGCGAAATCACATCACTTGACTGCGTGAGACCAATCCAGGATCAAAACATGACCTCTCTGAACAGAAATTTTAAACATGGAGCAATCGCTCTTTTATTTTTGTATGTCTAATCATCTTTTAATCCCGTCCCTTTTCGCAGGGCCATCCGACAATTTTGCAAGCTCAAACTCTAGTGTGACCGCAGCTAAGTCTTAAACACAATTCCTGGAGGATCTCATCTCTGCACAGTTTTACTCGAACCCTAATCAAACACACCTGATCCAACTAATTAAGCTGTTCAAGACTACTCATGAACGACTTGATTTATTTGGATCCGCTGTGTTGGATAAGGGTTGGAGCAGAATTGCAACCCTTGGTGAATTGAGTTTCAGACCTATAAGTCTTGTGTTAGTGTCTCAAATGTTTTTAACATGAGTATATCCATCTTACACTTGAATTCAACATTTTTAAAAAATAAATCTGTAACGCAAATTTCTTGCATTAAAAAATGTTTTTTTTTTTTTGTTTTTTTTTTTTTTAAAAAAGTACTTTTGAACTGCTATTTTAAATGACACTTTTTCCACTGTTCATTAATTAATACTATGCTAAGACAGATGATGATGATGATAACTTTCAAATGAAATTGACTGTTTTCAGAACCATTTAAAACCTATCTTTGAGCTGTTTCTCTTAATAGACTCCTTTATCTTCTGAGCCAATGTTTTCCAAATGTGACTCTAATCAGCCACGAGTGTCTACTATTAAACAGCATAGATGTTATCTTTGCAGCACAAACTGAAAGTTCTGTTTAGTTTCAAACAGGAGTGAAACGTTACAATCCACCTTATTATCTAGGTTATTCCACCAAAGTGAGAAATATAAAGGATTTCAACACCAACTTGTGTAATTGGTGTGTGTGTGTGTTATAAAGCTGAATATAATATGCATCAACACTATTTGTCTGAGTTAAAACACTGAACCACAACTGCTTAGAGCTCTTTCAATACTTTTAAGCATACTCAAATTAGACTATCAGTAGTTAAATTTGCTTTGGGTTGGTGGTAACCCTTCACTCGTGTTCGAGTTAAAGAGTTTTGTTGTTAGAACTGACCCAGAGTCTTCATCAATTTGCTTACCTCAAAGCAGTCGTCTCAAACTCAACTCCTGAAGGGCCACATCACCTCCAAATCCCACCTGGTAGTCGAACACCTTGATTAGTTGGCTCAGGTGTGTTTAATTAGAGCTGCAGCCCTCCAGGAATCGAGTATGATGCCTTACAGCTCAAACATGATCACCATTATGCTTTAAAAATAGCCGTCTCTCGGCTTTATGCACAGCTAGTGTGTTTTTTTTAGCCACAGATAAACTTAAGGTGAAAGGTTTATGTTATTTTCAACTTCACACGGTTCCTTTTACAGCACCAATGTTGTAATGTAATTAAAATACACGCAGGGGTGCTCAACCCTGCTCCTGGAGATCAACCTTCCTGCTGAGTTCAGCTCCTACCCTGATCAAACACACCTGAACCAAATAATTAGAACATGAGAAGCACTTGATCATTACAGGCAGGTGTGTTTGATATGGGCTGCACCTGAAAACTGCAGGAAGGTCGATCTCCAGGAATAGGGTTGAGCACCCCTTGTTTAAAGGCAAGTGCCATCATGAGCTGTAGGCTGTGGTAAAATAAATGTCCATATTTTAAAGACATGACGCGGTGCAATGTAAATTAATGCGGTTTCTTGAACGGTTTGAGATGCTCTTTATAATATCTCAATCAGGCAGTGAGGATCAGTGAGGTTTAAAGATATCAGATCTTAATCGTGCTGATCTTATAATATATGACCGGAAGCGCTTGAGTTGGAAGACTGAAAATTAAAAGTCCGCATTAACTTTGATGGGTTTAACTACAAATCAACCATTGCTTTCCCAAAAACAAGCGAAGTAAAAAATATTACTGTCCTAGCTCAAATGTATTTTTCCCCTGTCTAATGTCTGCTAGTTTTTGTTAAGTGAATATTAACGTCTAGCGTTACCTCAACTCTAAACCCAGCCAGTAATGTAAAAACAGTAATTATACTGACAATTATTCACACTGTTAACTAAATTACCCATTAAAATGTATTTTACTAACGCCTACCCCCACCCCAACCCTCACAGCAATGAAAAATATGAATGAATGTTGTGTTGTCACAAAAATGATGCTATATTGTATCCCATCCGGACTTCACCTGTATTTATTATCCGCTGCTGCCCTCTGTTGGTCAACACCTGTTAATGCGCTGCCAGAATGGCCAAAGACTATAGATATATAGCCCATATGCACTGCTTACTTTGATATATTGTTACTTAGAACATTATAGTATTTCATATATGAAATTCGTATATGTCTATGTTTATTTAAATGATAATTACATTTTAATAAACATACATATATAATTGTGGGGCCATGTATGTTAATTAATATGCATTTAACAAGGGAAAAAAAAAATCACATGGCTATCTATCCGTATCTCCGTCCATCCACATTTCTATCCATTAAGCTTTCCATCCATCCATCCTTCTATCTGTCTGTCTATCTACATTTCTTTCTATTTATCCATCCCCATTTACCATCCATCCATCCACATATCTATCTATCTATCTATCTATCTATCTATCTATCTATCTATCTATCTATCTATCTATCTATCTATCTATCTATCTATCTATCTATCTATCTATCTATCTATCCTTTCGTCCGTCCGTCCATCCAACCATCATCATCCATATATAGTATGCATCTTGATCTTTGTTGGGTGTCTACCCCTACAGTGCGAAATAAAGACATACCAACAGTTATTTAGATTTTGTTTTAATAAATAAATTCAAAAACTGCAATATTGAGAAAAAAAGGCACTTAAAACATCCTCAAGCTAATACAATAGGTGTTGGGGCAGGTAATCTTATCATTGATTATATTTTGTGAGTGATTCAGGTTTTAAAAGCCTGAATCTGCTCATATGTTTAAAAGAGCACAAGAGTCTGGTTCCTGAAGCAAATCCTCCATTCATTTTCTCCATAAGGAAACCATTAATTGGTTATTAATCGATTGTATATACTCATCTCTTCACATGAATTCAATTTATTCTTAAAATAATACAGTATTCAATAGTAGAATTTGTGGTGAAAAACTACATTACCCATGATGCTGTGCGTGCACGTCCACCAATCAGAGAGTCGCAATGAGTAAAGCACATCAAGAGATCTTTAGCTCCGCCCACTTCCATGAAGCACTGCAATTGAATCTTATTATAATCTCAAAACACTTCAATATTTCTGTATATTTAGACCACAACAAATAATATTTTAAACAGTCGAACAGAAAATGAATGGATAAAATACTTTGTGAACCAAAATCTGTGGAAAAAGTGAGCAGCACTCTATTATTATTATTATTAAAATAAGTAAAGATACAGGGCTGATGTATCACTGAGTAAATTATATAAACATTTAAACACAAAATTACACTTAAATTCTTCATTTTCTCCAGATTACAACCCTCAAAAAGGCATTTTGTAGCTTCACCTGACTCTAAATATGCAAATTATAACTTCATTTTGTCCTCCTTCAGTTGTAATTGTCAACAATCATACTCATTTCTAACAAGACTTTAAGGATATTTGGATTTTCTACACTTTATGGGCAACAAAACGACAGGATTTACACTTATGCTCATCAAGAGCCACATAATAATTCAACATATAATCCTTCATAACATGTAAAATACACATAATGACCACGAGATGATCTTCTAAGAGCAACAATAAGAGAGAAATACATATTTTTTTTGCACCGTCTAAAAAACAAGGCATTTTTTGGCGTGAAATGCAAGATCTGAGAGTAAACGAGTATGCATAGATGCTCAAACCAAACATTCATCAGCTCAGAAAAACAAACACATACAGCAACATATGACAGATAAAGCAGGACAGAATAAAAACTCAAATCTAAACGATGGTTTAAAATTGCATTTGATGAGCTTTTATGATTTTTTGGGTAATGATAAAGGATTCAACACATGATCATTGGAAATACATCCTTCAGGAAACCTTACATACGCATGACTGCGGTTTCTAGGTAAAATAAACACTAGAGGGCAGTATGATGACAGATTTTGCTCCTTTTCACACTAATGATATTTACAGGGACATTATTGATGAATAAAGCATCATTTTAATGTAAAATCAGGATAAAACAGTGGTCACAGTGCAGTTTTTACTTCCATCTGCTTTTAAAGACACTACTGGTTGGGTTCAGGTCAGTAATTTGCTAGAAATCATTATAAGGTTACTTAAACTTAATTTTGCACTCAAACTAAAAACAACTACATTTTGGCCTTAAAAGCAATGCATTTCAAATTGTCAAAAGGGTAGACAGCGCCCTCTAGTGGATCTGTCATCTGAAACGTACAGCAAAATGTAATCGGAGCAATGCATTTCATATTTTGCACGTATTTTATCTGTGGGTTGAGTGACATATTATTGAAGAATAAAGCATTATTTTAATGTCAAATTAAGGTAAAGCTATGTGCACAGTGCACTTTTCTCTTCAATCTGCTTTTAAAAACACTATTGATGGGGTTCAGGTCAGTCATTTGCTAGAAATCAGTATAACGTTACTTAAATTTAATTTTGCACTCAAACTAAGAACGAAAAATAACTATATTGTGGCCTTAAATGTAATGAATTTCAGATTTGCAAAAAGGTAGACAGCGCCCTCTAGTAGATTTGTCATCTGTAACATACAGCGTAATGTACCCGGAGCAACGCATTTCATATTTTGCACGTATTTTACCTGTAGGTTGAGAGACATATTATTGAAGAATAAAGCATTATTTTAATATAAAATCAAGGTAAAGCTATGTGCACAGTGCACTTTTCTATTGCATCTGCTTTTAAAAACACTATTGGTTGGGTTCAGGTCAGTCATTTGCTAGAAATCAGTATAACGTTACTTAAACTTAATTTTGCACTCAAACTAAAAACAACTATATTGTGGCCTTAAAAGTAATGCATTTCAAATTGTCAAAAGGGACGACAGCACCCTCTAGTGGATTTGTCATCTGAAACATACAGCGAAATGTAACCAGAGCAATTTATTTCATATTTTGCACGTATTTACAATCAAGTCTGAGCTCGAAGGATCCCTTAAACAAAGTAAAACTCATAAACGCTTTATGCAAAGGCACAGATATCTGTCAGTTCTGAATTGAGAGACATATTATTGAAGAATAAAGCCTTATTTTAATGTAAAATCAAGGTAAAACTATGTGGTGACAGTGCACTTTTCTCCTCCATCTGCTTTTAAAAACACTATTGGTTGGGATCAGGTCAGTAATTTGCTAGAAATCTAGAAATAACGTTACTTAAACTTACTTTTGCCCCCAAATTAAGAGCGAAAAAGAACTACTGTATATTGTGGTCTTAAAAGTAATGTATTACAGATTGTCAAAAGGGACGACAGCACACTCTAGTGGATTTGTCATCTGAAACGTACAGCGAAATGTAACCAGAGCAATGCATTTCATATTTTGCAGGTATTTCCAATCAAGTCTGAGCTCGAAGGATCCCTTTAACAAAGTTAAACTCATAAACGCTTTATGCAAAGGCACAGATATCTGTCAGTTCTGAATTAAGAGACATATTATTGAAGAATAAATATAAAACTGTGGGGTCACATTGCACCTTTCTCTTCCATCTGCTTTTAAAAGCACTATTGTTTGGGTTTAGGTCAGTAATTTGCTAGAAATAACGTAATTTAAAGTTATTTTTACCCCCAAACTAAGAGCGAAAAAGTATTATATTTTGGTCTTAAAAATTAATGTATTTCAGATTCTCAAAAATGCAGACAGTGGCCTGTCAGATGTCATCTGAAACATACAGCGAAATGTACCCGGAGCAACGTATTTTATAATTGGCAAAAATGTAGGCATGTATTTCCAATAAGTCTGAGTTGAAAGGATCCCTTTCACATAAAGCTTTATGCAAGGGCACAAATATATGTCGGTTCTTAACTGAGAGAATGTGTAAATGTACACTGGGTTTAGAAGAAGAAAAACTAATGAAAGTTACAAGACTATACAGACTGTACAGGTTTGCAAGAGATGAGAGGCGGACAGTCCTTCATGAAATACAACTTCCTCAAACTGAGCGCTACAATACTGATCTAAAGAATGAGAAGATAAAGCAAAAGCGAGGACATCCCCACACTCATCCCTTGCCAAACATCCTGGTGAGTGATTCTGGTGGCTATTATTTGCCTTCGTATTTGGGGTTGATCACAGTTGTGACGGCGCTCTTGTAGATGGGGTTTTCTCCCTGTCAGACAAACCAAAAGTGTAACATAAGAATGCATAATTCAGTCTCAATATATCATTAAATGCAACACACTCGAGTGCAATGATCCTGAAAACAGCAACACATGCAGATAATTTGACTTATTTTATGGTAAACAAACTGATTATTAGAAATATTAAAGCATATCAAGAATATTATAGAAAAATTATGTCAAAATATGAAGTCAAATGCTGATTAAACATTGCACAGCACTTTCAGATGCTCATGCTGTGGTTGATTAGGAATTTTCAACTAATGCTCAAACCTTGGACACCTCACTGCGGAAATACAGTCACAATTATTCGTGTGAATTAGTTTTTTTCCAATATTTCCCAAATGATGTTGAACTGACAGGGTGAATAACTTTATATTTATGGTGTATGTACACTTGAAGACATTTTCAAATGAGTTTTGTTAAAAATGTCAAAAAACATGTAATATAATAATGTACCATTTATATTCAGTGTAACCCGTATAATCATCTGAAGATTAAACAACACACTCATTCTGACCTGTACTTATTAATATGCAGGAGTAAGTGAAGATACGCCATGTCATTATAGTCTAGATCAGGGGTGTCCAAACTCAGTCCTGGAGGGCCGGTGTCCTGGAGAGTTCAGCTCCAACCCGAATCAAACACACCTGAACCAGCTAATCAAGCTCTTACTAGGTATACTAGAAACTTCCTGGCAGGTGTGTTGAAGGAAGTTGGAGCTAAACTCAGCAGGACACCGGCCCTCCAGGGCAGAGTTTGGACACCCCTGGTCTAGATTATTCAACATGTCTTGCTGACAAATTGGAAATAAAATTAAGATTGAAAACAGTGAGGAAATGATGGAAGAATGACTGTGAGGTTCAGTAACACACACACACACAAGCTCACATGCACGCAAACACATGTGAACATGCACTCACACACCCAAGCACAAGCCCACACTCACTCACATACATACACACACACTCATGCACACTCGCGCTCACACAGGCACGCACACACACACACACACACGCATGCATGCACACACAATTACACACACGCAAACACATGCGAACACGCACAAACACACACCCAAGCTCACACACTTACTAACATACACGCATACACACACTCATGCACATTTGCGTTCACAGAGGCACACACACATGCACACACAACACATGCATGCACACATACACAAAATCACACACACGAACACTCACACACACACACACATGCATGCATGCATGCACACACAATTAAACACATGCAAACACATGCGAACACGCACAAACACACACCCAAGCTCACACACTTACTAACATACACACATACACACACTCATGCACATTTGCGCTCACAGAGGCACACACACATGCATGCACACACATACAAAATCACACATACAAAATCACACACGCAAACACTCACACACACACACACACACACGCATGCATGCACACACAATTACACACACGCAAACACATGCGAACATGCACAAACACACACCCAAGCTCACACACTTACAACATACACACATACACACACTCTTGCACATTTGCGCTCAGAGGCACACACACATTTACACACAACACATGCATGCACACACACACAAAATCACACACGCGAACACGCAAAATCATACACATGCCAACACTCACACACGCTGCATGCACACACACAAACATATAAAATCATACACACGCAAACACACACACACCAACACACACACGTATGCACAAACAGGAACACATAAAATCATACACACACCAACACACACCCCCACACAAACAAACACACACGACGCGCACACACTCGAACACACAAAATTATATACACATGCACACACACATGCCAACACGTATGCATGTACACGCACACGTACAAGCACGCACACACACACACACACACACACACACACACACACACACACACACACACACACACACACACACACACACACACACACACACACACACACACACACGCACACACACATAAGAAAGGCTATGCAGAAAGAGGACAGATGTACAAACTCATAGAGCCGCAGCTTTACGTCCATAGTTTGGGTTCTGGAATTTATTAATGGGGCTCTTGTAAATTGGATTCTCTGTCTGAGAGTGAAGAGGAACAGAAAACAGATCAAGAACAGACGAAGAAGAGCAGAAATGATGGACAACAAATGAGAATAAACAGACGGAAAAGGGAAAGGCACTCTTAAAAATAAAGCTTCTTCTTTAATGTCATAGTACACTGTAAACAAATCTTAATAATACACTCTTTCTGTATTTAGTGACTCACAGGTGTTTATTTACGGTTGTGAAGTGCATTATGGGATGTTGATCTCTGCTCTGTCCACTTTTGATGTTGACAATTCAACTCTGCAGTTTAACAAAGTGACTTTAAGTGACATTTTAGTAGTGTGAAATAATATAATGTATAAGAACTAATATCTAGAGATAAATAAATCTGTAAACAACAGAAAATGTGCTGCAGTTCATTACAAGGTTTCTGTAGCGTATATACAACACCAACACAGACAATAAAGCACTCAAACTATTAAACATGCTCAGGAAAGTCACTTTTTCAGACTTTTCAAGGTTAAAATTTGTTGGAAAAAAAGATAAAGATCCCATAATGCAATTCAACAGCATAAACAAACAAACAAACAAACAAACAAACAAACAAACAAACAAGGAAAAATAAAAACAAGAATCACAAAATATGGAAAACTGCTAATTTATGGATATATTTTACAGTTTAGAACCGTACAGTGTCAACATTGCTTTGTGAAATCATCATCGTCAGTAAAGAAGTATTAATTTTAAGAGTGAAGACGGACAGATTTCATGAAGGCAAGAGGAGAATCATGCAATCTGAAAGATAAAATCAATAGTAGAATCAAGTATATATGACAGAGGTGGGCAAACTACGGCCCGCTGAACACTTTCATCCGGCCCGCGAGGGAGTTTTTAAAATGCTGCTTCTGAGTAATGGTTTGGTTTCAGAACTAGTAAATTAGTGATGCAATACAAGTGAATGCCATTTGATGGCAGTATTGCACGCGGTACAGTTAGCGAAACCAGTAGAATTAGGCCCCGTTTACACTAATGCGTTTTCGTTTTAAAACGGCGAGTTAGATCAAAAACGATCCGCGTCCACACTAGCGTTTCATGTAGCGTTTCTAAACATATCTCCGTCCACACCACTCCACCAAAAACGTATATCACGTGACAATTCGCGCACTCTGGGCATGTGCGTTCAAGTATAAACAGGAAGCATGTGTCTCGCTCGGCATTTGGTTATTGTTAGTCAACAAACGCTGGTTGAACGATGAACGCGAGCGATTAGCGAGTGCTGGAACAATAGCTTGCCTCTTGCGAATATATGCAGCTGCTGTAGTAAAAAAGGCAGAGTTTAACTGCACAATGGCGCCTAAAACGGACAATAGTGCAAACAACGCTCCCATTGCTGTGTCCATGTTGTTGTTTACAGTGAAGGCTGGTCTGCCGTCTTCCGGTAGCGTTATAGTCATGTGATAGGGGCTTGACAAGTAAGGGAAGGATACGCAATGACCCAAAAGCCCCAATCAGGTAGCGAATCTCAGCAGCCACGCCTCCGTTTTCAGATGTCTCCGTTTTCCCCCATCCACACTGAGACGGAGCAGCAGCGTATAAGAATGAAAACGACCTGTCCAGCGTTTTCAAAACGCTCCGTTTTCGGGGCTCGAAAACTCCGGCGTAGTGTGGACGGATGGCGTAACCGTAGCAAAACGTATGCGTTTTAAAACGAAAACGCATTAGTGTAAACGGGGCCTTAGAACACACTCTCAGATATTAAAATGCACTTTCACGCAAAATGCGCTTCTCTTTTTTTTTTTTGCGAGAGCTCTTCTTAAACTGAACAGCTCATCATTGATGAGTAAGCGTGCTCAGGCCCGAATGTAATGTGAGTGCGGGTCGTCGGGGGAGATGGGAGGGGAAACAAGCATGCTTCGGCCCGGTTCAACGCAACTGTACATAGTCTGAGTACGGCCTCAGATTCTTCTTCCGTTTTATCTCATAGTTTTATGATTGATATGAGCATATTAATACAAGCTCAAATGAGATTGTTGTGAATTTGACTCAAATTGTATAATAATTGCTGGTTAAATGTGTTAATTTTTGTCATAGAATATATTTTCCATGCATACATCCACTTTAAAAAGTTCTTTTATCAAAGATTTGTGGTTTCATCAAGTTTTATGATGATTGATCTCTATATTCTACATTTGACTGAAGAGTAAACTTTAAGAATTATTTTTAATGTGTTAATAGGAGATTTTTTCTATCAGACAATATCTTTTCTATTCTCCACTGTAAAAATTATTACAATATTATTATTATTATTGATAGTATTATTATACTTTATAGTTTTATGATGATTAATAAGTAAATATAAATAGCAGTGCAAATTCATTTGACTTGTAAATTTGACTCAATTATAACTATTAAAATAATCTGTTTTGTAGTAATGTGACATGATTCTGTCCGATATTACATATTATTTCATGCATACTGCCACTATAAATAAAAGGTATTTTTTGAAGGATTTGACATGTGGCCCTTCACTTGGTTTGCAAAACTCGACACTGATATATGAGGATGAAATCAAGGGTTTTATAAAAAAACAAAAAAACAAATAAGACTATAAAACATTACAAAAAAAAAGGTTCAGGAGTGTACTAGTAGCCACCAAAAACCCTGAAATCTGTTTTATCTGTTTTTTATTATTTGTTTATACTTGTCTTTATTATTCCTGTTTATGTATTGCCACTGTGTATGAAATGTGCTATAGAAATAAACTTGCCTTGAAAGTCACCACTTAATTATGAAATTAACCATTTTTATTGATAGATACTGAATTAGGTTGATTTTGTTCACATTTGGTGGAAGGTTACAGTCTCAAATACTGCAATTTTATTAGTAGTATGAGCCCCTGAGAAGAGAAGTACAGTTTTAAAGTAAGTATACCTGTATAATGCTAAAAATGCATGTGTTATTATAAAGATGATGTACTTTAAAACAATAAAATACATGCAAATGTAATGTACTGTACTGGACATGCAATTACACTACTTGCATTTAATTATAATCAGTTACATTTATTATTATTATTATATAGTTTTGAGAGCTTTTTAACCACTTTAATACATCTTTATTTGTATTTCCTTAATTATTTTACTGCCTTTGCAATGTTTTTAAAGTTACTGCTAAATTAACTAAGACATTTACAGCTAGTTACACTATACCTTCATGTTTTTTCTACTGATATGTTTATGTTGTGTATTTAATTCATTCATTCATTTTTTTTTCAGCTTAGTCCCTTGTTCATTAGGGGTCGCCACAGCAGAGTGAACTGCCAACTAATCCAGCATATGTTTTACACAGCGGATGCTCTTCCAGCCGCAACCCAGTACTGGGAAACACCCATACACAGCTCATGGATTAGTTTCTTCCTCCCTTTTGTAATGGACAGACAATACACCAGGGGTGCGGGCAAAATAAGGACAGTATATTAGGCACAAAGTCAAACAAAGACAGGCTGCTGCACGCTGGGCTTCGGGCTGGTGCGCATCATTAGAAAGGCTTACGAAGGCTCAGGGTGAGCGCGATGGGAGCCCGCAGAGATAGCTTGTCAGAGGACAGAGGAGGAGCGCTGGTGGGGATGTGATTGTTGGGAAAAGCAGAGTACAGGTAAGCCCTGAGAACATATCTTCACGCAAGAGGTGCCACAGCAATGATTGCAAATAGAAATGATCTACATGTTTTGTTACTTGTAACTGCTTGTTCTGTATCAGGTTAACTCTTTATATTCTCATATCGCGTCTAATGCCATGTTGAAAATGCGACGCGTCCTGCTTTGTTTACGGATTTAAATGCATTTGTGAGCTCGTTCCACTGCCGTTTGTCATTGCTATGGCCACCGTTAGCTTAACCTACACACGTGCAGAGGTCAAGGTTCAGAATAGTTCAGCTTGTGCTGCTGTGTGGATTAATACTGAATGCGGGTCATACTTAAGAATAGAGCAATATGCTGATGTTTAACTGCACTGCTTTCGGCGCTGAGGTGTCTGAATTACACTGTTGAGAACCGGGTACTGTTTACTGTGGTGTTAGTAAGTTTACTATGAAGTGTGTTTCGGGCGTCCGCTGAAATCGGATCCTATACCAATGTTGGCGACCCAGCGGCTTGATAAACCGGCATTTCACTGTCTTGCGCTGAACGCTGTCGACCAATTGCAACAGGCTGTCATCGGTCCAATCAGCGCAGATTAGCTTCCCACTAAGGATTCATATGGGAGTCGCTGTGATAATTAGGTAAAAATAAATTCATATTATAAGACCATGAAAGTGTTTGTTGACCTTGCATGCATATTAGACTGTTGTTGGAGACCCAAAAACCAAAATATGACCCTTTTTAATGTGTAATAGGGGCTCTTTAAGGATAACCATCTTCAGATTGTGCATAAAAATCCCCAAGACTGATGTTTTATGATCATGAGGACAGTAAACTCAGCTGTGGTCTTGATATTGACCAGCAGAGGGCAGCAGTGAGTCTCTGATTGAACAGTCAGTTTTGACACAATGGTTGTTGCTAGAAGGGATACAGCTGTGGCCGAAAGTTAATGAGAATTATTTATATTATTTATTAAATTACTCAATAATTGTATTTTATTAACATCTACCCCAACTCCAACCCTAAACCTACCCCTCATATTAATGTAAAAACAGTGATTATAAACAGAATTATTTGTATTATTCACTTAATTACCCGTGAACTGTATTTTTATTAATTGTGGCAGATTGAGAGTATAGTTCCTTGTAATTTTGGATTCCTTGTAATATTCTGTTTCTCTAGACACTGCGTTTATGCTGACTTTAAGAAAATACTCTGAGCTAAAGCTATAACTTTCAGTAGTAGGATGATATTTTTCGGTAATTTCTGGCTCCAGTGTTAGCAGAGATGTCTCTCCTACCGTGTCCCACTTGGCGTTCATCTTCTCCTTCTCGAATTTGGCGAATTCGCGTCGGTCGTGGATGATCATGAGCAGCTTCCAGATGAGCAGCAGAGCGAGACCGATCAGCACGATTCCTGCCACCACACCGGCCACGATGGGGATGATATCTGGACCCGGCGGACACTCTGGACCATCACAAAACACAGCACTTATTATTGTTAATAGTGTTAATGTTTAACTCTTGTGTACTGTTGGGGATGCTTTCATCCACTCTGGAGTGATTTTGAGTCTAAATTTAGCCACAAACGTTCTCTGTTTCAGCAAATGTGATGATTGTTGACACATATATTTGGGAAAATGCTTTGAACATTTTTAAAAACTCATCAACACACTCTGAGCAAATATACTCCCCTTTGGTTATGTTGGTGCTGTTTTTGCCCCATTGACTTCCATTATAATCACATTTTTTGATTGCAAAGCCATGACAGAATATAATTATGCATTCTAGTTTGTTGCTGGTTTTCCCTGTTGGGACAATTTTTAATTTTTACTGTTGCATCAGTTGCAGTGCAAAAAAAGCTTAGTTTCGGCCTTCTACTGTATATATAGTGTGTGTGTGTGTGTGTGTGTGTGTGTGTGTGTGTGTGTGTGTGTGTGTGAGAGAGAGAGAGAGAGAGACCTTTGCACACTTATCTTGATATGTCTGAGAAACTTAAAATAAGCTGCTCAGCTCTCAGAACACTGTAAACACAGTAAGTGTATTTCTGCGCACACACACACACACACACATACACACACACACACACACACACACACACACACACACTATAATCTGCTGTTTTACTCCACTGAACTCCATATAAAAGCCAGAAACCTTTGTGCACAGGCCTATCTAAAGGATTAATGCTTACAACTGATGATCAACAGTAAAAATGACACATCTGACCTCTTCCCAACAGGGAAAAACAACAACAACAATCAAGAATGCATGCTTATATACTGTCATGGCTTTGCAATTAAAAAATGTCATTATAAAGGAAGTGAATGGTGCAAAAACAGCCACTAAAATAATGAAAGGGTAGTCAATTTGCCCAGTACACAAAGGTTAAAGGTGCAATATTATGTAGGATTGAATGTAGGAAAATATTGGAGAGTCCTCCGATGAAGACTCTGAAGATTGACAACATAACAGAAGTGAGCATGCCTAACACAATCAAGCCTTACTTTGTAAGCTGCTCAGTTAATGTTTACATTCGTAATATTTATATTATTTGCTAACTAAAAACAACCTCATGTGAATGTTTATAACCCTGAATCTCTAATTTCAGAGGGTGAAACTGTCCTCTAGATGGCGCATTTTTTGCCGCAACTACACTGTTTTCCACTAAGCCCACCCGGGGTGGTGAAATATAATTGGTTAAACTGGCAGTGGGCGGAGCTACACAGACGAAAACAAAGACAGACATTCCGAAATGGAACGCACATTTTCAAAGCAGAATATCTGACTTTAGCATTGTTTCTTAGATAAACAAGAATGTTCACTTATAGGAGTGATTCGTGCAGATCACACCCCACAGTTCGGAAAGCACGTGACCCACGGATTAACAACTTTTTTGAACTTGTAGGTTAATCCAACATTTATAACAATTGCAGAGAGATCGCCTCCCACGCATTTTAAATCACGTGTATGAACCCATTTTGGCGTCCCTGTAAAATATAATGATGACGGAAAAAGTTGTGGTGGGACCTACCTAAATGCTTTCTTGGGCTATTAATTAAAGGTGTTTTCTGTCACTGTGTGTTTAGCCTGCATTAATGCATTCAGTGTAAAGCTGCACAATTAAACATAAAAAAAATCATGATATCAATTCAAACCCGCGAAACATGAACGATAAATGATGATAATGATTTGCATATGTTTATTAATCCTTATAAGCGCTGCATTTGATCTGCGAGAGAGATTCAGTTTTTACACTTTTTCAGTGAGTTACAAACAATTAAATAACACAGAAGAACTGGGAGAACAGTTTATTGGCCTTATTCTTCAATGTGGAAATGACTAGGAATAATAAATGTCAGAAAACAGTCAAACTACAGGTGTTTGCCTTGACTATACAGACAAAGTAGAATAATATCATAAGAAAATACCAGTTTGCAACATCAAGCAGCAAAACGAGCTGTTTTTACCGTCTAAAAATGAATGGAAGTGAAGGAGACCAGAAGTCTCGAGCCAAAATGATTCAAATGGCTGCGCCCTCTCGTACGCGGAGAATAAGGTGAATAGTTCAGATATAAACACTGATGTTTAAGGTAGATTACGCTGGTGAACGTCTGACGCTGGTGAAAGCAATTACATTGTGTAACCAATGGGTGGCGACAAACAGCCATCAAAACTGAATAGGTTTTCAGAAATGATACACCTTTAATGCAAGATGTTAGATTTTTATATTTAGCATTAGCAACAGTAGCAAAGATCATATTTCATATTGAATATTTTCCTTTTTTGTTCAGCTGGTTCTTTCTTGATTTTTATTTTAATTAAAATTACAGGTTCTAAGTTCTGTTTGTTAAACCAATGGTTTTTGCAGTAATGTTTTTGTATAAATAGAAAGCAATGACATTTGTCTCCTCCCTTTTTTGCTGATCCGAAAAATGGTCCGATCCATGACTTAAAAATCGTAGTGTGATCCGAACCGTGAGATTTGTGACCCGTTGCATCACTTAGCATGAGTCTTAAATATCTGCAAACATATTACGGTATTTTTATTCTTTAGAAGAGTCACAAACTTGACTGGACATTAATATTAATTTAAGGTAGACTCTGACTTTGATTTCAGTGGGACTTTAATTTTAATTTCAGTGAAACTTTAGCTTTGATTTCACTGGGACTCTTACATTTTTATTTCAGACAGACCCTAATTTTGATTTTAGAGGTATTCTAATTTTGATTTCATGGGGACTTCTCTTAATTTCAGTGGGATTCTCATTTTGATTTCAAACGGACTCTGATTTTGATTTCAGGGGAACTTTAGTAATGTTTTTAGGTACTGTAAAGTGTGGCGGCATCTCACCCATGGTCTTGACGACGTGCACCTCCTTTTCAGTGTTGTTGTTGACGGCGTATGTGTAGTAGAACCAGCAGTCTCGCGCATCTCTCTCCTTACAGTGCATCAGGGGGAAGGCCTGCACCGGCTGCGGGAGTTTGTCTCGATCCTCCACCTCGATCAAGTTGAAGTAGCTGCAGTCGCGCTTACAGGTGTCCTTCTTCTCTCCGGTGCCGAACGCACGGCACTGAACACACTCCCTGAACACCAGAAAAACCATTTATATACAGTTAAAGTCAATATTATTTGCCCTTCTGTGCATTTCTTTCTCAAATGTTTCCCAAATGATGTTGAACAGATTCAGGAATTTTTTCACAGTATTTCCTATAATATTTTTTCTTCTGGAGAAAATCTTATTTGTTTTATTTCGGCTAAAATAAAAGCAGTTTTTAATTTTTTAAATCCATTTTAAGGTCAATATTATTAGCCCCCTTAAGCAATATTTGTTTTGGATTGTCTCAAGAACAAACCACTGTTATGCAATGACTTATTAGCCTAACTTTACCCTAATTAACCCAGTGAAGCCTTTAAATGTCACTTTAAGCTGAATACTAGTGTCTTGAAGAATATCTAGTCTAATATTATGTCTTGTCATCATGGCAAAAAGAAAAGAAATCAGTTATTAGAAATGAGTTATTAAAACTATTATGATTAGAAATGTGTTGAAAAAATCTGCTCTCCGTTAAACAGAAATTGGGGGAAAAATATACAGGGAGGTTAATAATTCAGACTTCAACAGTATATGAACACATGAATGAATATATGTTTATTTGACTGCGCAGTGGTGGTGTATTATCTGCATGAGCACTGACTTGTGTTCTGTGCAGACTCCGGGGCAGGTGGGGCAGATCTCGCAGGTGGGCCCCTGGAATTTGGGGTCTGTGCATCTGCAGGTCCCGCACTCGCAGATGCCCCGGCCGTTGCAGATCTGCTTGTTGGAGGCCAGACAGGTGGAGGTGTCGAGGGAGCAGTCGCAGGCGCTGCCCGTGTAGTTGGCATCGCACACACACACCCTGCACTCACAGCGGCCGTGACCTGCACGACAACAACAGCACTATTATTATATGAGCATGTGCTCAGTGTTCACAGGTGTTCACACTTGTAGTATAAAATCTAAATTAGATTTCCTCTAAAATCATAATTAGAGTCTGTCTGAAATCAAAATGAAAATCCCCTTAAAATGTAAATAAAATTCCCAGTGAAATCCAAGCTCAAGTCCACTGAAATTAAAATTAAAGTCCTCTGAAGTCACAATCCAAAGCCCACTGAAATCAGAATTAGAGTTCAGATTGAAATCCAAAATTAAAGTCCCACTGAAATCAAAATAAAAGTCCCAGTAAAATCAAAGCTCAAGTCCATTGAAATTAAAATTAAAGTCCTCTGAAGTCAAAATACCATTGAAATCCAAAATTAAAGCCACACTGAAAACAGAATAAAAGTCCCAGTGAAATTAAAGCTCAAGTCAACTAAAATTAAAATTGCAGTCCTCTGAAGTTAAAATCCAAGGCCCACTGATATCAGAATTAAGAGTTCCCACTGAAATCCAAAATTAAAGTCCCATTGAAAACAGAATAAAAGTCCCAGTGAAATCAAAGCTGAAGTCAACTGAAATGAAAATCCTCTGAAGTCAGTCTAACTGAAATACAAAATTAAAGTCCCATTGAAATCACAATTAGTCTACCTTAAATCAAAATTGAAGTATGAACCATTGATGATAATTATACAGATTATAATTATAACTATAAATATAATAACTATATTTGTGTCCACACAGCAAATGATAACAATCTTCTTTGTTTTAGTTTATGCTTGTCTTACTGCATTAACCCCTTATAACCAGCAGGTGTCCTCAGTGTGCTGCATTTCTAGCTCATCTGACCAGTGAATTCAGCTCGTGTAATCTATTTAATCAAACAGTGAATTCAGCTATCTCAGGCATGGTATTGGAATAAAAACACAAGCTATTTTTCACCAGCATTAATTGTCATTCATTTCTGACTCAATTTATTGCTTCTTAAGCATGTTTAATCATCTTGACAAATATGACCTTCTTTATAGAATTCCTCAGCTTCTTTGTTTTATACAGAACTGATGAATTTATTTACCATATTTACAATGGGCACATAATAAGTAACTGCAATTAAATAGCCTAAAAATGAACAGTACTTCTCTTACTTTATATTTTTGAGTTGATAAGTAATGAAATGACTCCTCTGTAACTGACTCAGCCAGCATTACTGCATGTATTTCTGTGAACAGGAGAGTGCAAGTGTTTCTGTACCTCCACATAGTTTGTTGTTGGAGCGGTCGCAGTTGAAGTTGTCGCACTCGCAGTATTTCCCGCTGTATCTTTCCTCTGGATTCTCCCGCTTCTTGCATTCGCAGGTCCCGCAGACACACTCGCCGTTGTTGCTGCAGATGTCAGTGCCGTTGTCTTTACGGCAGTTCTTGTCCAGATCCTCAGTGGACACTTCGTCTTTCCGGCACTCACACTGACGGCCCACACGACCCTTATTACACCTGAACACACACACACACAAAGACACACACAGACACTCGCATTATATATATAATGTTTAAACATTTTAAAGTAAATCATTTGTCCATATATATCATATATACTCTGTCACTAGTCTTGCTGTGTGTATTGGTGCATTACCATCCTGGTACACAGCACCTCCTTCAGAATGCAATGTTTGAACCACTGCGTCACATGGTCCTCCAGAAAAGTTCAGCAGCCCTTGGCAGTGTCCCAATCTAGCACAAGTATTGGGCCTAGGGAATGCCATGATATTGCAGCCCAAACCACTACTGGTTCAGGTGTGTTTCACTAGTGTTGGAGCAAAAGTCTGCAGGGACACAGGCCCTCCAGGATCAAGTTTGCCCATCCCTGCTCTAGACCAACACTCAGGGCATCAGCAGTCTGGGTGGGACGCTTCTTTGGGCTTCTCCAAACCGCAACTCCCCCGTATGTGGGAAAGACAGTGAAGGTGGACTCATTAGAGAACAATACATGTTTCATATTGTCCAAAGCCCAAGATTTTCGCTGCTGACCCTATTGAAACTGGCATTGACACGAGTGACCAAAGGTTTGGCTGTAGCAGCTCAGCCATGTATATTGACCCTGTGGAGCTCCAGACCAACAGTTTTGGAGAAAACAGAAGAGTTGAGGAGCACATTTAATTCTGCAGTGAGTTGGGCAGCTGTGGTTTTATGTTTTTGAATACAATCGGGGTTAGCAGCCGGACAGCCCTTTCAGACAGCTTCCTCTGACGTCCACAGTTACTCCTGTTGGATGTGGTTCTTCTTAGTAGTTTGCTAACATTAGCCTGGATTCTGCAGCTCTTGGCTAATGATATTGTCTTCAACTGTATTTTAGACATAACTTAACAACATAATTGACCAAAGTCGTGTGTTTTTCTCACCTGCAGGCTCCGCACTCAAAGGATCCGTTGCCGTTGTGGCACAGCGGGCTGTTCTTCATGGCGTGTTTGTGACATTCACACTCGCAGATGAAGCTTAGTGTTATTTCCACCTCCTCAGTGAAGCCCAGCGGCTTGATCTTTATGGTCTCCGTCTTGCCTTGCTTAGGGCAGCCTTGAGCCGTGATGTTAATGCTGAATGATACCTGGAGATATAAATCAAATCAGACTTACTGTACAGACTCAGAAATGACAGGCTACTGGTGTCAGGGCCCAGCTGCATGAAAGCCCAAATGTAATTTGACTTGGGTGTATCCCTGAGGGAGAAAAAAATAGAGCTTATATGCAATTGTGCCCTGGTGCTTCTAAACGCTGCTGATGTAGCCTCACCTCGTCTCCGATTGAGATGTTGGAGCATTTCCTTCCGTTCTCTCCTTCGTTCACCACACCGTTTTTACAGCGCGACTGATACGTGATGGTCACTCCTTCAGGAAGCTTACTGTTCTCCAGGATCACCTCTGAGGAAAGAGACTGACACAAAAACACCAGCTGCTTTCAAAACTGTGCATATTTATATTTACAGAGTCATTTGTGGGAACAGCTGATTATGGCCTGTAGTTGAGTTAAGCGCCCTCTAGTTGCTGTAAAATTAATAGCCGTGTTGTGTTTTATGTATGATCGGACCTATCAGTCAATGGCTCTATTGTAACGATCTAGGCACAACATTTGAAGTGCATGGCGCAAAAGCACTAAGGGCATGTCAAAATAATAATAATAATAATAATAATAATAATACCACGACTACTACTACTACGACGACGAATGCCATGACTATGATGACTACTACTATGACCACGATTGTTATGACTATTGCTACGACTACGACGAAGACTACTACGACGAATGCTATGACTATGATGACTACTACTATGACGACGATTGTTATGACTATTGCTACGACTACAGCTATGACTACGACGATGACTAATATGGCGAATGCTATGACTATGATGACGACTACTACAACGATGAATGTTATGACTATTGCTACGACTACTGCTATGATTACGACGAAGACTACTACTACGACTGCTACGATGACTATTACTACGACGACGATGACGACTACTGCTGCTGCAACGACGACTACTACTACTGCTACAACAACGACGACGACTACTGCTACAACTACTGATATGACGAAAATTACTGCTGCTACGACGACAACCGCGAATGCTATGACTATGATGACTACTACTACGACTACTATTGTTATGACTATTGCTACGACTACTGCTATGACTACGACAAAGACTGCTACTACAACGACTGCTACGATGACGACAACGGCGAATGTTATAACTATGATGACTACTACTACGACGATGATTGTTATGACTATTGCTACGACTACTGCTATGACTACGACGAAGACTACTACTACAACAACTGCTTCGATGACTATTACTACGACGATGATGACGACTACTGCTGCTACAACAACGACTACTATTACTACTACTGCTGCTGCTATGACGACTGCTGCTACGACGACAACGGCGAATGCTAGGACTATGACTACTACTACGACGACAATTGATATGACTATTGCTACGACTACTGCTATGACTACGACGAAGACTACTACTACTACAATGACTGCTACGATGACTACTACTACTACTACGACGACAACGGCGAATGCTATGACTATGATGACTACAACTACGACGAAGATTGTTAGAACTATTGCTACGACTACTGCTATGACTACGACAAAGACTACTACAACGACTGCTATGACTACTACGACAACAACAGCGAATGCTATGACTATGATGACTACTACTACGACGACGATTATGACTATTGCTACGACTACTGTTGTGACTACGACGAAGACTACTACTACAACAACGACTGCTACGATGACTATTACTACGACGATGACGACTACTGCTGCTACCATGATGACTACTACTACAACGAAGACAACTACTGCTACGACTACTGATACAACGACAACGGCAAATGCTATGACTATGATGACTACTACTACAACGACGATTGTTATGACTATTGCTACGACTACTGCTATGACTACGACGAAGACTACTACGACAATGACTGCTACGATGACTACTACTACGACGATGATTGTTATGGCTATTGCTACAACTACTGCTAGGACTACGACGAAGACTACTACAACGACTGCTACGATGACTATTACTACGACAACGATGACGACTACTGCTGCTACAACGACCACTACTACTACTGCTACAACGACGACGACTACTGCTACGACGACTGCTGCTACTACGACTACGAGGACGACAACTACTACGATGATGACTGCTATGACTACTGCTACGACGACTATTACTACTACGATGACATGACTGCTAGGACGACTAATAATACTAATAATACTACTACTAATAATAATAATACTTATAAATATAATAATACTTTTTTTATATTTAAAGATATTTGAGTATTGCTGTACATCCCTGTGTGTGTATTAAGCAATGCGTATGTGGGTTTGACCCACATAGGTGCATATCACTAATGTGCTCTTTAAATAACAAATAATAACCCTGAGAAGCTTTTAGTTAGTCAACTTCGGGGTCTCAATATGTTTGAGTGTCTTTCTTTCTGTTTAACACAAAGGAAGATATGCTAAATAATGCTGAATTTTTTTTTTAACACAACATGTGGGTTTGTCCATGTTTGATCCAGTACTGGGTTAAAACCCTAAGTGTATGCACAATTTGTCTTATTTACAATTCACACAATTTACATGTACTACTATGCACAAGGCTTTAACACATGATTTACAGTCTATTCGAGGTAAGCATTTATCAGTAGCTGCATCCCTGGGATTAAACACATGATTGTTGTGCAACTGAATCCCTAATTTGCAATGAATCCCTAATTATTAAATAAATGAAAGTGCATAATGCATTGTCTCTCAAAGGTGGCATTATTTTAGCAAACACCTGTCTGGGTCGTATTTCAGGAAGGAGACAAATAAGTTGTTCATATAGGTTGGAGGAAAAATAGTGGTAACACTTTACTTGAAGGGGTGTTCATAAGACCGTCATGAAACCTTTATAAACATGACATGATATATGAAAGAGATTTTATGCATATGCTTATGACAACTGTTATTAAGTGTCATTAGCTGAGTTATGTCATTTTTAAATGCAAAGATGACATTGTTTGTTATGACAACTTGACATAGACAAATACATCACAATCGGTCTAAATATTTGTAATGATAACTTGACATTACCAAAACTTGTCATGAAGTTGTCATAAACATGATTGTCATAAAGCCATTATAAATGTATCATGAATATTTTTCTGATCAGGTCATGTATTTGTCATTAAAAGTGTCATTTTAACAGCATCATTAATATTTAATGACATTTTAACTACTAATTCAGCTTGTACCACTGTAGTTGAGGGAAAAAAAAACATTAATGACGCTGTCATAAAATTGCCATAAAATAATGGCTTCATGACAATCATGTTTATGACATTGTCTTGATAATGTCAAGATGTTATAAACAATGTCATCTTTGCATTTAAAATGTCATAACTGAGCAAATGACACTTAATAACAGTTGTCATGAGCATGCATAAAATCTGATTCACATTTATGTGTCATGTCATGATTATAAATGTTTATCAGCAGTCTCATGAACACTCCTTTAAGTAAAGTGTTGCCAAAAAACTTGTACTCACATTATAAGCATCGACAATGAGATTGATAACGTTGCTGGAGTTTGCTGAAAGTGTGCCGACTGCAGACTTTGGAATCAGATTTTTGAGTTCCTGTGGAAAAAGGGGAGAAAAAAAAAACATTGAAAATATTCATGGATCTTCAGCACAGGGACTCGGGGTGTTTGTTTTACAACAGTCCTCTCAACTGCAGACAGGAACTCTAAATTATGGCTTTGGCATTCAGATCAGTCCAAACTGGGAAACTATTTTTGAGCTTGTGGATTTCCAAATACAGACAAGCCGGATTCAGCCTGGTGAGATTCAGGCTATCAGTAGTAAAAACATTCAATAATAGCTTTTAAACAGGGACATGACATTCATTTTAGTTTAGTTTTTCTATTTTTTGACATGCAAAAAAATTATTTCTTACTAAAATGGTCTGTCTTTAAATGGACAGCTCACCCAAAAAAAATTCAAGCAAGATTAAAGACTCTCCTAGCATAATAACCTACAGACATTCATAAATATGAGTGTTTCTGTTCAGGCACACACAGTCCCTACACAGCATTAAGATAATCATCCCTGGACCTACTTTATAAACAGGCTGAAACTCTTCTGTAACAGCGAAGATAGTCTGGATGTTGTTTTCACTCAGTTTCTGAACCAAGTGGGCGATCGAGGGGTAATCCTAGTCGAGAGAGCAAAGAAAAGAAATGAAGTTATGCTGAATTTGTCAAACATCCAACAGTCTGGTATTAAAATTAGCTGAAGACAGGGACGTAAACATTAGAGGCAATAATCATGCAAACTATTGAAGGTAAAAAAAAATTAAAACAGCCCAAAATATTTACTTGAATACATTAAATTGTAATTGAATATGATATACTTGAACTACAAGATACTTGAGAAGTGAATATTTCAATTATCGGTTATTTATAATTATAGATTATATAATTATTATGCAAATTATTATGCAAATGAAAAACAAAATTGCAATGAAAAAACAGACAATATAAAACAGGAAAAAACTATTTGTGCATGTTTAATATTAGCAAAAATGAATAATAATAAATTATTAATAATGCATTATTTTGCAAGTTACAAAAAGAATTGTAATAAAACAGAAAAAAAAACTATTTGTGCATGTTTAATATTAGCAAAAATTTATAATAATAAATAAAATGATTACTAATAAATTATTTTGCAAATTACAAAGAAAATTGTAATAAAGACAGACAATATAAAACAGGAAAAAACTATTTGTGCATGTTTAATATTAGCAAAAATTAATAATAATAAATTATTATAAAGCATTATTTTGCAAGTTACAAAAAGAATTGTAATAAAAAACTGAAAAAAAAAACTATTTGTGCATGACCAATATTAGCAAAATTTATAATAATAAATTAAATTATTCATAATAAATTATTTGGCAAATTACAAAAATAAATTGTACTAAAAACAGACAAAATAAATTGAAAAAAAACTATTTGTGCATGTTTAATATTAGCAAAAATGAATAATAATAAATAATTAATAATTGTAATAAAAAAACAGAAAAAACTATTTGTGCATGTTTAATATTAACAAAAATTAATAATAATTAACAATGCACTAGTGTGCAAAAGCAGCGATGTTGCTTCTAGACCAAAAAAGCAATACAAACCACTTACAGTTAAAAGTCACTAATTAGTCACTAATAATTAAAGGAATTAAAAATGATTGCTTTTGCAGTTAAACAAAAAAAAAGAAAATTTATATTTATATATATATATATATATATATATATATAGTCAGTTGATATAAAAGATAAATCCAATGCATTATTTTACGCCCATGTTAACCCTTTGGCTCTTTAATTCCTTCAAACAAAATGCTAACTATAATGATGACAGTGTATCAGCTCAGTCATATACATACATAATAATGGCTCATGGTGTACATGTCGTTTTCTAAGTGACACCTTCCATCATTGGGAAGCACGATTCCTCCTAGTTTCCCATCTCCAGCAAAATGGAAACCTGCGTCAGTAGAGAAAACCAACAAACGGGTGACGTTTCTCCAGCCAATGTGCTCCTGAGAGGGAGAAGAAAAAACACACACATGAAGAAAGAGAGGAAAAAATGAGGCCAAGGGATACAAAGAATGAGCTGAAAGTATAAAAACAGACAAATGAGGCCATATTACAGTACATTTTCCACTGGTAAAGTTACTGAAAATAACCACATATTAAAGTGCTCCCATTTTATTATTAAAAATGTTACTAGTTTAGTTTTGTTCGTCTCATATGATGATTTTACATCCATATAAGTAAACATTTTTCTTATAATATGCAATGCAGAAGCCCACTCCACTCTGATTGGTCAAAACCAAACACTTATTAACATATCTGATTTTAAGCTCTTCCTGTAAACTCAATAATACAAACAGATTGACAAATGGACTGATTGACATTTGAAAACTATAGAGACTCAATCATAAAACCAAGCACATGTCATTACTGAGACATATTAATGAACAAAATTGTAAACAAAGTGTTATGTGTCCCTATCTAGAGCAAACCCTCCTCATCTAGCTTTATACTCACTCCACAGACGGCCACTTGCATGATGGCATCGAATCCTCCCTCAGGAGAGTCCAGGTTTCCAGAAATCTGCTGCTGTCCCACAAGACTGTTGAAGCGCTGCCCGTTGCTGGTCAGTTTGAGCACATTTTTGTAGCTGAAGGGGCTGGTGCAGTTCTGGTCTCCAGTGCAGGGGTTCAGAAGCTTGGCTGGAGTCGTGCTGATATACGGCATGACGGTCTTCTCCACAAAAGAGCCAAAACCTGTCCCCAAATGAACAATTTAGCACATTAGATTTAGAAATAAATTAATAAAAAAACAAACAAATAAATAAATAAATGCTTTCTCTGTTTGAGATTTGACAGTAGGTTTGGGACTCTATTATATAATTTGCATTAGTAATTATTATTATAATTATTATTAATATTATAAACAAATATATTAACAAAATTATTGGCACACAGCTCATTTTTAATAATATCTAATATTGTTCTAAAATTATTATATGGTGACAGAACATAAGTACATAATATTTGATGTGATTGAATATGTGATTTAAAGGCTTAATTAGGTTAATTAGGCAAGTCACTGGACAACAACAGCAAATCAGGAAAAAAAATTGTAAGGTTAATAATATTGATCATAGATAGCAGTTTTCTTCCTTTCTCTTTGCTTGTTTGTTTCTTTGTTTCTGTCTTTTTCTTTGTTTCTTTTTTTTCTTTCATCCTTTCTATCTTTTTGTTTGTTTGTGTGTTTGATTGTTTCTTTCTTTTTGTCTTTTTCTTAGCTTGTTTCTGTTTTTCATTCTTTCCTTTATTCCTTCCTTCTTTTTTGTTTTTGCTTGTTTCTTTCTTTCTGTCTTTTTGTTTGTTTGTGTGTTTGTTTTTGATTGTGTATTTGTTTGTTTGTTTGTTTCTTTCTTACTTTTAGTTTTTTTTCTGTTTGTTTGTTTCCTTCCTTTAATTTTTTCTTTTTGTCTTTGTTTGTTTGTTTCTTTATTTTCCACCTTTTTCTTTGTTTGTTTGTTTCTTTAATTCCTTCCTTTCTTTCTATATTTTTAGTTTGTGTGTTTGTTTGTTTCTTTGTTTCTTTCTTAATTTTGTTCTATCTTTTTGTTTCTTTCTTTCTTTCTTTCTTTCTTTCTTTCTTTCTCTTTCTTTGCTTGTTTATTTGTTTGTTTGTTTGTTTGTTTCTATCTTTCTCTTTGTTTGTAGTTTCCTTCCTTCCTTCCTTCCTTCCTTTCTGTATTTTTCTTTTTTTGTGTTTATTTATTTATTTCTCTTTCTTTCTTTCTTTTTTTCTTTCTTTCTTTCTCTTTCTTTGCTTGGTTATTTGTTTGTTTGTTTCTTTCTTTCTATCTTTCTCTTTGTTTGTAGTTTCCTTCCTTCCTTCCTTCCTTCCTTCCTTTCTGTATTTTTCTTTTTTTGTGTGTTTATTTATTTATTTATTTATTTCTCTTTCTTTCTTTCTTTTTCTTTCTTTCTTTCTTTCTTTCTTTCTTTCTTTCTTTCTTTCTTTCTTTCTTTCTTTCTTTCTTTCTTTCTTTCTTTCTTTCTTTCTTTCTTTCTCTTTCTTTGCTTGTTTATTTGTTTGTTTGTTTCTTTCTTTCTATCTTTCTCTTTGTTTGTAGTTTCCTTCCTTCCTTCCTTCCTTTCTGTATTTTTATTTCTTTGTGTGTTTATTTATTTATTTCTATTTCTTTCTTTCTTTCTTTCTTTCTTTCTTTCTCTTTCTTTGCTTGTTTATTTGTTTGTTTGTTTGTTTCTTTCTTTCTTTCTTTCTCTTTCTTTGCTTGTTTATTTGTTTGTTTGTTTCTTTCTTTCTATCTTTCTCTTTGTTTGTAGTTTCCTTCCTTCCTTCCTGTATTTTTCTTTTTTTGTGTTTATTTATTTATTTCTCTTTCTTTCTTTCTTTCTTTCTTTCTTTCTTTCTTTCTTTCTTTCTTTCTTTCTTTCTTTCTTTCTTTCTTTCTTTCTTTCTCTCTCTTTCTTTGCTTGTTTATTTGTTTGTTTCTTTCTTTCTTTCTATCTTTCTCTTTGTTTGTAGTTTCCTTCCTTCCTTCCTGTATTTTTCTTTCTTTGTGTGTTTATTTCTTTCTTTCTTTCTCTTTTCCTTCCTTCCTTCCTTCCTTCCTTTCTTTCTTTCAAGCCAAACTAAAAAATATGATTAAGTAAAATAAAATACTGTGAGTTTCCTTGCGCTGTTAAACATCACTTGCTAAATATGTTGTATAATAATGTATTATTATAATGTATTATATAAATCATCACCTACAATTTAATAATAATAAAAAGTATCTGAGCACATAATTTTTATGCAATTTTGTATATGAAGCATATGCTTAACAGATAGTACAGGCTTTATAAATAATCATATATTACACATATGCATGTCTAAACGTTTCAATCCTGGATTGAAATATATATTTGATTCATAAATGAATGTGTGTGAGTGTTCTCTCTCCGTTTAATGTGAAGCCAGCTTAAGACTCTGACCTATCCTGAAGTCTGAGGTGATCTTGGACATCTCCTTCATCAGACTCGTGCCCAGGTTCTTGACGTTCTCCAGGTCGTCCTTCATAGAGTAGGACAGGTCCATCAAGTAGTACAGGTCTATGGGATAGTCTTCAGCCCGCTTAAACTTCAGTTTAATATTCTGAGGTTCTCCTACAGCAATAACACTCGTGTTAGTATTTTCCAAATGACCAGCAGCAAGTGTGTAAAAAAACAAATCCACAGGAGGGCGAATGATTATGACTTCAACTGTATATGACATAGTCAGATATACCAGTGCTAATGCAAATTCTAAATGCAATGCCAATAAACTGCATGGTGTTGCTTTCACACACACCAGATCTGAGCTGGAGGCTGAGTTTCTGAGGCTGGATCTGCGTGATGTCTTCGGGTCGGAGTTTCTCTGCTCCTTTCTTGCGGTTGGTCACTGGTGTATTTTTCAGGATCCTCTGGCTGCCGTGCGGGTTCTCGATCTTGGCTTCTGCGCAGCCTCTTTTCTTGAGCGACTCCAGCTCATCACAGCGTGCCGATGTGGGCTCTCCCTGCTTCAGAAACTCCTGTTGGGGAGCAAATATTAAAGCGGTTATTTGAAGGTTATAAAAGGTTTTTTTTATTAGCTGCAATATGGGACCTTGACCTTTATTATTGTTACTATTGTTGTTGAAGTTAGAAAGCGTGTCTTTTTTAATAATAATTTACTGTCTATTTTGTCTGGATTGGTGTTAACGGTTCAAAATAAAAGGTACAAAAAAGTAAAAAGTGCAAAAGTACAAAATGTCAATAAAAGCCACTCTGTTAACCCGTATGCACTGTTCAAATTGACTACTTTTTGATTATGTTTGTGCTGTTTTTGCCCCATTGACTTCCATTACAATCACATTTATTGATTGTAAAGCCATGACAACATGAAAGGCCTGTGCAAAAAAATTGTTTGGCTTTTATATGGAGTTCAGTGGAGTAAAACAGCAAATTACAGAGTGTGATTAACATTTTTTTTTTAATTTTTGATGTGCATGTTTGCTCATTTGAAGAAGCTGATAAAACAGTGGCTTTTAAGGTGATGATATAAGGGGCAACCTTTTGAGCAATGTTGTTGTGCAATATTACAGAGCAATGATGCTTGTCCACTTTACTATTAATAAATGGGCAACACTTATATCTGGTCCTGCGTTTAATGTGGTTGCCCAGTGATGGAATTACCCAGCAACCCAAAGTTACCGGCAACGTCTGGTCTAAAATTAATCCTGTGCATTATCACCTTTACTCTCATGAATTCTGAATTTATTTGATCAAAAGTACAGTAAAAACCCCTTAAAGCAGTTTCTCTCTAAAAATACTATGTAATGTCATCTGTTACAGCAAGCTGCATTTATAGCACAATGACTCCAGTGTTCATCGCCACATGATCCTTATGCTGATTTTATAGTCTCTTTGTTGCATGTTCTATAACTTACTAATGTACTAATGCACAATTGTATGCAGCTAACCCTAAACCTTTCCCTGACCATGCATGCAGTTAATTAACTACTCAATACTTCAATATTTAGTAGTAACACAGTAAATTGTCACCAAAACATTTAATGAAATGTAATGAATTAGAGCATTGGTAGTTTTTGTAGTTTTCATTATGAGTTTAGTTAAATTAACTGATGTTAACAAATGAAATCTTACTGTACACAGGGTATATGGAGAAATCAGAAAGGGAAACTAAAGACCTTTTTAAGAGACTTTCCATACATTTTAAGACCTCATCGCCACTTTAGGTTTCAACCTGTAACATTGGCGACATTTTAGCTAGTATATTTACTAAATACTGATTGTAATAAACGAATTCTAAACTAAAACATTATACATATACTGAATAATATCCAGCAGCAGACGTCTATAGAGCAGCAGGAATAATGGTGTTGCCTTGGATTTCATAAACTAGACAGCATCCCACTATTCGCAGGTTAAATTCAGGCCAACTTTAGCATACAACTATACATTGTATTATTTAAAAATGTAATACCTTATAAAACAGCATTAAAAACTTTTTAATACTTTATAAGGGCCTTAAATGTCTCTAAATTAATGAATCAATACTTTTAAGACCCCACAAACACCCTGGTACAGAGCTAAAAATAAAAGGCTATAAATAGTCACTGTGTTTTAATATTGCAGGCCAGTTTAACATGTGAATATATATAGATAAAGTATATATAAAGTGCCCACCTATAGAGCCAGATCAGTCTGAAAAATTACACATTTACAAAATAAAATTCATACAGAATTGAATTTGTAAATTCAAAACAGAATTCATAAATATGCAAATCCAATTAGTAAATTAAAAAGAATTTATACACAAAGCATAATTTGTGAATACAAAACACAATTCATGAATATCCAAATTCAATTCGTAAATGTGCAAATTCAACTTTTAAATTCAAAACACAGTTCATAAATAAGCAAAATCAATGTAGAAATTCGAAACACAGCTCGTAAATATGCTAAATCAATGTAGAAATTCGAAACGCAGCTCGTAAATATGCAAAATTAATGTAGAAATTCGAAACAGTTTGTAAATATGCAAATCCAATTTATAAATTCAAAACACAGTTCATAAATAAGCAAAATCAATGTAGAAATTCGAAACACAGCTCGTACATATGCTAAATCAATGTAGAAATTCGAAACACAGCTCGTAAATAGGCTAAATCAATGTAGAGAAATTCGAAACGCAGCTCGTAAATATGCTAAATCAATGTAGAAATTCGAAACACAGCTCGTACATATGCTAAATCAATGTAGAAATTCAAAACACAGCTCGTACATATGCTAAATCAATGTAGAAATTCGAAACACAGCTCATAAATATGCTAAATCAATGTAGAAATTCGAAACACAGCTCATAAATATGCTAAATCAATGTAGAAATTCGAAACACAGCTCGTAAATAGGCTAAATCAATGTAGAAATTCGAAACACAGCTCGTAAATATGCTAAATCAATGTAGAAATTCGAAACACAGCTCGTAAATAGGCTAAATCAATGTAGAAATTTGAAACACAGCTCGTAAATATGCTAAATCAATGTAGAAATTCGAAACGCAGCTCGTAAATATGCTAAATCAATGTAGAAATTCGAAACACAGCTCGTAAATAGGCTAAATCAATGTAGAAATTCGAAACACAGCTCGTAAATATGCTAAATCAATGTAGAAATTCGAAACGCAGCTCGTAAATATGCTAAATCAATGTAGAAATTCGAAACAGTTTGTAAATATGCAAATCCAATTTTTTAATTCAAAACAGTTCGTAAATATGCAAAACACAATTCGCAAATTCAAAACACAATTAATAAATATGCAAATCCAATTCATAAAAAAAAAAAAAAAAACAATTGTAAATTCAACATATAAATATTTAAATCTTTTCAAATTTACGATTTGGATTTGTGCATTTATGAATTGTGTTTTGAATTTACGGATTTAATTTTGTAAATGTTAACAATGCTGTGCAGTGAGTTTTATTTTTGCAAATGTATTATTTCTAAAACTGATCTGGCTCCATACCCAATACCCTAATATATTGAATTGTGTGTACTCAGTATTAATCGCTGGTTGATTGAACTGTTGTATGAAGGCAATAGCATAACTATTGTGCTATTTGTGATGCTGCATTATCATACAGTGTTTAAAAAAACGTATTGTGATGCAGTTCCTAGAGAAACGGAATATTAAATAAAAAAACAAGTGGGCGTGGCTTGTTTTTTTTTCTACTGTGAGCTGATTGGATGTAGTAAAGTAGGCGTTTCATTCAGAAAGATGGGGAAAAGGATTTGGGGAGAGTTATTACAACCCAACAGACTCCTTCTCCTCATCATCATTTCTGTTTGATGTCACAGTGACAGCTGGAGGGGCGTGGTTAAGTATGTTAGCCACGCCCAATACCTCAGACAGACCTCAGGAAGTGCATTTTCAGATTTCAATTAAAGATTACAAAGCAATTTTTTTTCTTAATGACATGCACGGATGAATTGTTCATCACAAAACTAGCAATGTGAGCTAACAACATCAGTATGGTTAGTTCTGTTTTCATGTGTACTTTAAAGAAAGGAATGACTGAGGCTTATGAACACACACTCACCGCATCAGTGCACCATCCACATTTGGCCCCCACTTGTATGCACTCGCCGCAGGACAAAGCGTTGGCTTTAATGCACTCGTTGCCCTCTAGGAACACAAGAGACAGCAGTTTTCAGCGAGCTGCAAAGCGTCGATTCATTTGCATCGCTGTAATTGGAGCCAGAGATGACTACTCTAAGTTTTTCCATTATGGCTAATGCTCCGACCGCACTGGGTGGAGCGACTTGGAGTAATGACATCAGTGTTTAACTGCAGAGCGAGAGAAAGTTATTAAAGGACAGAAGAATGGTGAAAGATGTGGAAGTTTACATTACCCTGCTGTGCACGACTGCAACTGATGATCCCTAATAATGCTGATATGAAAAGTAGCTTCAGGTCCATCTAGAACAGAAAGAGAACGATCATAAGAAGTGCATTCGAGCAATTACAGCATCATGGATGTGACATTTGCAGTAAAAACTCACAACATAAATTCACAGAGAAAGTCCATGTTAACATTATATTGAAACATCTGTTTATATTTTCCACAACTCATCACAGAGTTATAGGATCAATCTGTACACATTTTTTATATTTTAAATGAGGAAAATAAAGATGTGTTATGGATGTGACCAAAAAAGTCTGCGAGTTTACAGTGTACAACATACTTTGTGAAAATTCTGTGAATTAAACAGCACAACCCCCCCAAAAAAATAATGATAGTCAAAAACTATCTATAGCTCTCTATAGAACAAACACAAGGCTCGAAATTGCGACTGTTGTAATCGCATATGTGTCTGAAAATTTTATCCATGCGTCCTCAAAATATATTTGGGAGCATTTGTGCAACTGCATAAAATTGTAGCCGTGTGACCAGTTTTTACTGCAAAATGTACAGCACATGTGCGCATTTAAAAGACACTCAATTGGCACCAAAAAACATATGCAAATAATAAGTTATATATATCAGTATATGCAATATCAGACATCCACTGTGAGAACACATCTTAGTTATTATCATTAACTCAGCTCATCTGAAGCGTCAAGCAGCCCATGCAGTGCCAGTGGGCGCATGCAGATTTTTGTTTGTTTCTAGTGTAGTTTCTGTTAAATAGTTTAATACAAAACCGTAGTGACGGTGCTCATAATTTTAGAAGGGCGTGCCTAAATTTTGGCTGGTGCACCTACATTTTTAAAGTTCGGAGTACTGGTGCTACCAAGCAAAAAGGTTCATTTTGAGCCTTGAAAAATGATTTATCCCAATTTATTTTTGCATTTATGAGGAAAAACCTTTGTTATGGATGTGACCGATGTAAAAATGCCACTTGTGTGACTTGTGTGTAAATCAAATATAATTATTTGAAAACATTAACAGAGACATTTTGAGTATTTCCACACCACTGTAAAATACAAGCCTAAGCAAACAACGTAGAAATGTTTTGGTTTTCTTCATGGGAAGGTTGACATTTGCATTAAATTGCTCATTAAGTTTTTTTTTAAACAAGTACCGTTCATAAATGTGAGTGGGAAAACTAAATAGTAGTTTTGCAGTAGCATCTGACGTGTGATTTTAATGCTTTAAGTTATTTTGAGAGATTTGTGTGAAGATGGATTGTTTTGACAGTATTGTTCATGTAAACTTTTGATTTATTTATTCTTTTAAAATTTTAAACATGTTGCTGTAAAAATCACTACATAGCCTAAATGAAAACACTGGTGTTGAAAATTAATTCATTATAATTAATATATTTCCCTCAACGTATTAAATGGGGTGTATTCCTTTTTGCACCGTGATCTCCAGTTTGGGCTTTGGGACGGATTATTGGCTTTTAGGCATGTCTAAGCAGAGTACTCATTCATGCTGGGCACTGCATAAACACTCTAAGAGGGAACATTTTAATAATCCAAACAACATTTTTTTTCCACTAAACACTCTACAGTAATATACAGTTGGTCCTAAAATGTGTTTTCAAAGTGATGCATGATACATGCTGAACGTTCTTCAAAGAACCATCAATGCAATCAATGCTAGAAAACAATTGAAAAGGGTTTATATTATTAAAACGTCCAAACTGTTCACTAATAATAACCCAAAATAGTTTCTCTGTGAAGAGTTCCAAAGGAATTTTATGAACCCTCAGTAGCTGGGTTTCTATAAGCCTGTGTTAAATTTGAAGTATGGCATGAGAAACAAGGGTCCCACTTTTTATCAGGTGGCCTTAACTACTATTTACTCAAAAAATAAATACAATGAACTCAATCTGTTTATAAAGCATTGCTGATGTGGGATATGGGTGTGGTTAGGGACAGGTTTGGTTTAAGGGTGGGTTAAGGTGTAAGGGATGGTGATCAGTGTTCAATTAAGTGTACTTACAGATATAAGTACATGCAGGTATTTAATCAATCATAAGTACATTGTAAAAACATATACATCTCTATCTGTCTGTCTGTCTAATTTTTATCATTTTGATTGAATTGGTCAGTATACTATTAAATTGCAAAAATATGAAGATTTTGAATAGATAGGTTGGTATGCGTTTGGTGCAGAAGGAGTGTGGAAAGAGGACCAACCTCCTATATTTTTCATAGGGCCCACAGTTGCTAGTAGAGTATAAGTATGTCTATTTGATGTGATGATGAACCACTGGAAAAGGTGTTTTATTGCTGATATATAGAGAGTGATGACCTCTAGTTCACTCAGTAGGGCTCATCTATTCTCAGCTCCTGCAAGAGGAACCATGAGCTGATTTAATTACCGCCTCTCAAATAGCATTCCCGGGTAAAACTAACCATCATTCACCAGTCAAACCCTTTCCTAGTGGCTCCTTCCCCTTGCTAGAAATAGTGTTGACTCGTTTTGGCAAGGGGTGTTACTCCAGCGGACAAACAATATATTTAAAAATCTTACAGGGGAACACTAGATTAAACAGTAACATTTCAGTTTAAGTCACAATTCCTGCTATTAACTTGCTTAATACCTGCATATTATTGCAATATTACCTGTTGTTTAGTAGTTATAAAGTATAATTTTATACCTGAAACCTAAATCCAACGTCTCCCTCACTAACTATCAATAAGCAGCTTATTAGCAGTTTATTGAGATAATAGTGTTAGTTAATGGTTTGTTAATAGAATGAATTGTGACTTGAAATAAATGGTAACACTTCACAATAAGGTTGCATTAGTTTATACATTTACTAACAGGAACAATACATTTATTACAGTATATGTTAGTTATAGTATAGTAGTTTCACTGAATTTGGATTTTAATAATGCATTAGTAAATGTTGAACTATGATAAATAAATGCTGAACAAGTATTATTCATTATTAGCTCATGTTAGTAAATACATTAACTAATGAAACCTTTCTTTAAAATGTGACCAAATAAACTGTTACCGAAAAACCAATAAGGGAAATGTGTGTGTGCAGAGAAATACACCGATCACGCAAATATTCGTAATGAGATTACTCTGATCTATAGTGGTTATTATTATTATTAGATATCCGAGTTTAAATGTTGTGTTCAATAGTCTGTGTAGTTCCTGTAAGACACTGATCTCTCACTGGATTCAGAGCACTTCTGCTTGCTGGAAGCAGAAACGGCTGACCTTCCAGGTAAAGTATTATTGATCAGTGTGTCCTGGGAGACTTTGTGTTGTGTCTGGTTAATAAATGATCCTCTGTTTGGCTCTACATGTCAGTGAAGCACTTGGATGCACCCATGTCTCTCTTCAGCAGAGTGAGATTTATTTTAAAAATATGACACTAACATGGAGAGACAAAAGATCACACATTTTAAAAATAATAATTCAATATTACTACAGGCAGTGCAGAATTATTAGGCAAATGAGTATTTTGACCACATCGTCCTCTTTATGCATGTTGTCTTACTCCAAGCTGTATAGGCTCGAAAGCCTACTACCAATTAAGCATATTAGGTGATGTGCATCTCTGTAATGAGAAGGGGTGTGGTCTAATGACATCAACACCCTATATCAGGTGTGCATAATTATTAGGCAACTTCCTTTCCTTTGGCAAAATGGGTCAAAAGAAGGACTTGACAGGCTCCGAAAAGTCAAAAATAGTGAGATATCTTGCAGAGGGATGCAGCACTCTTAAAATTGCCAAGCTTCTGAAGCGTGATCATCCAACAATCAAGCGTTTCATTCAAAATAGTCAACAGGGTCACAAGAAGCATGTGGAAAAATCAAGGTGCAAAATAACTGCCCATGAACTGAGAAAAGTCAAGCGTGCAGCTGCCAAGATGCCACTTGCCACCAGTTTTGCCATATTTCAGAGCTGCAACATCACTGGAGTGCCCAAAAGCACAAGGTGTGCAATACTCAGAGACATGGCCAAGGTAAGAAAGGCTGAAAAACCACCACCACTGAACAAGACACACAAGCTGAAACGTCAAGACTGGGCCAAGAAATATCTCAAGACTGATTTTTCTAAGGTTTTATGGACTGATGAAATGAGAGTGAGTCTTGATGGGCCCGTGGCTGGATCGGTAAAGAAATGTATATTTGTGAATGTTGAGATGTTATATTGGTTTCACTGGCGAAAATAAATCATTGAAATGGGTATATATTTGTTTTTTGTTAAGTTGCCTAATAATTCTGCACAGTAATAGTCACCTGCACACACAGATATCCTCCTAAAATAGCTCAAACTAAAAACAAACTAAAAACTACTTCCTAAAATATTCAACTTTAATATTAATGACTTTTTTGGGTACATTGAGAACATGGTTGTTGTTCAATAATAAAATTAATCCTCAAAAATACAACTTGCCTAATAATTCTGCACTCCCTGTATTAAATTCATTTAACTAATGTATAACTGCAATTAGCTGAACTTTCAAATGTCATGCTGCACTTATATACGACTTAAGTGGATCTTTAATAGGTAATAATTACTTAATAATTACTTATTTTTTTCATTAAAATATGGTAAAAGTATGACAATTGCATACTGTCATGCATTTATCGTAAATAAATAAATTAGCTATTAATACAAAAATTATTTAAGTAATGTTTATTGATATATGGTTAATTGTAATTACACATTTGTAAAAACAAATCAAATAAATATATAAAATATAAAACTTTAAATATTTATAAAGCTTTATTAACTTTAACTAGCTAATAACAAACTATACACTGAAAAAATGACTTTTGCTGCTTGTTTAAACTACTTGAAATCAGTTGCAACAACACAAATCAAGTTATTTTGGGAGACAACTTAATTGTTCTGTTCAATCCACTTAAATTTGTAAAAATAAATAAGCTAAATTAATCAATTTGTGTGGGAAAACATGAAGGATTGTGTGGAACCCTGCATTTTATACAGTGTATTTTACATGTGATTAGTTCAGGTATTTAAAGCTTCACATTTTTTGTAATACTTATTTTATTTATTAAATCTTTTTATATTAATAGTTTAAAATAACATCATGCTGACATTACAACAAACTGCAAATTGTAATGCAAAATGCACAATTTAGAAGTTGCAGAGTAGAAAACAGTTACTTTACAATTAAATGCCACTGAAATAACATTTTTACATACGCAAATACAGACTTTAAATATTAATTTTACACAATGCACATACAAAACAAAACAAAACAAAACAAAAGGGAAAAACCTCACATATGTTTTAATTTAGCCACATATTCCAGTTAAATCCTTTTGAATCATTTTAAAAGTCTTCAAAGTTATTAGGGTTGGGTCGATAGATGATGCCATCGTCCATCGCCGATGGCCCCTAGACATCACGATGCTGAGCCGACATCCCCGATCCTCCACCCCGCCCTCGTCGCAAACCCACTCGTGAAAAATACACACTTAGGCCCCGTTTACACTAAGGCCGTACTCACACCATGTACAGTTGCCTTGAACCGGGCCAAAGCACGCTTGTCCCCCCTCCCATCTCCCCCGACGGCCCGCACTCACATTACATTCGGGCCTGGGCGCGCTTTCGTCATCGATGACGCGTTGTTCAGAAGCGCTCTCGCTCAGCACAGTGGAGATTTCTTTAGTTTTATCGTTTAAGTCGTTTGATATGCGGCGACACGCTGTCAAACATTTCGCCGAACAGATCAGCCACTTTTGACGCTCATAAACAATCATAAAGTCCTTGTCCTGCAGGAATTAGGAGGGTTGCTGAAGACGCAGCTGTCGTGCAGTGAGGGGTTTGCGTCTTTAATAATCTACGACAGTTTGTGTTCATTGAACAGCACGAATTATTAATTAATCCATATCAAACAGTCGCTTAAAAGTCACGTCTCGCTTTCAGTTTCGGGCTTAGGCGCGTTTTGCACTCACACACAAGCGTACCGCGCCAAAGCCCAAGTTGACCGCGCTCTGGCACACCTCTTCCAATCGGGCCAGGGCCGGCCAAGTGTACAGTGCCTGAGCCCGATTCAGAGCACTCACACTTCTCAAACGATCCGGGAAACGGGCCTGGGCACGGTTCGGATAGCATAGTGTGAGTACGCTCTAACACAGCTGAGTTTTAAAATGGCATTTTTGAACGAAAATGATCCACATCCACATCTGGCATTTCTGAAAAGCCCTCCGTCCGCTGAAAATGCACATCACGTGACCACACATAGACACAGCCACACACACACACTGTCATGCACTCGTCTGAGCTCCAGAGAGCAGTGCACGTCGGACAGTTTATCAAGGATGTACCGCTGGATCGCGTCTCACTATAAGTTAGTTGTTAAACGTGATATTTAATTAATCTTGTCTCTCTCTAATGACTCTTCGGTCTTTTGAATATATCAGGTAACGTGTCACAGCGTCAGTACATTGCTTCAATCTTTCGCTTTCACGCTTGTACTTAGTCATTATAGCGAAAACCTCAGATACTGTTGGTTCGGTTGTGCACCTTTTTTATCAACCAAGTTTGTGGATGCCATCATAACGACACAGATCACTCTGCCTATTCAT
>LR812542.1:1429024-1576524 GCA_903798195.1 Danio kyathit
CCATATAAATAAAAAATAAACAACATTTAAAATAATATAAAAGAACTTGCAGGGTGGCACGGTGGCTCAGTGGTTAGCACTGTCACCTCACAGCAAGAAAGGTCGCTGGTTCGAGTTCCGGCTGGGTCAGTTGGCATTTCTGCGTGGAGTTTGCATGTTCTCCCCGTGTTGGCGTGGGTTTCCTCCGGGTGCTCCGGTTTCCACAACAGTTCAAACACATGCGCTACAGGGGAATTGATGAACTAAATTGGCTGTAGTGTATCAGTGTGTGTGTAAATGAGTGTGTATGGGTGGTTTCCTAGTACTGGGTTGCAGCTGAAAGGGCATCTGCTGTGTAAAACATATGCTGGAATAGTTGGCGGTTCATTCCGCTGTGGTGACCCCTGATAAATAAGGGACTAAGCGATCGAAAAATGAATGAATGAATGAATGAATGAATTAAAAAAACTTGTGTTAGCCCTGGCATCCTCCAATACAACACTAACCGGATGTTGATAGATAGTGACTGTAAATTACCTAAAACCTGACTTGACAAATAAAAAACAACAACAACTTGGTTTCTTTAATGCAAAACTAAAGACAAAAACATTACTCTTTCTTTTTTCAGACTTCTTAAACTCCACAGAAAACAAATACACTTGGTTAACACTCAAAGTTTGATTCATCCACCCAAGAAAAACACATTCTGGTTTTAAATTAAGAGTGTAAACATAAACCATCTTGGGTGTCAAAATGAAGCAAACAACATGGTCACTGTTCTGGTTCTGTTCACCGAGGTTTCACAGCTGGACTCAATAATGCTGGGGGGAGGCTGAATAGAAAGCATCATGGGAATTTTACCGCTATCTACATAACTACATGTCTAAAACAAAGCCAGCATGAAATGTCTGCTCTGTTTTGGATGAGAAAGGAAGTCGATTTTACAGAACTTTCTTCTAATCCTGCTGTAATTTCCTTTGGCATGTTATAATGATGCAAAGATAACGTCCAAAGCAATTGTAAATGCAAAAAAAAAGTAATAAAACACTAAAGAGAGACTGAAAAGGAGCAAAGAGAAAAACAGGAAAAGGCTACAGGACACGGAAGTCCCTCCTCCAGCGCAGAAACTAAACTTTAGACCACCTCTGCCTTTTCTTTTCCATTTCAGACTGGGATCAGAACAAATGGCCACAAATGCCCCGTCCTGAAACTGAGGCCAAACACAACCATGACTTAATCATATCCCTTTTAAAAAGCAGTGTGTAATGAAGTCAACAATCTGAAGCCAGCCGCTGCTTCTGTTATGGAGCCAGATCACTCTCAAAAATAATACGTTTACAAAATATAATTCAGACATCCACAACACAAGTCACATTTACAAAATCCAATTCAGAAGCTCAAAACACAATTCATAATTACACAAATCCAATTATTAGCAAGGGAGGAAGTAAGAAAAAAAGAGGAAGGAAGGAAAAAAGGGAAGAAAGGAAAGGAGGAAGGAAAGAATGAAGGAAAAAGAAGGTAAGAAAAAGGAGGAAGGAAGGAAAGAAAAGAAAATAGGAAGGAAAGAAAGAAAAGGAGGAAGGAAGGAAAGAAATAAAGAAAGAAAAATAAGTAAGATGAAGCAAGGAAGGAAGAAAACAAGAAAGGAAGTAAAGAAAAAAAGAAGGAAGAAAGAAAGGAAGCAAAGAAATGAAAAAAGAAAGGAAGGAAGGAAAAAGAAATAAGAAAGGAAGCAAGGAAGGAAGCAAGGAAAGAAGAAAGGAAGGAAAGGAGGAAGAAAGGAAGGAAAGAAGGAAAGAATGAAGGAAAAAGAAATGAGGGAAGGAAGCAAAGAAATGAAAAAAAGAAAGGAAGGAAGGAAAAAGAAATAAGAAAGGAAGCAAGGAAGGAAGCAAGGAAAGAAGAAAGGAAAGAAAGAAGCAAAGAAAAGGAAGGAAGGAAGGTAAGAAAAAGGAGGAAGGAAAGAAAGAAAAGAAAATAGGAAGGAAAGAAAGAAAAGAAGGAAGGAAGAAAAGAAAGAAAAAGGAGGAAGGAAGGAAGGAGGGAAGGAAAAAGAAAGAAATAAAGAAAGAAAAATAAGGGAAGATGAAGCAAGGAGGGAAGAAAGCAAGAAAGGAAGTAAAGAAAGAAAGAAAGAAAGAAGGAAGAAAGGAAGCAAAGAAGGGAAAAAAGAAAGGAAGGAAAAAGAAATAATAAAGGAAGCAAGGAAAGGAGGACCAAAGGAAGGAAAGAAGGAAAGAAAAAGGAGGAAGCAAGGAAGGAAGCAAGAGAAAAGGTAGGAAGGAAGCAAGGAAGGAAGAAAGAAAAAGAAAGAAAGGAATGAAGGAAGGAAGGAAGGAAAGAAAAATAAGGACGCAAGGAAGGAAAGAAAAAAAGAAAATCAGAAAATAAGGAAGGAAAGAAAAGAACAAGGAAGGAAGGAAAGAAAAGGAAGGCATTAAGGAAGAAATTAAAGAAAGAAAGAAAGGAAGAAAGGAGGAAGGACGGAAGGAAGGAAGGAAGGGAAAAAAAGAAAGGAAGAAAGTGAGTAAGGAAAGAAAGGAGGAAGGAAGAAAGGAAGAGGAAAAATAAATAATAGGTTTCTAGCTAGATAAATGACACTAGTAACACAACTATATATTTAAAGAGCCCTAATTTTACATGTATACAATGTGAAATGAGCATGCTGTAAACCAACATTATTAACAATTATTTTACATCAAAAACATTCATCTGAAAAGACAGATTTAAAGGAAATTCTGCTGTAAAGAACGCACTTGTCTGTGAATATGGCTAAAAGAGTAATGCTCTTTCTATATAACGGGGAATATTGACCATGCTAATGCTCAAGTTCAGTCCCATCCTTCACAGTCGTCCCGGATCAATAACACTTTCTGCTGTACTGCACATTACTTAGTCAACCGCAATTCAACAACGACACAAACACAACAAGATGAATGTGATCACCGAGCAGCAGAAAGACACCCGGATAACAAAACTACACTGTACAGGCTACTACAAACCAACCAGATGTGCTTCTCCACCAAATAATCTGAATGACCTTTGCTCATACAAGAAATCAGTCAAGAAGCTAAAAAGTGTTTTATATTGCTCTGCCATTTTTAGCATGTGTACAGTGTTACTGGCTGCATGTTAAGTGTCCTGATAAGACTTGGGTTCCTCTTTTGATGTAAATGATTAGAGTTAGTGGAAATCCCTAATAATGAATAAGAAAAAAGCACAAACTGTACGCAATGTTGTGCTCAAGCAATTGGTGTGATGTTAAATTGATTGTGCACATTTAATGCAACCCTGTCACAGTGGTAATATATACATGCCATGATATGAATTTCTGTATTTTAGGTTGCTTCTTGAGAGTTTCAGCGTGAAAATGGTGCTAAACGCCTGTTACACTTTATGCAAAACAGATTCATAATCTGGCCACATTATATTGCAATGACTTGTGCACAATTAGGCTGGGTTGAACATACGGTTAAACTGATCTAGTTTGGTTCCACCCTCAGTCCAGCTCCTTCATTTCATCTTCTCCACCCTCTGGAGCAAACCACAAACCCTACCATCCTCCAAAAAACATCCCAGGAATCCCTGAGATGTGTCTTCCCCATGACCAGAACAAAGGCTTTTATACGCTCTTGCCAGCATCTCTGTTAGTATCAGTTAAATGCAACTCAAATGAATCAGGCTGGGTGAGAGTTAGCTCTGTGTAAAGCACACATTTAATGCATTGACCGCACTGAGCATGATATATTAGGCCTCTGAGAGCTGTAGCTGACATTATTATGGGTTCAGGGCTGTCGTGATGTTACTGCTTCTGCCTGACTAGTCCCTTTTAACCGTTGCGTTGGCTTTCTCTCCCACACATTACAAGAATCTCCTCCTATCATACAGGAAACCAGCATGTAGACTGGACAGCAGCCAGAAAACCCTTCACATTAAAAAAAAAGGAACTCCACCAAAGACCCTTCAGCCAACACCGAGCACTTATAAGACCAAACAGTGGTCAGAAATTAACTTTGCATTATTTAAGCTCCATTCAATTGCAGGTTACAATTTTTTCACAGTGTATTCAAATGTGTTGGCACATTCAAGAAGTGTAGAACTAAATAAGTGTATTGTGCAATGATTCTGAACAAATGGTCACACAGCAACACGAGTGGCTCAGTAAAGGTTATTTGCACATAAAATTACATTTTCGCATGTTATGACTGGCTTGTAAAGGTAAATTACTATGTACTGGTAACATCTGTGTACATTTTATGAATACCGTACATGGGTCAAAGATGGAATATTGAATTTTGGTGTTCACATCAAATTTAGTTTACAAAAGTGAATTTATACGCATAGAAAGCATATTAAATGCAAGTAAAGTCTGCTTTAATACTTCAATTAACTTTTGTGCAAATAAAATTGGTGACAATGTTTCATATAAATAAAAAAGAACAGCTCAGAATAAGTAGCTACATATATATATACACACACACACACACACACACACACACACACACACACACACACACACACACACACACACACACACACACACACAGTTGAAGTCAGAATTATTAGCCCCCCTGAATTATTAGCCCCCTGTTTATTTTTTCACCAATTTCTGCTTAACGGAGAGCAGATTGTCTCGACACATTTCTAAACATAATAGTTTTAATAACTCATCTCTAATAACCTTTATCTTTGTCATGATGACAGTAAATAATATTTTACTAGATGTTTTTCAAAACACTTTTATACAGCTTAAAGTGACATTTAAAGGCTTAACTAGGTTAATTAGGTTAATCAGGCAGGTTAGGGTAATTAGGCAAGTTATTGTATAACGATAGTTTGTTCTGTAGACTATCAAATAAAAAAATAGCTTAAAGGTGCTAATAATTTTGTCCTTAAAATGGTGTTTAAAAAAAATTAAAAACTGCTTTTATTCTAGCTGAAATAGAACAAATAAGATTTTCTCCAGAAGAAAAAATATTATCAGACATACTGTGAAAATTTCCTTGCTCTGTTAAACATCATTTGGGAAATATTTAAAAAAGAAAAAAAAAATTCAAAGGGGGGCGAATAATTCTGACTTCAAGTGTATGTGTATGTATATATATATATATATATATATATATATATATATATATATATATATATATATATATACAGTGTTTCCTCTAGGATTTTTTCCAGCAGTGGCGGCAGGACTTTTTTTTTACACAGATCTGCCAACTATTTCAAAGACAAATATTACACGCAGTATAACAAGTCGAGATAGCATTCATGTAATACGAGCATGCGAATCTCTTTGCTTGCGCGTCGATTTCCTCTGTTCGAGCACAGAACTTCTTGCAATCACTCAAATTTACACGTTCAAGTGCAGATCTTCTTGTGCGCTCTCCAGTAAGCGCTGCTGAAGCGCGATTTAGTGTGTTTTTGTGCGTTTTCCGACATTAACGCGTCCTGAAGTAAAATGAAACAGCTATAAACTCCAGCAAGATAAAGTCATTGTATGCAAAGCCATTGACCTTTATCAATAAAGTATACTTATGTAAACTGTGTTCATCTTAACTGAAAGCTACGCGGTGTTTGCTAGACTCACGCACCTGTCAGTCAGTCTGTCAGAGAGTCAGTCAGCATATCACCTTAAAGGGTTGAACAAATAGTGCACAGCACTACGGTTACAGAAAAGTTTGCGCTGTTTACCTCTAATATGTTTTGGTGCGATTATAATCCACTATAAAAAACACGACTAAATGTTTTAAATAAGAACCTGTAATGTAGCCGTGGCGGGATGAATTTTGGCGTGGCGGCCTGCCACGAATGAATGAATGTAGCGGTAACCTTGTGTATATATATATATATATATATATATATATATATATATATATATATATATATATATATATATATATATATATATATATAATTTATTTTTTTTTTTTTGCATTTTATTGTTTTGATGCATTTAGTTTGGTTCTTTTAACCCATTGCTGGCCCATTGCTTGTTTTTTTTAACCCATTTTTTCTATCCTATTTTCCCCATTGTCTTAATGCAATAACATTCATGACCAATGAATTCACTACATTTAATTCTCTTTTATGTACAGTTTTTTGGTATAAAGAATGGAAATAAAAAGTTAAATGAGCCTTGTCAAGTAGAGCTGAACAATTCATCGAAAAAGATCATGATCGCGATTCGACCCTACACACGATCTTAATTCAGCTTTTTTACGATTCAGCCAATTACATTTTCACAGTCAGGAGAGAAGCATAAAGGCTGCCGCACAAGACTTCATATTGTTTTATATACGATGCTCAGCAACATGGACACCTCCAAATGGCGTTAAAGGGGCACATACTGTATTTATAAGGTATAATTCACCCAAAATTGTCATTTCTGTCTTAATGTAATGATGTATGCGCGGCCGCGAAATCACACGTGAGCTGACCGCGAGCTGTTTGTTACCTACTGAGAGGAGATGTGCGCGCCTGCCAATGAATACTTTAGTGAACAGAACCTGCACAGGCTGTGAATAACAGGTAATAAAGTTGTAAATAACGTTCAGTTTGTTGCACAGAGCGATCGTTTGGGAGCCGTGCGGTAAGTATGTATTGCATATGTTTTTTCCTCAAAGTGACGACCATACCTGCCAACATTTGGTTCGTAAATTCCGGGAGACCCCCCGGGGGCGTCATACGCTAATTTGCATATTACTGACGTCATCGCGTTCTACCATTTCTGTTTGTTTAACAGCCTATGGTAAATAAATGGGGTATTTTATATTCGCACTACCCTTTATGTAAGCTTGTCAATTTAACTAAATGTATTGCTGTTTGAATACAGTATATCATTATAGATGAGTAGGGAATTTGCAGTAATCTCTAAGACGTAATATACTCAGACAAGTTCTGAAACTCTCACTTAAAACATCTCTGATTGAGCAACAAGAATAAACGGTCAAATTAAATTGTTTAAAAAAGGAGAAGCAGATCGGGTTGACTGTACAAGGGAGATACCTTCAAACTGCCACCTGTTCTAAATCATTTGCCGTCGGTACGCAAAGAGGTGCTCTTCTCTCAGGCTGCAGGAGAGGGGCCAGCGGCATCACCCGCAGCTCGTTGAGAAGAGTAGGGACGGTACAGTAATGGACAAACGACAGTCTATAAAAATCGCCAGTAACACACACAAAAAGTCGCTAGATTTGTCGCTAGTCGCTTTTTAAAAAATTTGTCGCTAAGTTGGCAACACTGGCGCAAACTGAAGAGCAGGGAGCGGGAGGGGTGAGAGGTTTGGGGAGATGGGGGCGCGCGAACTGTAGCGCGACCGGAAAAGCACAAGCACCACGTTTCAGCCCGGACTGTACCAAAATGCTGAGGAGCATTGCGATTTTCATTTTAGCCAGAATTGTGCAGCCCTATTGTTAAGTATGGGTTTACCAGGGTCTTGCCAGGACCGGAAATTGAACCTGAATCCGGAAAGTTCCCCTGAATCCCCCCTCTGGTTCATATTCATATCTGATTCATATTCCACCTGCTCTGACTGTGGCTGATGCATCGCTGCTTATTTGTATGATTGAAGACCTAAGAATACGATGCAGTCACATGCTCATCTATCACTTTTATTATTGGATCTGCTTCATTCACTATGATGGAAGGGTTGATTCAGAGGACAGTAACACTGTCGAGCAAGCCTCCTCAGTCTAACAGCAGCAGACCAACGCTAGAATCAGGAAGAATAACTCTATACGATTTCTGCATGAAGGGAAACTTTAAAACCATTAAAGACAGACAAAACCTGAGTTCATCATGGGTTGTAAATTATTTCTATATGCTTTCTATATGCTTTTGTTGAAGCATTATTTAAACGTTTTAAAATTACAGTTTAACAGGATTGGTTGTGAAAACTACATTGCTAAAAACACAATTGATGTTGCTGCTGAATAACTAGAAAAACTAATGCATACCCAAGGTGGTGTTTATATCTCTCTTATGCATTCTGTTCTGATAATTCAAAAGACCGTAGCGCCTTAAGCCTGATTTATACTTCTGCGTCAAGCGCAGCCTTCGCACAGTGGCATGGCCCTCGCTGTGGCTGATGCCGATGCTGTCGCGCACCTCTCAAAAAATGTGACTACACGTCGCAACCTGTATCGCAAGCTCTGTGATTGATTGACTTGGTAGCGGTGACGAACGTGGGCGGTAGTGTTTATGAGTGTGGAGTCCCGTGAAGGAGCTTCAGATGGAAACTTTTGTTTTGTGTTTACCTTATGATTAAAGTTATTGCATGTCCACCGGTTTAGCTACTTGCAGCGTTCAGAAAAAATAAAACACCCGCGAAGAAACTCGACACAGAGGAACATAAAAACCTACTGACAGCTAGCATTTCGGAAGTGTTATTGCAGAGCAACACAAACAGCACGCAGAAGTAGAAATGCACGACTGCACGCAAGGCATGTGCCATGGTTCATGCCGATCACTCAAAAGTATGAGAATTATAAACCAGGCTTTATTCTGCTTATCCTATGGCTAAGCACTGTTGAGATGTTATATTCGAGACATTTGTCAGGTTTTTGTCCTCAAACTGCTCCTGTGTTTAGCACTAGTTTCTTCACATCTCCTTTAACTCCTCCAGTTGTGCTTTGATGTGATTTTTGACTGTCGTAGCTCTGAAATATCTTAAATTATTCAGCATAGTGATATCGAGTTCTGATTCCCTCAAAACCTGCCGGAACTACTTTAGCTGTAAGCTTATCTGACAATAACCAAACATCTTAGAGTGACCATCAGCCAATTAGAATCAAGCATTCAACATCCCTGTAGGCCAATCATAAGCATATCTACAATATTATTCCTAGTAAATCCACATCAATTCTTAATAAATAAACTATTTAACTGTTTAACAGAATTTAAACAACTTCAAAAGTATGTGCACAAAATAGGCAAGATCAGTAATAGTGTAGTATTGTTGATGTTAGCTTGTTTAACAGATTACATTCATTAAAGGGGACCTATTATGCCCTCTTTTACAAGATGTAAAACAAGTCTCTGATGTTCCTAGAGTGTGTAGTGAACTTTCAGCTCGAAATACCACATAAATAATGTTTTATATCTCTTTGAAACCTCCTCTTTTAGGCTTTGATCCTAATTGTGGCGTTTTGGTGACTGTCGCTTTAAATTTAAATGAGATTGTGCTCTTTTCAAAAGAGGGTGGAGCTACAAATGCCTGTCTGTCATCATAGTGGCAGATGCAAAGGCAAGAGTAGTGTCTTATGCTAATGAGGGAGAGATGGTCACAAGTGGGCGGGAATTTCCACCTCTGATGACACCTACAAAGAGAAAATGCCAATCAAAGTGTTTCTGCTTGGAAAGTGTGATTGTAAAAAAGAAAATGAACACATTTTTACCATTAGAAGCAGGTTGTAATCACACAACTGTGTTTAAACCCTTTAGAAAAGTGATTTCTGCATAATAGGTCTCCTTTAATGTTAACGAACAGAGCCTTGTTGTATAGTGATGTCGTTACAGGCGCAGCCGGGCAGTCTCTGTAGATAAGAAGGTTTTTGGTAGTTTCAAGGAAATGAACGGCTTTATCTTAGATTCGTACTGGTCTCTCGGCAGGCCACATTTCATCCTGTAAAACAAAACTAAACAAGCAAGGGTGCAGTCAGCTGGTCATTACCACAAAATAATGCCAACTGGGAGATCAGAACTGCGACATGAAATGTATACCCATGTCTTTTTTTTTATCTTGAAACCCTACTAAACAGGATACAACATGCACTTACAAACTAAAATAGCCATGGCATTTGATTTATCTGGAAAGCTGAAAAAACACATTTTATTTATTTATTTAGACTAGTGTTTACAAAGCTAGAGACTGAACCACTGACTGAAAATACGGACCAGTAATTCAGCGTCATTTCATGTTTATTGATAAAGTAGTGTACTAATTTTGCACTGACACTGAAGAATACCCAGAAAGTAAAACGTAAGGTATTTACATATTAATTTACAGATGTACAATGAACTCTCAATTAATCTAATATTGAATAAATGTAATCATAAAAAGTGCTACTACAAACAAAAACATCCTAAACCTATATGTCTTTTGTAGGATTTGCTGTGTTTTTTTTTATAAACACAGCTGACCCATTGGAAGTGATTCATTAAATCCTTAATTTAATTGATTTACCCACAACCGCTGGTTCATTTAGAAACTAAACAAATGACTTTGAATCAATCATTGAGTAAAAAAACTGAACAAATTCAGCGTTATTTAATGATTAAAATTTTTTGCACAGTAATGACACTGCTAGAAAGTCAAATAAAAATTATTTACGTATTACTTTACATATGTACAATGAACTCTCAATTAATCGATTAGGATTTGCTGCGTTTTTTAAACTCATTGTAAGTGATTTAATAAATCCTTCAATTGATTTATCCACAATGGCTGATTGATTTAGAAACTAAACAAGTGACTGCTATTATGAATCATGCATGGAGTAAAAAACACAACAAATGTAGTGCTCCAGCTTTGGTTGAGAGTTTTCCATCGGCAAAAAAGAAAGACACTATTGAAATATTCATTCATTCGTTTTTCTTTAGCTTAGTCTCTATTTCAGAGGTCAGCACAGCGGAATGAACCACCAACTATTACACCAACTATTCCAGAATGTTATATGCAACGGATGGTCTTCCAGCCGCAACCCAGTACTGGGAAACACCCATACACATTCATTCACACACATACACTACGTACAATTTAGCTCACCCAATTCAATGTATAACATCTGTGCATAAAACCAATATCACATCTGCGATGCAGCTCAAGTGTTGATATTCATGAATTTATTTTAATTTGCTTGGTGACATATTTCATAAATACAAAAACATATATCCATACAGGGATCTTATTACTATTATTATTATTATTATATGGGATTTTGACTACAATCTAACACTAGGCTTCATCCTGCAGTCAATTCTCTTGAAGCCTATTTTTGTTTATGTGTGACGTAATTCATAATGTAAGCTTGCATGTTACTAAAACAACAATTAGCAGAGTATAGTAGACAATAACTATCACCCGTAACCCAAACATCCAATAAAGTATCCTACAGGATTTTACAAGTATCAGAAAGGGAAAAAAGAAGTGTATTTTCACAGCAAAAAGCAAAAACTGAAGTCTCTGAAGTTTTAAAAAAAGATAATTTGGTTCCACTTTAAATTAAGTGGCCTCAACTAATATGTACTGACATTAAAATTAATAATTTGCTGCAATGTACTTGTGGTGCAAATCTTTTTATATTGTACTTTTGATTGATTAAATGCATGTAATTACATCTGAAAATAATTTCTGCAATTGCATGTTTAATTAACTGTTGACCTTCCCTTACATCTTAACCCACCCTTAAACCCACCCATATCACCAAACCCATCCCTAACCCTACCCCAAATCCCACCTCAACAGCAGCACAAGTGTTTATTTTTATTTCATTGTATTTATTTTTTAATGCAAGTACATAGTAGTTAAGTCCACTTAATATAAAGTGAGACCGATAATTTGTCAACAAATATATATATAAAAAAAGTTCCTATTGCGTAAATACACATAACGTACACATACTACTGTACAAATATGAACTTATAAACTATGAGAACTGGCTGTATAATTAAACAAGCAAAGCAGCAATCACCTTTATGTCTTTTTTAACTGATAAGAACTTTACAAGCACAAAAACTCTGCCTTTTTGGTCAATAACTGATTTCTTTTCAATCAATTAGTTACAGAAGACTGACCAGAGAGTGGTTTACATGAGGTCAACTGCATCAAGGTTTAGTGACTGCATGCTTTGTTCCTGGTGTTTTTTGACAGATGATTAAGCACAGTTCTGCATTTCTACCACAGCTGTATCACCAGCTGTTCACTGTGTAGAATCAATTCAACACTTTCCCAAACTTCCAAAAAACCATAACAAATTAGTTCACGCTCATTGTAGAAGTATGAATAATGTTATAGTACTTGAGATGATGAGTAATAAAACCTATTGCACAGCTCTCTGGAATTAGGACTACACGATATTGTAAAAAAAACTGATAATATTAGGTATAAGTAGGCCCACACGGAATCTGCCCATCATTAATTCTGTTTATTTACTTGAGTAAATGTGTGTAAATGTGAATTTATTCAGCTTTTAAATTACACATATTTCACATTTTAAGGTTTTAGTTATGAGACTCCCAAAATAATTCCGCAGAAATCCACAGATTTTTGCCAAAATTCTTCGCAGAAATTGCAAAAAACGTCCGCAGATTCCGTCTGGCCCTGGGTATAACTTCACCAGATGAATAGATCTATTTGGAAAGAATTAATTCATTTAGATTGATTAGGATGATTTTGTAGGGGAGCACATCAGCATAAAATATAATAAACCAATCACAAGTATTGATAAATACAGCAACTGTTATGATCATCAGCAACCGAGCAGTTGCAGATTGCTGGAGAACTACAATTCAGCCACTGATATGAACTACAACTCCCGACATGCACCTCACACACACACACACACCTGTTCCATATCATTGATAATTGCACGCACACACACACACACACACATACAGCTAGAAGCTCATCAACGACTGATTAGACAGACTATATAGACTGTTCACATTTTCATACACATTGCTGAGGCTTGTTCCCCTGTAACGTTTCTAAGCGTTATCCTTACCTTGTCTTTTTGTGTTTTTTGATCTTTGCCTTGTTCATTGTTTATGTTGTCTTGCTGCCTGTCCCAACCATTCGCCTGTTTTGCTGACTACGCTTTTGGATTACCCTCATGTTACTGTTCGTTCCTGTTTGACCGTTGCCTGCCTGACAATTCTCTTAATAAATCTGTACGTGGATCCTCAACTTCGTTATACCCCAACTTCTTGTGTTACAGTTACAGTACAGCACAAAGGGGTGTTTACAAATGAAACAAACATTATTTTATGGTGTCTGACAGTATTCGGGTAAACAAATCAAATAATCAGATGAGAAATAACACTGTGTAGACTTCAGCATAAATATATACATAAATACAATTTAAATTCATGCATATTAGATTTTCTTAATGCTTTAAACTGTTTTGAAATGTTCACACAGTCACAGGCCTTAAAACACATGCAAGTGGTAAACAGTTTGGTAGCTTTATGGTTAAACTTTGTAATTACTCCACAGGTCAGATGTGTTTTCATCTGTTAAAATCCCCACTTGACATTACAAATCCTGCGATGTGGCTATTGCGAATGTGCACATTGCGATATCAAAGCTATATTGTGCAGCCTTATCTGGAATACTTGATTCATTCATTTATTTTCGTTCTGCTTAGTCCTTTATTTATCAGGGGTCACCACAGCGGAATGAACCGCCAACTATTCCAGCATATGTTTTACGCAGCGGATGCCCTTCCAGCTGCAACCCAGTACTGGAAAATGGAATACTTGATTCCGATTGGTCAACCATGACATTTCAAGGTATGTTATTCCCTGATAACAACCTATTCATCTAATAACATCCAGATTCTGCGAATCATCTTGCCCATTGAATATTCAATATAATCATATATTATATGGGTTTCTTTTTTCTGCTGCACACAAAAGAAGATATTTTGAAGAAAGCTGGAAAACTGATTCCATTCACTTTCATAGTAGGAAAAACAAATACTATGGAAATCAATGGTTACAGGATTCCAGCTGCTTTCAAATTATCTTCTTTTGTGATCAACAGACGTAAATAACTCTAAGATTTTACACTAAGATTTTAAAGCACTTGGATTTTAAACAAGTGAAGGGTGAGTGAATAATGATAGAATGTTCATTTTTGGGTAAACTATCCCTTTAAGAACAAGATTTACTAGTATACTTCTACAGCTCAGATGAAAGTTTTGTATCTAATAGTTTAGTTTTGTGGCAGGCAGTCTTGTAAAAGTGAGATAAACTTGTTTAGTTTTCTCTTTTTAAAGCATGTACAACAACTTGTATACAAGATTTTCTTGAATAATAGATGGCTTATAGTGGCTGAGAGAGAGCAGCTATACAATGCAGCATTGAACACCAGCCGTTGCAGGTCAATTTCAAGCTAATTTACTGTGTGACCTCCGCCGGCTCACATGAATACTGCTTACATTGTACACCGGCGAAGAAGGGCTCTTTCTCATTGGCTGACCGGTAAGAGTAATGAGACTCGAGATCAGACAGGAATGAATAGGAAACAGGGAGGAGACAAAAGGAGATCAGATTAGACGTCCTGTTTTCCAGACCAACATCAAACAAGAGATATTAACAACAACGCATATTCTGGACTCCTGCATCATGACATGAAATCAGCAAAGGGGATTTAGTTTTAAAGCAGGTTTAACTCATTTAGGGAAAAATTAATTATTTGAATCTATTATAAAAGGCAAAATATAAGCATCAGTGAATATTAAAGAGCAATAATTCTCTAAAAGTCAAATGTCTGGAAGGAAGTAGAGAATTTTGATAGTCTTTTTTGCACATTTGTTGACTTTGATAAGTTGCATTGGAACTGAAAACCAATTAATTCCTATTAGACTATTATTATCTGCTGATTTGTTCTCCTGACTATAAGAAAATTTGCAAGTATTTTAACTTACACTAACCATCACTTTACAGTCTAAGTCTCTATACCGCAGGTAAAAAAAAATTTTTAACTTGAAGTTATCTTGTTTCTAGTCCAAATATCAAAAAACTTTTCAATCAAGAAGCATTTTCTAACCAAGCACAAATATTGCCTTGTTTCCGGAAATAATGAGTCAAAATTAAGTGATTAAATTGAGTTTTTATATTAAAATAAGTCAAATAATCCGCCACTGGGGTAAGTACAATAAACATGCATTTGCTTTGAAACAAGATTTTTTTGGAAAAACTCACTTAATTTTGACTCATTATTTCTGAAAACAAGACATTGTTTTACTTGCCTAGAAAATGCTTCTTGGTTTCAGAATTTTTGGATGTTTGGAATAGAAACAAGACAAAAACTCTATGAAAGATTCGTATTTTTGCAGTATAATGAGATTTAGATGGCATGTAGTTGCAATGTAGCTTATTCAATCAACACAATTTGTTAAATAGACCATCAAATAATACCAAATATCAAATTACTTTATAGCATTAAGACAGGAAAGATCCCCCAGACATGCACGTTTCAAGTTTTAGGTCTGACAGCTTAATTTTCTTAGTATCATTTTCTTAAATAAAGCCGTTGGTTTTGTTTTATTTTGCACACAAATGTATTTTCAAGGCTCAATAACACTATGGTTGAACCACTGATGACATGAGGACTGTTTTGACTGTTTAGTTTTTCTTTTTGGCTGTCTATGGAGGCTCAGAGAGCTTTTGAATTTCTACAATATCTTAATTTGTGTTCAGAAGATTAACACATGTTTGTAATAGGCCTACACGATATTGGAAAAATCTGGCATTGCGATATTCTGTTTTTCTGCAATACATATTGCAATAAGAATACAATTTCACCAGATATCTTGAATACTGATTTGGGATTATTCTGGGTGTGAATCATGCATATAATATAAATAAAGGATAAATAACAAATCTTGTAATGTAATGTAATGTGTATTTATATAGCGCATTTATTGTGTATGGCCATACACCCAAAGCGCTTCACAATCATGAGGGGGGTCTCTCCACACCACCACCAGTGTGTAGCATCCACTTGGATGATGCGACGGCAGCCACAGGACAACAGCGCCAGTGCGTACACCACACACCAGCTATAGGTGGAGCGGAGAGACAGTGATAGAGCCAATTTGGTGGATGGGGATGATTGGGAGGCCATGATCGTAAGGGCCGAGAGGAAATTAAGCCAGGACACCGGGGTTACACCCCTACTCTTTACGAGAAGTGCCATGGGATTTTTAATGACCACAGAGAGTCAGGACCTCGGTTTTAACGTCTCATCAGAAAGACGGCGCCCACTGACAGTATAGTGTCCCCTTCACTTTCACTGGGGCATTAGGACTCACACAGACCGCAGGTTGAGCGCCCCCTGCTGGCCTCTCTAACACCACTTCCGACAAATCTTGCTCTTTGGCTCTTGCTCAAATATAACAGCAGCATATAAACTCAACATCCTGCGATGTGATTAGTTTGTAATGACATGAGGATGAGTAGTTAATGACAAGAGTTTTCATTTTTGGGTGAACTAACCCTTTTACTGCAAAAAAAGCCTTTTTTAATTAGAGGTTTTGTCTTGTTTATAGATGAAAGAAGCACTTTCTTGACAAGTAAAAAACGGTCTTGCTTTCAGAAATCCTGAATTAAAAGTCAGTTTTATCTGCCAGTGAGACAAGTAAAACAATCATTTTAAACTAAAATCGGATTATGTAAAAACTCACTTAATTTTGACATTATTTCTGAATACAGTCCTTCTGGTTTTAAGAATTGTTATACATTTCAACTAGAAACAAGACAAAACCTTTAAGAATGGCATTTTCTGCAGTGATTGTATCATCCTGCACTAATGCGTCCAAAAGAGTCACTCCAATAATTTTAGTTTCTGTCCAGCAGCTGTTGTAAAGGTTAAAGGTCATTGTACCATCAGCAAACAACAGATATAACTGAGCACACACACCACATTTACTCCACCTTCACTGGAGTCTTACTTCCATTTAGCTGATTAAAAAAGCTCCTCTGCTGTCAGACACAAGGTTGCTCTAGGACAAAAGAGCGAGACGTTCCTCTTCAGATTAAAAAGGGTACAAGGGTGTCACTCTATCCAATTAATCAATGCAGTCTGTTTCCTGGAGCATTGACATTTCAAAGAACATCTGTACGCTTTAGGAAGCAGACTCGGTTTGCTCATGTTTGAGACACAACTATGAAAGGTTTTCTTTCCCTCTCATTTATATTTTCCATTTGTTTCCAATATGTGGATCAAAAGACAATAAGTGTTTAAGCATCAAAACAATACAATTGTAATCCATCTTTAGATTATGTTCACACACCATCCATGCATACACTTTCAGAGCAAAAAAAAAGAAGAGACTATTATATATTATTACCATTATTTACAGAAGATAAACACTAAAATGTCATCAAGTGTAACAATAGATTATACGTCCAACTATCTCTTGTCATCATTTGATGACTAGTGTTGGGCCTGTTGATTTAAAAGAGTAATTAGTTATAGTTACTAGTTACTTCTCACAAATACTAACCGAGTTACTTAACTATAAAAGTAACTAATTACCAGGGAAAGTAACGTTAGCGTTACTTTAAATTAAATCGAATTTGTCAAATGACTTTAAAATAAATCTAAAACATTGTACACTAATCTACGATATTTTAATGTTGTTGCCACAGCCATATCACCTGCAGCCCAAGACTGGTTACTCACTGAAGCTAAGCAGGGCTGAGCCTGGTTAGTACCTGGATGGGAGACCACATGGGAAAACTAGGTCGCTGTTGGAAGTGGTGTTAGAGAGGCCAACAGGGGGCGCTCAACCTGTGGTCTGTGTGAGTCCTAATGCACCAGTAAAAGTGAAGGGGACACTACACTGTCAGTGAGTGCCGTCTTTCGGATGAGACGTTAAACCGAGGTCCTGACTCTCTGTGGTCATTAAAAATCCCATGGCACTTCTCGTAAAGAGTAGGGGTGTAACCCCGGTGTCCTGGCCAAAGTCCCTCAATCGGCCCATCATGCTTACCCATCATGGCCTCCTTATCATCCCCATCCACTGAATTGGCTCTATCACTGACTCCACTGATAGCTGGTGTGGTGAGCGCACTGGCGCCGTTGTCCTGTGGCTTCCGTCGCATCATCCAAGTGGATGCTACACACTGGTGGTGGTGTGGAGAGACCCCCCTCATGATTGTGAAGCGCTTTGGGTGTATGGCCATACACAATAAATGCGCTATATAAATACACATTACATTACGTTGTGGGACAACGTGAGAGACGACAGCAGCAAGTCCTCAACTATATATCTAGATATTATGTAGTTTAATTCTGTCTGAGCGCTGGGGAAAAATGAAGTTTTATTTGCTTTGACGTCGTGTCTTCGTCTCCTCCTTTGGTAGCAGAGGTCATGGTATCACCTGCATAGCCACTAATGTTGTGTCGGCATGTGACGACAGGAGGCGCTTCATAAGATTAGAATCACTCATCACCGATGCAGAGAGACTCTTTTTTTCTGGCCATAAGTTGCACGATACAGAAACATTCTTGCCGTTCATCTCAACAAGGGAAAAGTAGTGCTTATATTTCCAGTTTGTAAACGCTACCTTCATTCTGACTCCTGGTCGTTGGTGTGTGCCACTGACTGTGTGTGCGTTTGTAGGGTGCCCTACTCGGCCTCTGATTGGCAAATGATGGAAATGTACTCCATCTAAGCCAATCATCACGTTCTCAGTTACACCACGTTCACAGACACACCAATCATCATCACTGGTTGGTTGTGTGTCCCACCCCAGCCCCGAACACACACACACACCCCAGATAATGAGAGGTCTTCTCGCTGAGGTCTTCACGCTACTCACATGAAAACCGCTTCAGTGTTCTCAATTATAGCAATGGCAATTTATTGTCAATAATGGCGTTGTTACAGGGGAAACTGTATTTCATTTGATTACTCTTTACTGAAAAAAGTATCGCCGTTAGTTACGCTGTTTTTATAGACCCATTAGGCTTTGCGTGTATGGCAAGCAGGATGCTATGAACTTCCGGTCAGCAGCTGATGCATTTAAAGAGTCACATTCGGACAGCTGTAAAACAATAGTTTTAAACTATTTCACCTGCTTTTAACATCTTTGAACCAATACCTCTGTCAATCAGTGCCACCTCCTGGACTGATTATTTAAAAAAAAAAAGTGAACTAATGAGATAGAAAACCCCTGCTGTGAGGCATTTTCCCTCGTTGTCAGATGGCGTTCTGTGCCGTTTAAATGGAGCCTCGTCATCGCTAAAGTCAACATTTTCTCTTTCTTTGAAATACATAGCAACCCAAACAAATGTAATTCTCTAAAATGTTTGACACACACACACAGGTCCCACTGACACGTTGAATGAAAGACTGGCACAAAGTGAAAATAAAATGGCATTTTGAAAAAAAACAAAACACAAACCATGGTAAATACTACACAATACAAACAAACTAAATGAAACATGACTGCTCCTGATTAGAATCGACATGCAAATCAGCCAGAACAGTATCAGTAACGTACTCTTATTTGGTAATTTTAAACATGAAATATGAAGAGCTTGAAATAAACGCTACATTTTAATGTCAAATTAAACATAATATTATTGTTTTCCCCAATGCATTAGAATTTCTCTGAGCAAAAAAACAAAACATAAAATAATGATAATAATGACTTAATTTAATATTACAACACTTCATTTAAAAATCACAGCCTATATGATTTGGCGATGTCACATCCTCATATGTATATTTTAGTAAGTACAGGTTAGAAAACTCAATGATCTACTAATTAGCTGCTTAATAGTTAGAAAGGTATTCGTTGGGTTTAGGTGTTATTGGGTATTAGGAATGTACAATAAGTTCAGGGGTGCCCAAATCTTTTCTTATGAAGGCCAAAAACTAAACTTGACTGAGGCTAGTGGGCCAAAGGTAAATATAGCTACCACGGGAAATTTCCTAAATTATTTCATAATATTTAAAAATAACTAGAAAACATTGCTTTATATTAACTAATACAGCATATTTATTTTTACATTTTATAACAAACTTATTACAGTAAAACAGAAACAATCTCATTTATAACAGAATGGAGTTACATGAGTTTTTGTCTTGATTTGCTCACCGATGTCTTCTGCATCCGTCGAGTGACATTATTTACAGGAATAACTATTTATTATTTATCAGGAATAAAACAAACAAGGTTACGTCAAATTAGAAATGACAATCTCCTTTAAAGGCATTCGCCTCTCTATCATTCTCACTCTCTTCTCAGATGGGACGATGGGCCAAATCAAAGGTTACAATGGGCCAACTTTGGCCCGTGGGCATCTCTGAATAAGATCATACTATATAAGTGCTAATACACAGTTCACATCTTAATAATACAGATTAATAAGCAGTAATTGGTGTGAATAGTACTTTATAGAGCTACTGATATATCTTATACTGAATGATGGCAGAACATTATTTCACCAACATTTTGAAAGACTTTTTTTTATTGTTTATAGACACTTAATTCGCATTTAATATGCTTTCTGCACTGTAAAAATGCTCCCAACACAAATCAATTAAGTAAACTGAATCAATAATTTGTGTGAACATAAAACAATTAAGTTGTCCCACAAAAAAAACTAAATATTGTCTTCTTTCAACTAATTTTAAATACATAGTTTGAACAAGCTGCAAAAAGTCATTACTTTGAATGTGTGTGTATGTAAAATCAACTTAAACGTCAAATAACAGGACGGCTATTCTCCCTAGCAACAAGTGTGGATTTACTGTAGATTGATATAGAAAACAGATGGAATGTAGAAAACAAAACACCCGAAAAAAGTGACAAAAAAGCACTGATTTACTCCGTTTTGTGCTAGAAATCAGGAAAAAGACGTAAACTAGCATTGATGTGTCTGTGAGAGGCTTTAGGGCTAACCAAACCGAAGAACAACATCTTTTTATAAACCACCCAAAATATCCGCGAGCGGGACCGTTACTCGAGCCACACAAGCAACTTTACCTCAGATTTCTGCCTTTATGTCACACTCACATCTGCCTAAAACACACTCCAGCATTATTACGATTAAAAACCAACGAAAAACACACCGAAAACACAGCCATCTTCCATTCGAGGAACAGTATTTTTCGCGGCAACTTTACCTTTTTGGCTTTAATTACTAGTTTTCTCTCTTCACTTTCGAAGCCTCATCGGGTCTTTGTCAACGTGTATCCTTCAGTTTTCCTTTAACCATCTGAGATCTTCTTTTAAATCCTTCAGATTGGACTAATCACACGGAGAAACCCATCCTGCGTCTGTCGGTGTGAAATAAAGTATTCCAGGTTATATTACCGTGTGTTTGTTCGCATTAGTGAAGAGCGGCTGGACGCTCAACACTGCGCTGGTGGAGTAGTGACGTCAGCGCGCAGACCCCGCCCCTAGAGAAAACACCGGACCACGTCATCATAATGCATTTTGACGACACGAACTACTCAAGAGCATCAACAACGCTAATTACCAACAGGAGGATTTAAAATATTGTAGCCTACCGCAAATTAAAGTTAGAGAAACCTTAAAAACCTCCACTAAAAGCTTAATAATAATGAGCACAATAGTTGTTTTATGCTGGTATTTTGTTTATTATTATTTTGTTTGTTATAATTTGTTATTATATACAGAATATTTAGGGAATGTAAGCATTTTATTGGGAAAAGTATAGTAATAAAATATAAACCCATCAATATTGCATTTAAAGAGTTTATAATATATAAAATATATATAAAATGATTACATTGACAAGCGATATGCATAACTTTAGGGTAAACGTTGGACATTATTTAAATTTTTGATTATTATTATAGAAATTGCTATTACTCTTAATAATGAATTCATTTTCTTTGGTTTCGTCCCTTTATTCATCAGGGGTTGCCACAGCAGAATGAACCGCCAACTATTCCAGCATATGTTTTACACAGTGGATGCCCTTCCAGCTGTAACTCAGTACTGGGAAACACACACACACACACACACACACACACACACACACACACACACACACACACACACACACACAAAAAACTGGTCCAGCAGGGACTCGAACCAGCAACCTTCTTGGTGTGAGGCCACAGGGCTAACCACTGAGCCACCATGTCGCCCCCTCCTAATAATTAATAAACCTTAATAATACACTGCTTCTTTTGCCTTAATAATGCATCGCCTCAAACCTCCTAATAAACCTAATAATGAGCACAATAGTTGACATTCATAACTTTAGTTGTTGTATTTCGCAGCTCAGGCTCTCGTCAAGCCCACTTTCCCTAGCTGCAGAAACAAGCAGTGATTGTGTGCTCTACAACACACTCCTGAGAAACAAACAAAGACACCATTTACACTTAACGGAGTACTTTAAAGCACCGTAGATTCAAGAAATCACACCTAGAACACCTGAGGGTGACTGCAGGGTTTAACAGTTTTAACAGTTAACTAAAACCTTTGTCCTTGTTAACCGATTCAAATAAACATTAACCGAAATAAATCCTCATTTATTTTGTTAGCTAGTTGGGAAGGAAATATTTTCAATGAGTTTGAGTTGATGTACTAAAACAACTAAACTAAAATAAAACAATTAAAAACTATAGACACATTAAAAAAGGTAATGGGGAAAAAAGAAAATAAAAATATAAATAAAATTAAATGGTAATGCGACACGTATAAGCCGAGCTATTATGCATATTTAATCCTGACAGCCAAGTAATAATGACAGTGACTGAATTAGACATTCCTATTATTATTACTAATCACTAATATATTAGTGCTAATGTTTTAAAAAGCATATTCAAAATGTGAGTTATGAAGCAAAAAATAACACATTGCTTCTTTAAATATAGATAAGCAATACAAAAACCAAATGGAAAAATACTGTAGTAATTTGTAGTAAATGTATATATTACAGTATTAACACTTTATTAATGAATGTTGCAGCATACTGAAGCACTATGTTGAACTGATAAACTGTAAAAAATAATGTAGTATACTTTAATTTTACTACAGTAAACTATTGTGTATTGTAGTATAATATACCCTATAGTTGTAGAAAACTACAGTATTGGCTCATTTGTTTATATTACTATAGTTGTTGTGTTACCATAGCAACTGTAGAATCACCACAACAGATCAATCACTATAGTTGTTGTGTTACCATAGCAACTGTAGAATAACCACCACAGATCAATTACTATAGTTGTTGTGTTACCATAGCAACTGTAGAATCACCACAACAGATCAATTACTACAGTTGTGTTACCATAGCAACTGCAGAATCACGATTCACAACAGATCAATCACTATAGTTGTTGTGTTACCATAGCAACTGTAGAATCACAACAGATCAATTACTATAGTTGTTGTGTTACCATAGCAATAGCAGAAACACCACAACAGATCAATCACTACAGTCGCTGTGCTACCATAGCAACTGCAGAATCACCACAACAGATCAATTACTATAGTTGTTGTGTTACCATAGCAACTGTAGAATAATCACAACAGATCAATTACTATAGTTGTTGTGTTACCATAGCAACTGTAGAATCACCACAACAGATCACTTACTATAGTTGTTGTGTTACCATAGCAACTGTAGAATCACCACAACAGATCACTTACTATAGTTGTTGTGTTACCATAACCACAGTACAATTACCTCTACAAAGTACTTTACTATAGTATGGTTTAAAACACTACAGTATTATTTGCTAATTTATAAATGACTCTGTATTTTTTCCATTGGGGAAAATAATTTTAAATGAAGTAAAGATGCAAAGACAGGAAAAAGAGAAGTGAAAAGTCAAAAACAGAGAAGTGACACAGTAGTAGATCGATTCTGAGAAGCATATTTAACAATGGTGAGAGTATTGGGCGGATGCATTACAGAGAAGAATGATGGGGAAAATATCCTGAATTATGTGCAGAAAACAGACCCAGAATGTCTGGGTTGCTATGATTACACAAGCACAAGAGAAAGAGACGCCCAAAAGAGGCGATGCAGCTTTCACAACCAGATCCTCTCTCAATACTCACACATTTTACACTGGAAACTGAGCAGCTTGTGGTTTTAACAAAAGCAAGGTAATGCAGTTTTGTTTTTGGCTATTCATATACAATATACAGTTGAAGTCAGAATGATTCGTCCTTCTGTGAATTTGTTTTTCTAATATTATCCAAATGATGTTGAACAGATTCAGGAATTTTTCACAGTATTTTCTCTAATATTTGTTCTTCTGGAGAAAGTCTTGTTTGTTTTATTTAGGCTAGAATAAAAGCAGTTTGTAATTATTTTAAACCCATTTTAAGGTCAATATTATTAGTCCCCTTAAGCAATATTAGTTTTGGATTGTCTCCAGAACAAACCACTGTTATACAATGACTTGCCTAATTACCCTAACTTTACCCTTATTACCCTAGTTAAGCCTTTAAATGTCACTTTAAGCTGAATAGCTTGTGAGACTCAGATGGAGGGCAGGAAGTGATTCTTCTACATAGCTATCAGAACATCACAGTGTTTCTGTTTTATGACGTTTATAATTGTTTAAATCGGGCAAAATAAGAAACGCCGAACAGCTTTTAAAGACTACCAAACGTTTTTGCTCATAAAGGGGAGAAAGTTTAAGAAACTGGCTGAAAAACCGAAGGTGGCATTAAATAAAAATGTTTTCAGTACATCTGTGTACAAACTTTCTTTGAACACGATAATTCATTTGACAGCACCAATAAAGATTATATACAGGCATAACGATGTGTAAAAATATGTTAATGTGTTATATAAAAATCAGATACAAACACCACAACACGTATACAAAATCCAGGAGAATATAAATAATGTACCCTGACAAGTAATCGCTGCAACAAACTCTCCATCTTGTTTTGCAATAATTGAAATATGGTATACATCGCAAAAATACTGACTTTCCTCTGTGTCTCCCATTCATTTTTTAGTTCCTACCCTCCATCTGAATTGTGCACGTCCCCAGAACCACATGATTGAAAACAATCTATACTAGCAACTCGAAGAATATTCAGTCTAATAGTATGTACTGTCATCATGGCAAAGAGAAATCAGTTATTAGAGATGAGTTATTAAAACTATTATGTTTAGAAATGTGCTGAAGAAATCTGCTCTCCGTTAAACAGAAATTGGGGAAAAAATATACAGGGGGGCTAATAATTTAGACTTCAAAATGCATATACCTCATAAATCTCTCTTTTAAATTAATATTGTCTATAGCAGGGGTACTCAACCCTGTTCCTGGCGATCGACCTTCCAGCTGATTTCAGCTCCAACCCTGGTCAAACACAACTGAACCAATTATTTAGAACGTGAGGAGCACTTGATAATTACAGGCAGGTGTGTTTGATAAGAGCTGCAACTGAAAACTGCAGGAAGGTCGATCTCCAGGAATAGGGTTGAGCACCCCTGGTCTATAGGATGCTTTGCAAAAATATAACTATCATAAATATTGTAATAATTACAAAATAACTCACAATAATGGTCAAAAAAATTTACCCGTAAATTAATAATTTAATGAAAAATATTAAATACAAATTTTAAAAAATGAGGAAAAAAAATCAAGATAAACAAAAAATCTAAAACATTCAGTGGACATTTTGTAGCTTGCATTTTTTTGGGGTTATTGCAATATCTCACTTGAATATGAATGCATTATCTTTCTATTTCTAAAGACGTTTAGTCACTATAATATTATTTTAATAAATATATCCATTTAAATAATTTGTTCTCTTCAAATGCACCAAAATATTTTACTTATATTCACTGAGAAATCTATAAAAATATTCATCTTAAAAGGGGGTGTACTCATTTATGCTGAGCACTGTATATATATCATCAAACTCTCAGCCATATTTGCTCGTTTAGCCTCAGTGGGATCTTCCTAAACTAACAAAAGACATTTTTACACAAATGCTTGGACAGAATTTTACACTCCTAACCCCATTTTTAAAATGTTTGGGCTATATGTTAAGATAGCATGTTAAAATGTTTAAAGAAACTACACAAAATTCCATAATAATGCCTAAAAATCAAGATTAAAGAGATTTAAAAAGATGGTTTACCCAAAAATATAAAAGTACTCAGCATTTAATGGCCCTCAAGAGATTCCAAACCTTTATATATATCAAACAGGATGGGCAAACGATGAAAGAATATATACATTTTTTAGTGAACTGTCCTTTCATTTTGTAATTGTTATTATATACACAGCACTGCCCTCTTGTGGTCACTGATGTGTGTTACAAGCTCATGAACAGCCTAAAGCAGTGGTGGGCAAACTTTTTAGACCCGAGGGCCACATCAAGTTTTGCAAACCAAGTGGAGGGCCACATGTCAAATCCTTTAAAAAATAACTTTTATTTATAGTGGCAGTATGCATGGAACATGTAATATCGGACAGAAACGAGTCACATTAACACACATTTTTTCAATAGTTATTATTGAGTCATATTTACAAGTCAAATTAATTTGCACTGCTATTTACTGTACACTTACTAATCAATCATCATAAAACAATAAAATAATCCCTTATAAAATATAATATTAATAATAATATTGTAATAATTTTATAGTGGACAATAGAAAAGATATTGTCTTACAGAAAACAATCTCATATTAACACATTAAAAATAATTTGAATGTTTGCGTGAAAAACGCCGACTTAGGTTGCAGTCTTTAAAAACAGCAATACTTTCTTGGCATATTAGACATACCGCTTTCTGTCTGATATTGGTTTTGTTGTCCATTCTTGCTTAAACACACGACATTCAGAGTCAGTTTTTCTTTTTTTTGCCTGACTCATTTTCAGTCATTAACGGTCGCGTGTATTTTAATATCCGAGAGTGTGTTCTAATTTTACTGGTTTCGCTAACTGTACCGTGTTCAATACTGCCATCAAATGGCGTTCACTTGTATTGCATCATTAATTTGCTAGTTTTGAAAGCAAACCGTTACTCAGAAGCAGCCTTTTAAAAACTCCCACGCGGGCCGCATATGGCCCACGGGCCGTAGTTTGCCCACCTCTGGCCTAAAGTGTAATAATGCAGAATCAAACTAGCAGATCATCTGAAATAAACACTCCGAATGCAAAAATAATGATAAGTGTCAGTGTACATATTATATGACAATAGTCACAATTTACATTTAGCAAGACACAAGTATAGGCAATTTACAATATTCCTAAAAAATTAAACGAACACCAAAACTGTATTTAAAAAGTTTTACACCACTTTAAACCACATTTAACTTGTAAGCGGCTGCTGAACAGCGCCCTCTGCTGTCCTGAATGCGGAATTATCCCTGTAATTCTTTACAATTTAATTCAACATAAACAATTCTTCACAATGTACATTCTGTAACTCTAAAACATTATCATTTATTTTTAGACTGCAATTTTGTAAAAGATTTTTGGACAGAGTGTCCAGGCTTTATTTTGTTTTTCATCGTACAACAACATGACTTTAAGGCAACATATATTTTATTTGGCCGTGAAGTGGAAGATGTGTTGACATTATTAACTCTTTGCTGCCTTTTTCATCTTAGTTTTATTTTTAGAGCCTATGAGTCTATTAGAGTATAAACACGTTGGTTTTATATTCACACATTAGTTCATTTTTTAACAGTGACACGGTCCCCATTTATTTGGCCATCAGTATCAAAAGAGGATGATGTGTTGACACTAACTCAGTTTGCTGCCTTTTTTCTTCTTCATAAACAAAGTTATTAACAGTATGCCAAATTTTAGGACATGTTGAAGTGATTTGAAACTCTTATGAATCTATCTGCCAAAATCTGAATAATAAAGCTGCTAAAACAACTGTGCTCCTGAAATATATATATATAATTGTAAGGAAATCATATTTATATCACATCTCTTTTTGTACACACACATATACCATTTGATTGATTTACTTATTTGTTTCTTGGATACTCATTTATTTGACTATTTTTTTTATTTGGTCTTCTCTTTAATCACATATATCTGTTTACTCACTCATCTATTGATCTTTCTTTCTCATTGTATTTATGTACTAAGGTTTTATAAGTCCATGGTTATGTATGGTATAGAGTATCAACCTATTAACACAATATCGTTGTATAAAAGGTTTTCTGTATACCGTAACAAAAACAAATAGAAAAAACAAACAATAAGCTTCACATTTACATGGATATACACACATTCTTACAGCCAATGAGTCTATTTGAGTATAAACAAGTTGGTTTTATGTTCGCACATTAGTCATTTTTCAACATTGACACAGTCCCCATATTGTTTACCACTCTACTTTGAACATTGGGTCTGAAATCACATGTTAATATGACTCCAAAGCAACATTAGCACTATTTAATTGACTGTGAACAACTTTGTACCTTGTTAGTCATTGGCTAACAACACGATTTCTCTATTTAGAATTTGAAAACAACACTTTTCTGGAACTGTATTATGAAAAAGAAAGTCCGAATGTGCACATGTAAAACCAACTTTACCCCAATCCAATAACGCTGTATTGCGTATGTCAGGCCAGTACTCGGCGCTGTACCTTCATAGTAAACAGTAACGTTACCTGTAGGAAACTGAAGACGTGTCGTCGGCGGCTTGTCGTTGGTGTACAGCTTGAATTTGCCGTTTGTTTAGGATGAGCCTCCGCTGTTGGTTGTAATGTTAAGTAAATTAACAGTTTTCCAATAAAACGTTAGCAAACACTCGAGCAACAACAATACAAGCGTGTACTCCGCCATTGCTGTGTGTTCTTCCTCTTTGTTTACTGGCCGTTCAGTACACTTTAATGGTACTATCGCCACCTATTGTATCTTATTATGCACTTCGGTAATGGATCTGTATAAAAAAAAACAATGTCCCGTTCTCCTCAGGGAATCAGGTAGGGAAACATTTGAGCATCAGCACTTACACATATTCTGCCATAATTGTGGTGTTTGCCTTTAACCGACGCCTTCCCTACCTGATAGTGCGCGCGCGAGTGACGTCATCGTTTGCGTAGCCTTTGGTTTTCAGTTGTTTACACTGACACTGAGGGGTTTTCGTAAAGCTGTTTACAGATTTATACATGTTCAGTCACAAAAAAAGCTAGTTACAACAAAAAAAGTTGCGTTAACGAACAGGCAAAACACTTTAAAAGTTTACCACTTTTGACTGAAAACAGTGCGCACACACACCCCCTGCTGAAAAAAAACAGCTTAAACTAGCCTATGCTGGTTGGCTGGTTTTAGCTGGTCGACCTGGTTTTAGAGGGGTTTTGGCCATTTCCAGGTTGGTTTTCAGCCTGGTCAGGCTGAGAGATGACCAGCTAAAACCAACTTGACCAGCCTAGCCAGGCTGAGAGACTAGCCCAAACCAGCTATGTCCAGTTTAAACATGGCTGGTCAAGCTGGTCATTTTCCAGCATGACCAGCATAGACCAGGCTGGAAATGGCCAAAACCCCTCTAAAACCAGGCTGATCGACCAGCTAAAACCAGCTTAGACTGGTTTAAGCTATTTTTTCAGCAGGGTTAATCACTTTTTGCTTAAAAGCCAGCATGAACCAAAAGTTACTGGAGTTTTATTGCGATTTGATGATGCATTTCCAGCCGAAACTGAATATTGAGTAGGGGCGGGGCTTCATTTTTGCTGATCTAATGCTGTGTTCACACCAGACGCGGCACGCACGAATAAATAACGCTATTTGTGTGTATATAGACGCGTGAACATCACTCGCAGTGACTCTAGCTTCCCTGCTAAATGGCTAATGGATTTTATTGAGAGATTAGCTGTGCTTTATGTGTTTTCGGAAGGCTGAAAAACAGCGTTTATTCGTTCTGTGCCGAGTCCACTAGATCCTTTCAGAGGTGCACCCAGCACTGTGAGATCATCAACTCTTTCAAAAACTGTACCTGGAAGATGCTTTGAGCGGTGCTTCAAACTGAGCCGAGCCCAGTTTGATGAGCTGGTGTCGGCAGGATGATTTCCTCTTGGGACACTAACAACAGGTGCTACATCATGATTGGTTGATTGGTTAATGCAGCACGAATGTCCGCTGAAGATCAGATTTTACAATTCGTGCATCAAATGGACGCAAACTCACGCCACTTCATTCACGCGAATTGTGTCGCAAGATATCTATTCACGTCTTTGCATTGACTTAACATGTAAATCACCCGCGCTTGACACTTCATACACGTCTAGTGTGATTGCACCATTACACTCTCAGCAAGCTAACAGTTGGAGGGGCGTGGCTATGCATATTTCTACTAACTTGTCAAACTGACATCATCAGAGAAAAACTGCTGTTGCACAGAGCTGAAGCAGAAGGTTACATTTTGATTAAGGATTACCAAAACAAGCTATTTTTTTCCCTGGATTTTTTTCACTTTAAGACTAACAATGTGCACTAGCAAAATAAACATTGATTTCATGCAGACTATTACATGATTACAACTAAAAAATACTTGAAAAAGAAAGAAAATTAGCTTCAGAAACATTTATTGGAGCTGAATGTTTGGAATGTTGTCGATCTGGTTTGATGTGGGAGATTTCATTCTGTGATGCAGAGCTTCAAATACAAAACATTGATATCCATTTTAAGGCCTTGCTGTCTTTATTCATTTTTTTCCTTCCTTCCTTCAACAGCAAATTACAGAGGCAGTATTGAAAATAAAAGTAATCTTTTGCGTCCGCGTCTTCTCGTAAAAAAAAACTAAATCAAAAATCAGCACAAAACAAAAAACGGACAGTACAAAACCAAAAAGATAAGCGGGTCAGGTAAATAGGAGAATTTACTATAGGAAATCTGTATAGCTTTTTCAATAATGAAAACATCTCGATAAATTGACCATTTCAGAACGGCAATGCACATTCTGAAACTATATTTAAAAAACAAATGAACGCTGTCTTTTTTATTTTATTTCAGTTGTCTTTTTTATACAAATGAACGCTATAAACACATAAACTTCATCATCAAATATATCGATCAGTGCAACATTTGTTTCTTTTAGTTAATGCTACAGTATATGCTTTCTCGCCAGCTTCAGACACACACATGTAGCATCGACACTTGGATTCATGTCGTCCAAAGAAACGCAAAAAATAAAAGTGTTCGCCACAGTATACAACACAGTACATGAACATACCAAGAAACCTGTAGAAAACATTAGTATTGTCAGCAGTGAAGCCCTGTTATTGGTTAAACTACATGTGTAGGTCAGTCCAGAAGTGATGATGATGAGGATGATGATGACCAGCATTTGTAGTATGTTTGTTTTTTGGGGGGCTGGTTGTTGTTGTGGTGATTGGACCCTGCAGTTTGAGGCAACAGTCCTTTGGTAGAGACACAAGGCCAATGAAAGACTCCACAAACATTTCTGCAGATCTGACTGTAATGATAGCACCACTCTTAAAGTGACAGACAGCTTTAATCCACATTAATAATAATAATAATAATTCATGAGCTCCAACTGTAGGCAAATCAAAGCAAGGCAATGATGATGTTTCTGCTTTTTTGGTATGCTGGATAGACACATTCTGAATCCCCACATGAAAAAATAAATACTGTAGTAATTTATACTAGTAAATATTACACTCAAAAGAGAAAAACAATGTGCTGTTTGTTTAAACTACTTATTTAAAATGAGCTGAAACAACACAATTCTTGAGATTTTTAATTGTTTTATGTTCAATCCACTTGATTTAATAGTTAACTTACTTGATTTGTGTGGAACCCTGCATCTTTAACAGTGTATACAGTGTTTTTAACTATACTATAGTACAGTGCATTGTAACAAATCATTGAAATTAATAGTCAGGACTATAACTATGGCGTTACTACCATAACTGTTAAGCATTTCACTGCATATCGTACTGTGTGTATGTGACAGATACTATTTGAACTGAGTATTAAACTGACTGTAAAGATCAAGTTAAAATTATATGTATATTCATTCATTTTCCTTCTTATTTATTAGGGGTCACCACAGCGGAATGAACCGCCAACTATTCCAGCATATGTTTTACGCAGCGGATGCCCTTCCAGCTGCAACCCAGTACTGGAAAACACCCATACACTCTCACATTCACACACACACACTCATACACTATGGCCAATTTAGTATATCCAATTGCCCTTTAGCGCATGTGTTTGGACTGTGGGGGAAACCGGAGCACCCGGAGGAAACCCACACCAACATGGGGAGAACATGCAAACTCTACACAGAAATGCCAACTGACCCAGCCGGGACTCGAACCAGCGACCTTGCTGTGAGGCCACAGTGCTAACTGCCACTGAGCCACCGTGTTGCCAAAATTTGTATAACTTGACTTAAAATTTAACTATTAACAAAAACATATAATAGATGCGTCCCAAATCGCAGACTTGTGCACTATTCCACACCATTTTGTAGTATAAATAGTGCTTTAAAAAGAATAAGTGCACTTTAAAAGCTCAGATAATGCACTTATTCAGTGTTTAAATACCCGGATGATTGACTTATTGGACACTTCACACACTCAACGGCCGCTGCTTCGCTCACGTAGCGGAAGGGGCAAAGCTTTCGGGCACTGATGTTGGATTATTTATTTTGGATTGCGAGAGCAAAGTTCTTCTACGAGAGTTATTATAGCGCCTCCCGATGGTGAATGCGGTTATATTCATGAAAGGTATTATTAGTTTGGTAATTTATTTCCCTAATTTGGCAACCGTCGTCAGGTTTTAATTTCCGTTTAGTGAAAAACATTAGTGTTGCATTTGGGACGACACTACACTTACAGCTGAAAGCAGAAATTTCCACACACTGTATAAAAGCACATCATCATTTAAAAAAAGTCAGATGTTAATGTGACTGAACTTTCTCTCTTGTAGGTAAGTTAGGATCATCACATTTGTTTCTGTTCTGCTTAATAGCAGAATAATGAGAGAGAGATTTTTTGAGAAATTGTTATAACTTTTTTTGAAAGTCAAGTTTACATACAATAAGATTATTCTGCCTCTGAAAAAGCTCAGATGATGGTGTCAAGGTTTTGGAAGTTTCTGATTGGCTAATTGACAACATTTGAGTTAATTGGAGGCACAACTGTAGAATAGTATTTAAGGAAAACCTCAAACACACTGCTTCCTTGTGTGACAACATGAGAAAATCAACCAGCCAGAATCAACACAAAAGCCAGATTACAATTAGCTCAATTACACTGGGAAAAAGACTCATTTTTGGAGACATGTCCTGTGCTCTGATGGAGCTAAGATTGAACTGTTTGGCCATAATGACCAGTGTTACATTTGGAGGACAAAGGGGAAAGCTTACAAGCTTAGGAACACCATCCCAACTGTGAAGTATGGGGGCGGCAGCATCATGCTGTGGGGCTGTTTTGCTGCAGGAGGGACTGGTCCACTTCACAGCATAGATGGCATCATGAAGAAAGAACATTATGTAGAAATACTGAAGCAACATCTCAAGACATCAGCCAGGAAATTAAAACTTGGCCACAAATGGGTCTTCCAAACAAACCATGACCCTAAGCATACTGCCAAATTAGTGAAAATGTGCTTTAAGGACAACAGAGTGAAGGTTTTGGAGTGGCCATCACAAAGCCCTGAACTCAATCCTATAGGAAATTTGTGGGCAGAGTTAAAAAAGCTTGTGCGAGCAAGACAGCCTACAAATCTGACTCAGTTACACCAATTCTGTCAGGAGGAATGGCCCAAAATTCTGAGAATATATATTGTGAGAAGCTTGTGGAAGGACACCCAAAACATTTGACCAAAGTTATACAGTTTAAAAGCAAAGCTAAAAAATACCAAAGATATGTGTGTAAACTTTTGACTGTCTAGAAATTAATAAAAAAATTCTCTCATTATTCTGGCATTTAGCAAATGTAAATAATTTAGGTAATCCCAACAGACCTAAAATAGTAAACGTTTAGTGTGATTTACCATCAGACATTTTTTAAAATGGTGATGTTCCTTTTTTTAGAGTGTATGTAAACCTCGGGTTTCAACTGTATATACTATGCTGTTGAGTGTGTAAGTGCATAGTGTGCTATTTGGGACGCAGCACTTGACTGTTTTTGTGTACTTGATTCAATCTGTTGTGGTGATTCTACAGTTGCTATGGTAACAACAGCTATAGTAATATAGACCAACACTGTAGCTTTCTACAACCTTCTACAACCGTTTACTGTAGTAAACTAAACTATATTACAGTATTTATTAGTTTATCAGTTCACTATAGTTAATACTGCAGCATTCATTAATAAATACTATAACATATATATATATAGTATAATACACTTTACTATAGTATTGTTGTTCTGAAACACTACAGTATTTACTATAAATTACTATATTATGTTTTCATGTGGGGTGTGAGAGATACACTCTTAAAAATAAAGTTTCCAAATTAGAGTTTGCTATTTTTTGTTTGTTAAAGAACATTAAAGGCTGATTTATATTTCTGCATCACACGCACACGTAAAGTCCGGTGCAACTGAAGCCGACGAAGGAGGGAGTGGGAGGTTATTGTGGACGAATGTGAAGAGTGGGGCACGACTACATGAAAGGCAGGCGCCGTGGGTCACGCCGATCACACCACACAGAAGTCTAAACCAGCCTTAAGAATCATTTGTTTCTTCATATAAAGATCATTTTAATAATCTAAGGATACTTTTTGCTCCACTTTAATGGGATTTAACAGTTCTTACGACTGTAAATGTCCTTTGCACAATAATAAATGTCTTTATTTCTAAGAGTGCATGACAATGTTCAGCTTGATGTGAGACAGCGGATCCTGTGATGGACTTCTGTTTTGAACAAGGGCTGCATCTTTTGGGAGCGTAGCAAAAATAACCCAACAGGACGGAGAAAAGCACACGTTTCACTTCCACGAAACACTCAGACGATTGTATTTACAACATACAACCCAAGAAAAAAGGGATACTGCAGCTCTATTTTTTTGTCCTTTTACTCGTTTCTTTGAAAAGGGCATTAAAATATATTAAAACGTATGTACAATATGCATGATTTCGACATTAAAGCGCTATGAATTTCCCCGGGATTCGTTTTGCAGTTTCAGCCTTTTTTTGTTTTAAAGAACTAAAGGGTTGAAAACACCAGAAAACAACAGAGGAGGCCAAAAAAGATGTACCAAAGGCACTGACCGAACCATACCCAGAATGCAACAGGGCTGGATGATATTCCACCCCTTTGATCCTAATTACCTTCCCTTGGCCGTATATATGGTTCATTTGGGTTTTTTTTGTTTGTTTTTGTTTACACATCTCCTTAAAGCGCAAAACAATCTTTTTTTTAAAAAATAAAAATAAATTCCTCCTAGAAAAGAAAGAAAAGATAAATACTTTATAACATTATTATATATTGGTCTCAACACCAGCATCCGATTGTAAAAACGATCAACCAAAAAAATAATACAAAACAATAAAATAATTAAAATAATAATTTCAATCATCTGTACATATTCGTGTGTGTTTTTTTTCAATGTTTTGTACACAGTGTCCCCCTACTGGTAGGTTCCATTCACTGCAGCTCCTGAGAAAAGCATGGCTCAGTCCCAGTCCTCCTCCGATTGGTTCACTGAACCACAGAGCCTTGTCCTCCTCCAATCGGATGGCATCGGCAGTCCATGTAGCCCCGCCCCCCCTGAGGAGAGATTCCCTCTGATTGGTCGGCGCCTCACGCTTCTGAGTACGAGTTCTGTGAGTTGAGCTTGTCCTTCTTTAACTTGACGCCGTCCACCAGCTCAAAGTTATAGTTCTCCAGGGCTGATAAGTTCCTGTCTGACATGGCGCTGTGAGAGCAGGCGCAGTACAGAACTACGCCACAGATGGCGCCAAGGAAAACACCCAGCGCGCTCATGGCGATGATAGTAATGAGGATGGGGTCCAGCGTTTTCAGCATATTTCCAGCTCCGCCCATTTCATGGTTTTCCACGATCTCTGGGAAATCTGTGATGTCCACCACTGCAAAACAGCAGGTACGACACATGTGAGAGTGTGTTTTGTGATGGTGAAAATGTTACCTTTAAAGGTCCTGTGAAGTGTGTTTTTATTCACTGTTTGATGTAATCTTAACTGAAACATGAAGAGAGGGTGGGGCATAGAGAGTAGCTCCGCCCCTTTATAAAAAACAGCCAATAGTGGTTTGTTTCATCACAGCTCTGGCAGTGGGAGTGGTTGAGCTCAAGAGCATCAAATGAAAAGCAAATGAGAAGAAGGGGGTGGGGCATGCCAGACACTAGAGAGCATTTAATTGGTCAAAAGATTTGATGAGAAACTGTAGTATATGGGGACGTGAATAAAACTGTTGATCCGTTTAGGCAGAGATGTCAAACTACAAGATTTACATGTTTATATAACGTATAATGTTTCAATTTCATGGGACCTTTAAAGTCCGCATGAACCAGAAGCTGCAACTGTTTTTTTTTTGTATTGTGAATATTAAATGAGAAAACAGTGGGCGTGGCTTGTTTTTCCTTTTTGGGGAGAGTTATTACAACCTAACAGACTCCTTCTCACTATTTCTGTTTGTTGTCAAAACTGACAGCTGGAGGGGCGTGGTTAAGTATGTTAGCCACGCCCAATTCCTCAGACAGAGATAAAAACAACAGGTACGACACATGTGAGAGTATGTTTTATGTAGAATATGATACCTTTAACAGGGTAAGTCAAATTTAAGACTTTTAAAAACCTTCTTACGACCATTATGAATGTAATTTCAGACTTACACAGGGCTAAAGCCTAAGGAATTTTACTTGGCCCATTAAAAAAATTCAGATAACTTGAATAATACTTATTAATGTACATATTAATGTAACAATACTTATAGATTACTGAATAATATGTATTAATGTATCTGTGATGTCCACGACTGCCAAACAACAGAAACGACACTTGAGGAAAAACTATTACCTTTAATCCATTTCCATTTCTGTATGACACAACTGTCACTCCATATTTTCAGTGCACACTAGGGGTGTAACGATACTCCAAACCGAACCGAAATATCGCGATACACCAACCACGATACGTATCGCGAAACTCTCATGGCGGACCGCGATACTGTCACGCCCCCTGCTGCCTACTGTTAAGGTTGATGTCACTTGTCTGTAATTGAACCAAAACATCTTTATTTTATCACATTTGATTAAATTGTATTAGTAATGATGAGCTTTTGTTCTAAATATTATATTCTAATGTTTTAGAATTTAGAATAGTATTTTCCAAGTGCATGTCATGTCATGTGACTTGAGTGAGCGATCACACTCCATTACTACTGTATATGCAGGACGGCTGCTTCGCATATATTGAGATTGCAGATCCCCCAAATACATTTAAGTCTCCTGTTTGGGAACATTTTGGTTTTCCAGTGGAGTACAGGAATGGAATTTGTGTCGTAGACAAAGCGCACGTCGTAACTAACTGTTTCACGAAACTTAATAAGGAATAACATTTAAAAAATGTGGTAAATTTCACAATGTGAGGGTGTACGCAAAAGACACTGACAACAGAACTGCCAACAAAAGGGATTTAACCCCTTACCTGGCTAGAAACTGATGAAAAGAAAAAAAGGTTTTCAGCGCCGTGCGCCTTATTCTTCCCTATACTGAACTGTAGAATAAAATACAAAGATGACGTTCACCTCTTACCTGATGTCTTTAACAATACATTTTTTACGTGTTTGCAAAATGGAAGTCGTAAGACTTCTTCCCTATCCACCTTACTATGAGAAAAGAGTGAACTTGAGGAGGTATAGCTCAATATGACGAGAAAGAGCTGAACAAAAAAGCAACAAACAAATCAATCGAAATAAAAGTGTACAAAAATCACAAAATTTCTCAAAGGGGGCAAAATAATGCAAAATAATTTTGCCCAAACGAAAGTTAAGCAAAAACAACGAAATTCATAATCATGTTAGCAAAATACACGAAAAACGAGATCAAAGGAAAATGCGCTTTCCTCCGCTTTTCCTGACGTCATTTTTATATTCCCGCGCCATGTCGCCCAGTAATGATAGATCGTTCTCCTGACCAATCAGCTGTCGTGAAGGCGGATATACAGAAATGACAGGCATGGAGAGAGCGAGCGAGCGAGAGAGAGAGAGAGAGCGCGAGCGAGCGAGAGAGAGAGAGAGAGCGCGAGCGAGCGAGAGAGAGAGAGAGAGAGAGAGAGAGAGAGAGAGAGAGAGAGAGAGAGAGAGAGAGAGAGAGAGAGAGAGAGAGAGAGAGAGGGAGGCAAAAATACAACTTATATACGGCTACAACCCTAACATTAGTTTCAGACCAAACTGCAATGTATTTTACTGGTGAATAGGTCATGTAAAAAACACTTTACAAGCACATTATATGTATATAATTTTTTCATTAATTTAAACAGAAACCTATCTAAATGATAACTAAAATGAGCATCACTTTGTCTGTGTCTGCACAGAAATCAAGCCCCTTACCTGAGAATGTGGACATTATGGTGTTTTTAAAGAAGAACTTAAAACTTAATTGAATATTCCAAATGTCCTTAGAAAGAACAAGCCTGTTTATCTTTCACTATAGTCTACACTGCAGTTATTTATTTAATTTGAGTTTACTTTCTTAAGATGGCTGCACTAAAGAGAATTGTTTTTTCTGACTAGTCTATATTGGAGGTATTTATTTAATGTTTGTTGTTTACTCCGGTATCCTGACTGTACTAAAAATGTGATGGCAAAATTAATAAAGAAAAAGATTAGTTGTTCTTGTTATTAAGTGAATCTATTGTTCCTTAGCATTGCTGTTAAGATGACATCAACCCTAACCCCACAGCAAACAGAAACCGAACCGAACCGAACCGTGGCTCCAAAACCGTGAACCGAACCGAACCGTGCCTTTGGTGTATCGTTACACCCCTAGTGCACACTGAAGTGCACACTAGAAAATTCTAGGTGATGCATGCATATTATATGTAGTTTTTCAAGATAAGTTCAGGTTTTAAAAAATATATAAAAATGTAAAACAATTATGTGTTTGGGTCAAAGTTTTTAAATGTGTTTTTTTTTTTTTTGCAGTGGCCCGGCCAGAGTCCTGACATAAACCCTATTGAGAATCTGTGGAGTGGAATAATGATCTATCATACATAGATCATTATTCAATGATTTAAAATAGAATCTAATTTGGCATGATCGCTTATTAATGTTTATAATTTAATTTAAAGTGCAGGTTGTTTAATTTTGATAAAAAATCTGAATTTTGGCATCAGTTAAAGTATCAGTATCAGTTCTTAACACAATAACATTAATGTATATATTTTGTTTGATTATATTTTATTTGATAAAAGTACTTTTGTCTCGTCTTTGGCTCATAAAAACAGATTTGGTGACATTAAATAATTAAAAAAAATATTTTAAGTCTTTTTTTTTTTCCATCGGTGTAATCTAGTGTAACATCTAATGCAGTGTAATGTAAACTCTCTCCAAACATTAAAGATCCTGCTTTAATCACTAATCTGGAGATTTCTTGAAAGTTTCTCCAGCACTCACTGATTTCGTTGAAATTGTCTTCTGGCAGTATCGGCTCTGCTGGGACATCTGGGTCTGCAAAACAGCAACAGAAATAAATATGTGTATACATGACATGTCCATCATTTTGACATTAAGTCAGTAGTCAGAGCTAAACGGATGTGTGATGGTGTCAGATTGCATTTAAAATATTAAAAACAAAGACACAAGCAAAGACTGTAATTAAAGATCTTGCAATCCCTGGATATGCAATGTATATATAGACATGTTTGTGTGTGTGTGTGTGTGAATTCAGTAAATACACTTCATGTACTCATATAATATAAACAATTATTTGAAATCAAGTTATTATATTCCGATGGATGATAACAAAGCTGTCATTTCCCCAAAGCTTTACAGTGTGTGTGTGTGTGTGTGTGTGTGTGTGTGTGTGTGTGTGTGTGTGTGTGTGTGTGTGTGTGTGTGTGTGTGTGTGTGTGTGAAATTAGTGAGTTAACTTTTGTACTCGATGTACTCCAATAATCTATTAAAGTCTTTCTACTTCAAGTGTTTATGTTTAATGCAATGTGTTATTTACTTTGTTTCTTTGTAAATAATTATGACCTTTACTTCTAATTGTCTCTCTACTTTTTCAGTGAATAAAGATATTTTACAAGTGCGATTACTGCTTTATTAAGCAAAACAAATCAACATTCAACTCTGTAAGAGTTAATCTGACTCACCCTTGCAGTCGGCTATGTTCACATTGTCTAAAATTTTGATGTCATCTACAGCGATGTCTCCCCAACTCTTCCTCTCGACCACACTTTCAATTACCACCTGAAATCACACACAATAAAGAAAATGTATTTATAAAATGTTAAATAAATATGGTTTACAACAACACAATGGTGACGCAATAACAATGTATGATTTATTCGATAAAAAATACAGTATAGAACTATTTGTAGCATCATTACTTCAGTCTTCAGTGTCACATTATCCTTCAGAAATCAATGTTTTTGGAAATCATCATATGTCATCATATAAATTCTAGGCTTTTGTTCACCAAGGGTGCATTAAATTTAATAAAATGACTGCAAACTGAAAAACAAATCTGTAAATTTATAGTTTTCTGGATTTAGTGATTCATATTTGTATTAATTAACACTTTTGAATTGCATTATGGCACCTTAAACAAATTTTTGATGTTAAAAAGTTTGGAAAAGTGACTTTTATTGACATTTTTATCAGTCTGAAGTTATATCTTGTCTTGGTTACACTACAAAAACCTGGTAATAAACTGACAGTATGTTTTCTGTTGGTTTACAAAATACCCTCTATGTTTTTTCCTAAACAATATAGTTTTTGTTCAAACTAAATACTAAAATGTCAATAAAAATCACATCAATTGTTAAACTGTGCAGTTGAATTTTCAACATCAAAATTGATCAGAGCAGAGATAAAAGTCCCATAACGCAATTCATTCATTTTCCTTCGGCTTAATCTCTTATTTATCAGAGGTCACCACAGTGGAATGAACCCCCAACTATTTCAGCATATGTTTAACACAGCGGATGCCCTTCCAGCGACAACCCAGTACTGGGAAACACCCATGCACACTCATACACTATGGCCAATTTAGTTGATCAATTCCCCTATAGCGCATGTGTTTGGACTGTGGAAACCGGAGCACACGGAGGAAACCCACACCAACACGGGGGAGAACATGCAAACTCAGAAATGCCAACTGGTCCAGCCGGTACCACAGTGCTAACCACTGAGCCACCTCCATAATGCAATTCATAACCACAAATAAACAGAAAAAACTTGTGATATTGGTTTACAGTGCATATATAATGTTACAAAAGGATCTACTTCAAATAAAAACTACATGAACATATCAAAATGGTCTTGAAAATTGACTTTAAAAAAACTATATGAGTGTTTCCTGCTCACAAAATCATATTATAATAGTGAATTTTGTACAGGGTCATGTGACATTCAGCATTTTGTTCAGTTATAAATGACGCTTTTTCACAAATCAGCTATTTTAACTTGCAATCATATAAATGAAATGCATCTTTGATGAGACTTCTCTTCAAAACATCTTCCAGCTAGTGTGCATGTGTACCTGGTAGGGTTTGTTGGAGTGTGGTATGAGCACGCGTCCCTCCCTCCAGCGGTTGCCCTGATGTCCACTGACGGTCCAGAGCAGCACATCAGCCGAGCCCTGACTGGTCTCTCTGCGCTGTTTAATGTGCAGCGTGCCGATCCGAGAGCCAAACATGTGGTACCAGAAGGACAAGCAGAGGTCCGAGTCCTGACCCGACACTGATGGACTCACTAACCGGGCCACTTCTGTCTCCTGAGCACCGGTCGCCAGCGTGTAGATGAAGTTCCCTGATCCGCCTGTATTAAAGCAATAGAGCGGAGATGCTTTATTTCCACCACGCTCTCAGAAGTAAACATATGGGAGCTGTCATTGAGGTGGTACTTTTTTAAAGGATCCATTTTTGTACCTAAAGAGTCCATAATAGTAACTTAAAGGGGAGCTATTATGTTAAAATCACTTTTAAACACAGTTGTGTGGCAGCAGTGTGTGAATATATCAGCTTCTAAAGGTAAAAATGTATTAATTTTTATTGTTTATAATCGACTTGATAAACACAGTGCTGAAACACTTTGATTGACATTCTCCCTTTGTACGTGTCATCAGAGGGGGAAAGCCCCGCCCACTGGAGCCCATCTCTCCCTCATTAGCATAGGAAGTAAGTCTTGTTTTTGTATCTGCCACTATGCTGACACACAGGCATTTGTAGCTCCGCCCTCTTTTGAAAATCTCATTTGAATTTAAAGCGACAGTTTCAAAACATTATTTATAGGATTATATATAGTCTATATTATATAGAGACTCTAGAAACATCAGAGACTTATTTTATATCTTGTAAAAAGGGGTATAACAGGTCCCCTTTAAAGTTGCAGTATAGGATTGATGACGCAGTCCAAATTCAAAATATTGGAGTGCTTGTTCACTCGACCCCTCTGAAGATAACATGACGCAAGCGTAGGTTGCCAGATTGGCAAGCAAGTGTGCCCGACGATCGAACCTTAAGCTTAAGCCTTAAGTGTAAAATTTGTATTATTTGCTAATTCAAAAAACAACTTTTTTGCAGTCTAAATTAAAAATATTGGAGGTTTTTCAAGCCTTAAACTTTACATTTGTAAAATTGGTATTATTTGCTGATTAAAAAACAACTCATGTCGATTGAGTTAGTGGTTGTACTAGGTATTGCAGTCTACATTCAAAACATTGGAGGTTTTTTGTTACCCTACCCCTCCAACGAAGACTAAACACAAACCTGCAGGTTGCCAGATTGATGACAAAAACAGGAGCAAGTGTACCTGATGATTGAGTCTTAAAGGGTCACGAAACACCAAAACACATGTGTTGAGCTGTTGACAGTCATATCTGTGTCCCACGCTGCTATAAACACTATTAGGACACATATATTGCACTAAAAAGTGAAAATTGGTTGTTTTTGCGTTATTTTGAGCAAATTCGTTCTTCCGGTTTGAAACGAATTTTTGAAGCTGCGTCACGGCCATGAGATACTTAGGTGTAAATCCAGCTGGAGAGTGGCTGTCTGTCTTTTCTAGGACATAGTGACGTATCTGAGTGTGCGGCATTAATTCATGACAAAGACGTGCTTCAAACCAATCAGCGCGCTCTATTGTTTATGACGCGAAACTTCATTAATATGCATGATAGCTCCGGAGACTGTTTACCAGTTTACAGTGTTCAGACGGCAGAGAGACGCCACGTTGTGTTGCCAAAACAAGTGAAAGAACAAGAATTTGAAGACATGGGTCGTGTGCTGCAACGAAGGTTTTGTTTTCATTTTCCCTCTATGAGAGAGCAGCTGGACTCACGTGTGGATTATAGTGCACGCGACACGAGACAGAAACGCGTTTGTAAGGAACATTTTTACCCGAGAGCTTTTCGCATCTGGAAATGGTGAAATCCGGATTTGCCGCTCGTCTCCTTTTAATAAAAAGACACAGCTCCAGTTTGATTGTCTGTCTACGGATTTGGTAAGTGTGTTTGCAGTGCAGTGCCCTTTGTTTAACCCAGATGGTCAGCAGTGCTCTTTCAGTTTTAAAGACAGACCATAGTCAAAATGATTGAGTTACTAAGTTTACAGCATGTTAATATCACTGAAATATTATAGTATGGACTGAAAGATCCGCTAATGCTGCTCTCCGAGTGTAAACATGTAAACACAAACTATTCCCGTCGTGCAGGATTTTCGCCGCATTTTGTGACAGGATAGTCTATACACACACGGCTTTCTGACGCTACCTACCGAGTACATAAGTTACAGAGAAATGCGGAGGATTTTTTTTCTCTCATTCGCCATGCGGTATCAAATCAGCCTCTGTGTATATGTTTTGCCTGTGAAATCAGCACGTGCCCAAATGGAAACGCCCTTCTATGCAAATCTTACCCTCTTTCCCTCCCCCGACACTCCCACACTCCCAGAGCTGGACACGCCCAACTTTCCTGACTTTTTTCAAACTAGAGGTGTGAAAACACCCTGCTGAGACAGGGGGTTTCATGGCCCTTTAAGCTCAGCTAATGTTTACATATGTAAAGTTTTTATTTTTTGCTAATTAAAAACAACTTATGTCAACTGTAGCAGTAGTACTAGGTATTGCAGTTTAAACCAAAATAATGGAGAGGTTTTTTTTTTTTAACCAGGTCCCTCTAACGAAGACATAACACACACCTGTAGGTTGCCAGATTGGGGACACAAACAGGAGCGAGTGTGCCTGACAAACAAACCTTAAGCTCAGCTAATGTTTACATATGTAAAATTTGTATTATTTGCTAATTAAAAAACAACTTATGTCGATTGACACCTAGTGGTCGTACTAGGTATTGCAGTCTAAATTCAAAACATTGGAGGTTTTTTTTTTTACCCTCCCTCTCAAATGAAGACTCAACACACACCAGCATGTTGACAGATAAACGACGCATACAGAAGCGAGCGTGCTTAAAGATCAAGCCTTAAGCTCAACTAATGTTTACATTTGTAAAATTGGTATTATTTGCTAATTAAAAACAACTTATGTCGATTGACCTAGTGGTTGTACTAGGTATTGCAGTCTAAATTCAAAACATTGGAGGGTTTTTCACCCAACTTCTCCAACGAAGACTCAACACAAACCCGCAGGTTGCCAGATTGATGACACAAACAGGAGCAAGTGTGCCTGACGATTGAACCTTAAGGTCAGCTAATTTTTACATATGCAAATATTTTATTATTTGCTAATAAAAAACAACTTGTGTAGATTGACATAAGTGGTCGTACTAGGTATTGCAGTCTAAATTCAATATATTGGAGAGGGTTTTATTTCACTGGACTGCACCAATGAAGACTTAAAACAAATCTGCAGGTTGCCAGATTGATGACACAAACAGTAGTGAGTTTGCCTGACAATCAGCTAATGTTTACGTTTGTAATGTTTGTATTATTTGCTAATTAAAACCAACTCATGTGGGCTTTTATAACTCTAAATCTGTCTCTTATTATAGGCTGCTGCTGTCCTCCAGAGCTCATATTTTTGTCTGCGTCCGCATACATAGATGCAGACTTCATGACTGAAATGAAATACACTGTTTTCCAGCCAAGGGCACCCAAAGTGCTGAAATATAATTGGTTAAATTGGCAGTGGGCGGAGCTACAGAGATCAAAACAAAGACAGTCATTCTGACACGGAGCGCACATCCTCAAAGCAGAATAACTGACTTTAGCATTGCTTTTCAGATAAACAAGTATGTTCACTTGGCATGTTTCTTAAATATCTGCACACATAATATGGTATATTTATGCTTTAGAAGTCCAAAACTTACATATAGCACCTTTAAAGTACAGTACTGTACCTAGTCAAATTAAATATACCTTTATGATACCACTATGGACCCTTTTAGGGGTCACCCAGTATCACCCCAGTATCAGCATTTGCAGCTTTATTATTTTGCAGTGTGTATGCTGTGAGGTCTGTGGTTCATTGTATTTTGTTACCTGTGTGGTCCATGTTTGGGCCGGTGTTTAGAGTCGGGGTGCCGCTGGACTGAATCTGCCACCTGAAACCGCTGTCCTCGGAGATCCAGCCGCAGAACGAAGGATCATTTGCCCAGCCAAAGTCACAAGCAAACCACAGGAACGCTACAGAGAGAGCAGAAGCATGGAGAAATATTATTAACATGCTCTCACATGCAGTTATATATTATTATGCATATTTCACAATTATTATTACGATTATTTAATATATAAAATGTTAATATATGGGTAACACTTTACAATAAGCTTAGTTAATGTATTTACTAATATGAACAAACAATTACTACAGTATTTATTCATCTCTGTTAATGTTAGTTACTGAAAATAAAGTTGTTCATGTTAACTCTCGGTGCATTAACTAATATTAATAGGCATGATTCTGGATTTTATAATGCATTAGTAAATGTTTAACTATGATTAATAAATGCTGTAGAAGCCTTGTTTATTATTAGTTCACGTTAGCATATGCATTAACTAATGTAACATTATAAAGTGTGACAAGTATATGAATAATACAATAAAAAGGCTGAATGCATTCGATTAAAAATACAGTAAAATCAGGAAAAATCTGAAATAATATTGCAATTCAAAATATCGTATTTCTATTGTAATACATGTTGAAATGTAATTTATAACTGTGATTCAAATGTACATTTTCAGTGCCATTATTCCAGTATTAAGCGTCACATGATTCTTCAAAAACATTTCATATGCTGCTTTAGAGATTTTTTTGCGGAAATCATTTCTCACAACTCTTTTATGTACAGAAGGATTAACTTAAAACATTACAAATGCCACATTTGATCATTTAAATGCATCCTTAATGCCATCCTAAGATTGATTTGACCGCCTCAGCAACATGTTTTCAATCTGTTGTCCACTTGATGGCAATAGAGAGTTAAATTACACAAAGAAAAGCCCAACATTTAAGCCCGAGCACCTCCAAATTCTCTTATGCCTAAGCCAAATCCACATTCATACCCCAAATATAGCAGGGTCTTGAGAGAGAATGCAGAACATACCAAACAATGGAGCTTTGAAATCGAGATTGACGTGAAAAAAAAAACGAGGGAGGGATTTAACGATGTCAGATTGAGTGAGAGATGGAAAGCCAAAGAGAGAAAGCAGAGAGAATTGAGACGGACAGAAAAGCAGAAGCACGTCTCGGATGTCAGACATACGCCGGTGCCTGCACAGCCTCAGCCTCTCTGCGTTTGGAGACAGTTTAATAAAGCCAAGCCTTAATAATGCCAGGATTCTCAGCGAGTTTCACAGGGTATTTGCTCACTGAATGCAGAGGAAAGAATTTCCCATTAAAAGCCGCAGCTCAGGCATGCAGCCACTGCCGCTGCACAAGATGCCAGTTTCCAATTAGAACTTATTTCTTCTTTTCCATCTTGAAATGGATTGGGCCTGTCGCAGTGCAGGACAGTGCACAGATACGCTCCACCGCAGTCCGGAACGCTCTACAAGCTTCGAATGCTTGTCATAGCAAATAAACCACATCCAATAATAGAAAGCGCACACACATATACTCAATGTTAACAAACCAAGACCACACACACACAAGGATGCATGCTTATTGGGACCTTCGTTCTGTACACTTGTTTTGCTGATGGCCATACAAGGACACACACACACACACACACACACGGCTATCTTTACAAAGACTTACAATAGACGTAATGGTTTTTATACTATAAAAACTGTATATTCTCTACCCCAACACTAGCCCTACCCCAACCCTCACATGAAATAATCTGCATTTTTATATAAAATACTTCATCCTGTCTTATTTATGAGCTGTTTTCCTCATGGAGACCAAAAGAAATGTCCCCATAAGGTAAAAATTTAGTGGTATAGCTATACTTGTGGGGACTTCACTATGTTGAGAAGACAAGACACACACACACGGCTATCTTACTTACAATAGACATAATGATTTTTATACTGTAAAAACTGTATATTCTACTCCACTACCCCAACCTTACTCCTATATCCAACCCTCACAGGAAACATCTGAATTTTTACATTCAAAATACCTTATTCCATGTGATTTATGAGCCGTTTTCCTCATGGGGACTAAAAGAAAAGTCCCCACAAGGTAAACATTTACTGTATATCTATACTTGTGGGGACATTTGAACCCTACAATGTTAGGAATACGAGACACACACACGGCTATTTTTATAAGGACTTACAATAGACATAATGATTTTTTGTACTGTAAAAACTGTATATTCACTCCCCTATCCTTAAACCCAACCCTAACATGAAACAATCCGCATTTTACATTTTCAAAATACGTCATTCTGTCTGCTTTATGAGTCGTTTTCCTCTTGGGGAACCAAAAAAGTCCCAATAAGGTTAAAATTTACTGGTATAGCTTTACTTGTGGGGACATTTGGACCCCACAATGTAGGAATACAAGACACACACACACGGCTATCTTACTTACAATAGACTTAATGGTTTTTATACTGTACAAACTGTATATTCTAATCCCTCTACCTCATCCTTCCCCCTAAATCCCACCCTTACAGGCAACATCTGCATTTTACATTCAAAATACTTCATTTTTTGTGATTTATGAGCGGTTTTCCACATGGGAACCAAAAGAAAGTCCCCACAAGGTCAAAATAGACTGGTATAGCTATACTTATGGGGACATTTCGACCCCACAATGTTAGGAATACAAGACACATGCACGGCTATCTTTATAAGGACTTACAATAGACATAATGATTTTTGTACTGTAAAAACTGTATATTCAATCCCTCTAGCCCATCCTTACCCCTTAATCCAACCCTTACAGAAAACAATCTGCATTTTTACATTTTTAAAATACTTTATTCTGTGTAATTTATGAGCCGATTTCCTCATGGGGACGACAAAAGTCCCCACAAGGTCAGGATTTAACGGTAGAGCTATACTTGTGGGGACATTGGGACCCCACAATGTTAGGAATACAAGACACACACACACGGCTATCTTAGTTACTATAATGAAATCTTAGTTACTATAATCTTCCATGTGAAGCTGCTTTGACACAATCTACATTGTATAAGCGCTATACAAATAAAGATGAATTGAGTTAGAATAGACGTAATGGTTTTTATACTGTAAAAACCATATATTCTATCCCACTAACCCAACCTTACCCCTAAATCAAACCCTTACAGAAAGCAATCTGCATTTTTACATTTTCAAAATACTTTATTCTGTGTAATTTATGAGCCATTTTCCTCAAAAAAGTCCCAACAAGGTCAAGATTAACTGGTATTGCTATACTTGTGGGGACATTTGGACCCCACAATGTTAGGAATACAAGACACATGCACACACGCACGCACGCACGCACACAGGCTAATTAGGCAAGGTCAGCTGAGGGGCACTTCTCATTTGCCCATTAGTGAACAGTCCTGAATGGCTAATCAGCCATTATGCTGAATGAGCAAATCAGAAAGAGCCTTTATAGATTTCCAGAAGAACACTTCAGAAACAAGATTACACACTCATCTTTGAGCTTACACACTTATAATCGAATATCCTCAACAAGCAAACAGAACAAAGAAAACATGCACTGACAACCCTCTCTCCTAAAGCCGCAGTGTTTTCTGTGCTGCTAGTACCAAACAGAATTGCTAAATTGTTTGCAATTTGTGTTGCTAAAATCTTTCTGAAGAAAATATTTATAGCCCATTGTCCATGACATAATGAAAGGGCTTTGCTTGGATACACTGAGTGGTTGCTTGAATGTTCTAAATGGTTGCTTGCATGTATACTCAGCGGCCACTTTATTAGGTACACCTGACTAGTACAGTGTTGGACCCCCTTTTGCCTTCAGAACCGCCTAATGGCATAGATTCAACAAGCTACTGGAAATATTCCTCAGAGATTCTGCTCCATATTGACATGATAGCATCACGCAGTTGCTGGAGATTTGTCGACTGCACATCATGAACAAATACTTCAGTAAATGAATTGTTCATGTAAGCCAGGGGAGCTCAACCCTGTTCCTGGAGATCTACCTTCCTGCAGATTTCAGCTCCAACCCTGATAAAACACACCTGCCTGTAATTACTCAAGTACTGTTTAGGTCCTAGTTTATTAGTTCAGGTGTGTTTGATTAAGGTTGGAGCTAAACTCTCCAGGACAGCGGCCCTCCAGTACCGAGTTTGGACACCCCTGCATTAGCTAAATCCAAGATTATTAAAGACATTATAGAAAGTACTATGAGCTTCGTACCTTTCTCTCCTGGAATGGTGCTCATCTCCATGGTCGTCTCTGTTGCAGTGGTTCCACCTATAGTATAAAGATAAACAGATGAATAGCTGAAGAGTCATTTCTGTTTGGGTATGATCAGGAGATATGGATCTGACTGTGCTAATTCCCCTCTTTGCATTGGCATTTTTAAATCGAGCTTTGCCAGATGAGACATGCAAATACACTTCCGTCCATGTGGAACCTTTGCTTTTAGCCTTTAACAGAGGGGAGTGTAATTCTGTGCAACACACTCTGTGAGACTGCACTGAAGTGAACACAGAGGAGAATTGAGGAAGAATGTTAAGTGTAGTGTTAGTATAAGCAGCTGGAAAGCAGGAGAAGGTTTACTAATCAAACATAAACACCACTGAAGTGTCTACTGTCAGGCTGTATGCTGAATATATGGTGAGAAATTGTGTTATTATGAAATGTGATAATAACATGCTGCATGCTACATACTATACAATACTCATGCATTCATTTTCCTTCAGCTTAGTCCCTTATTTATCAGGGGTGGCCACAGGTGAATGAACTTATCCAGCATATGTTTTAAGCAGCAGAGCTGTAACCCAGTACTGGGAAACACCCATACACACTTATTCACACACACACTCATACACTACGGCCAATTTAGTTCACCCAATTCCCCCTATAGCGCATGTGTTTGGACTGTGGTGGAAACCGGAGCACCCGGAGGAAACCCACGCCAAAACGGGGAGAACATGCAAACTCCACACAGAAACGCCAACTGACTCAGCTGGGACTCAAACCAGTGACCTTCTTGCTGTGAGACGACAGTGCTGATCACTGAGTCACTGTGTAGTATTCACTCATATATGAATATACACTAAAGTAAGCTACATTGTTGTGGTTTGACCTTGCTACACTGCAGTTTTACATTAGTGAGACAACTCCGAAATAAATTGAGTGAATTTGCATTTTTAATCCAATTTTGTCTGAAATGATCCTAACTTTTGGCAGTCCCCGAAGTCACAAAGTGGAAGTTGCGACTGCGTTTGATACGGCTTGCCATTCATTCATCACTGTCTGGCTTTTATAATGAAATGGAAGGTCAAGTGGAGCGCATTTGGCAAATGTAGGAGGTTATTTCAATATTAGATGCATACAGAGAATTTGCATACCATGCCCAGTATACTTCAGTTCTAGTAGGAGTAGTATGGTAAGTGTGGTTATGGAGGAACACATGATTAGGGTCTGTAGTGTTTAGTGTAGAAGCATTTCCGAAAAAAAAGTTTATTTGCAGAAGCAAGAAGGACAATTAATCTAGTGCAGTGTTTCTCAATCCTGGTCTTGCACCCCACCGCTATGCATATTTCACGTCTGTTTTATTTAAAGTCAACATGAAATAAAGTTAGGATTGTCCTTTTTACCCATATTGTGATCTACATCCAACTGAAACAGTCCTAAAATAAAAAAAAGGACGGTGCATGATTTTGTCCATCGGGAACCGACTGGATCATTGGAAGATTGACAAATGGATAAAGGCAGAGTAGAAACGAGACATGCTCTAATAACCCCGCCCTAAAGGACTAATAGCCCTGCCCTAAATGACTGATAACCCCTTCCTAAATAACTGATAACCCCTGCATAAATGACTGATAGCCTCTCCCTAAAGGACTAATAGCCCCTACCTAAATTAATGGTAGCCCCGCCCCAAAAAGACTGATCGTCCCTCCCTAAAGGACTAATAGCCCTGCCCTAAATGACTGATAGCCCCTCCCTAAATAACTGATAACCCCACCCTAAAGAGCTGATAGCCCCTCCCTAAAGGACTAATAGCCCCTACCTAAATTATTGATAGCCCCGCCCTAAATGACTGATAGCTCCGCACTAAAGGACTAATAGCTCCTTCCTGAATTAATGATAGCCCCGCCCTAAAGAACTGATAGCCCTGCACTAAATAACTGATAGCCCTGCCCTAAAGGACTTATAGCCCCGCCCTAAAGGACTAATAGCTCCTCCCCGAATTAATAATAGCTCTGCCCCAAAAACACTGATAGTCCCTCCCTAAAGGACTAATAGCCCCTCCCTAAATGACTGATAGCCCCTCCTTAAATGACTGATAGCCCCTCCCTAAATGACTGATATCCCCTCCTTAAATGACTGATAGCCCCTCCCTAAATGACTGATAGCCCCTCCCTAAATGACTGATAGCCCCTCCCTAAATGACTGATAGCCCCTCCCTAAATGACTGATATCCCCTCCCTAAATGACTGATATCCCCTCCCTAAATGCCTTATAGCCCCTCCCTAAATAACTGATAGCCCCTCCCTAAATGACTGATAGCCCCTCCTTAAATGACTGATAGCCCCTCCCTAAATGACTGATATCCCCTCCTTAAATGACTGATAGCCCCTCCCTAAATGACTGATAGCCCCTCCCTAAATGACTGATAGCCCCTCCTTAAATGACTGATAGCCCCTCCCTAAATGACTGATAGCCCCTCCCTAAATGACTGATAGCCCCTCCCTAAATGACTGATAGCCCCTCCCTAAATGACTGATATCCCCTCCCTAAATGACTGATATCCCCTCCCTAAATGCCTTATAGCCCCTCCCTAAATAACTGATAGCCCCTCCCTAAATGACTGATATCCCCTCCTTAAATGACTGATAGCCCCTCCTTAAATGACTGATATCCCCTCCCTAAATGACTGATATCCCCTCCCTAAATGACTGATATCCCCTCCCTAAATGACTGATATCCCCTCCCTAAATGACTGATATCCCCTCCCTAAATGACTGATATCCCCTCCCTAAATAACTGATAGCCCCTCCCTAAATGACTGATATCCCCTCCTTAAATGACTGATATCCCCTCCCTAAATGACTGATATCCCCTCCCTAAATGACTGATATCCCCTCCCTAAATGACTGATATCCCCTCCCTAAATGACTGATAGCCCCTCCCTAAATGACTGATATCCCCTCCTTAAATGACTGATAGCCCCTCCCTAAATGACTGATATCCCCTCCCTAAATGACTGATATCCCCTCCCTAAATGACTGATATCCCCTCCCTAAATGACTGATAGCCCCTCCCTAAATGACTGATAGCCCCTCCCTCAATGACTGATAGCCCCTCCCTAAATGACTGATATCCCCTCCCTAAATGACTGATAGCCCCTCCCTAAATGACTGATATCCCCTCCCTAAATGACTGATAGCCCCTCCCTAAATGACTGATAGCCCCTCCCTCAATGACTGATAGCCCCTCCCTAAATGACTGATAGCCCCTCCCTAAATGACTGATAGCCCCTCCCTAAATGAGTGATAGCCCCTCCCTAAAGGACTGATAGTGTTGTGCAAGCATTATAAATACATTTAATTTAGTATTATAAGTGACAGATTGTCATGTATTTTACTTTATGCTCTAATAAATTGGTTTCTTCTTATTAAATATGAACACATAGACATTACATGAAACGTTATGTCAAGAATATTTGAAGGTCTTGGAAAAGGACAAATGTGTATGAAGCCTGAATAAAATATACATTTACATATGCATTCCATAATGCCATGAAACGCCATTTGAATGAAACACAGATGCTGCTTTCAAACTAAAATCATGGTGGAATATCCCCTTTGCAGGGCACTTATGGTCGAATTAGAGCAAACATCAGAAGTGAAGAGAGAAACATGTGAAATGTGCAGAGCAGTGGAGCGCGAGGACGGGGATTGAGAACCGCTGGTCTAGTGGGATTAGCGATGCAAAAGATGCAGCAGGTAAGTGTGCAGTCTCTGCAGGCGGGTGTTAGCACCTGTCTGGTCGTAGTCATCACCTGTTCCACTATGGCAGTTTGCCTGGTCATCGTCACACTCGTCTGATGGTGTGGTGGAGGAAGCGGGCGTAGTAGGAGGCACTGTAGGCACTGCACACACAAATAGAGATCAAGATATTAGACAGATTTACTAAATTATTCGCCCTCCTGTTTCCAAATGAGGTGGAACAGATTCAGGAATTTTTCACAGTATTTCCTATAATATTTTTTCTTCTGGAGAAAGTCTTATTTGTTTTATTTCAGCTAGAATAAAAGCAGCTTTTAATCTTTTAAGCCCCCTTTAAAGTCAATATTACTAGCCCCCTTAAGCAATAAGAACAGAAATAACAGGCCGGGACTCCAACCAGCGACCTTTCTTGCTGTGAGGCCACAGTGCTAACCACTGAGCCACCGTGCCGCCCACCCCTAATATATACAGTATATAAGTTTTAGGTGCAGCACAATAAGTGTAGAATCATGCATGATGCATGGCACGATCCAATCTTCACAGTAGGTGATTACTGAACGTCCAAAAACCATTGCATTTTTTGTTGTCGTTGCTCGTCTTCCACAAATCATCTTAACGATTATGTGCTTTGTCGTCTTTCCAAGTGTGCGAGCGTTTGATGCAGGCCTGTGCGTGACTCTGGGTGCTGGGGTTTTGGATGTTCTGCTCCACCCTGGGCCCGTACAGATGGTTGTGTCCTCTCATTATAGCCGCCCGTGCCCCCTTTGGATGTGGCCTTTGCCTACATCTGCCTAAAGCCCTGTGTTTACTCTCAGCTTGTAATGAGCTGCCCTTAAGCCTGCAGGGTTTTCCCGGGATAGAAATGAGGGGGAACAAATGTGCAGGGAGGGAAAGGGGGAAACAGGAGCTGGAGTGGAAGTTGTGTGGGTATTTTTGAGAGAGTCTCTAAAGCCGAAAGGTCAGGCAGAGGTCATAGCAGTGGCTTGGAAAGCACTGTTGGTCACACACACTCCTGCTAGGACTCGGCGTCCTGCTGTTAGGAGTGTGTGCACAGGGTCACTTATTTGATTATAAGAGCTTTTCTTACATGGAGCTTTTGTCTTGTTTTTAGTCCAAACATCAAAATATTCTTACATCAAAAATACTGTGCTGTTTTCAGTAATAATGATTTAAATTTAAGAGAGTTTTTCCTTAAAACAAGCAAAATAATCTGCCTAAAATGATCTTGTTTTTGCTTTGATATGAGATTATTTTGCTTCCCCCATTGTCAGATTATTTTGATTGTTTTAAGGAAGAACTCACTTCATTTTGACTCATTATTACTGAAAACAAGACTATATTTTTGAATATTTATTTAAGAATATTTAAATGTTTGGACTAGAAACAAGACAAAACTCCAAGTAAGAAATCATGTTTTTGCAGTGTATGATTTCTTAATTTTGTTTATAAGTTACAATAAAATACAGAATACAAAACACAGTAAAAATGGTCAAAATGTAAAATGTTATTGCAATACTAAATAACTGTTATTTTACTGAATGTACAGTGCTCGGCATAACTGAGTACACCCCATTTTGAAAAGGAATATTTGAAGAGTTCAGATGCAAAAATCTCCCTCCATCGAAAGACTTTTTCTTATCCTCCTTTGTTTATGTTGAGATATTTCACTTTAAAGACCAGGAAAAGGAGTTATTCGTTGGCATTAAAGTGATATTACTGAACATAGGGCTGTGCAATTAATTTAAAATTCGTTTTTGATTTTGGCTTCTACCGATTATGAAAAAAACATTAATTGAAATAAAACGATTATTGCATCATATACCGCCCCCTTTCCAGTTGTACACATTTGTTGCTCTGCAAAGCTCAGTTTCACATGAACATTACTAAAAGCATGTACTGTAATGTAACTTTAGCAGCACGGTAAGCGCATCATGCATTGATGTACAGTCGAATCATTCATGTTTTTAAAAGCGCAAAAGAGCGCATGCTGTTGTGTGTGCGCGCTCAGCTTCAGAGACGAGCAGAGGACACACATCTAAAGTCATCTTAATGTGAGCGCTTTAATAGTCAAATACATGCAAATTTGTGTCAAAACGCAGTGTTTAGTGAACTGTTCAAGGTGTTTGAATTATGAGCCCCCCCGTTTCCCCTCAATTTCTGTTTAATGGAGAGAAGATTTGTTTTCAACACATTTCTAAACATAATAGATTTAATAAGTCATTTCTAATAACTGATTTATTTTATCTTTGCTTTGATGACAGCACATAATATTAGACTAGATATTTTTCAAGACACTAGTGTTCAGCTTAAAAACTCCTGAATCTATTAAACATCATTTGGGAAATGTTTATTAAAAAAATTCACAGCAGCGCAAATAATTTTTTGAATAATCGTGATTACAATTATAACCAAAATTATCGTGATTATGATTTTTCCCATAATCGAGCAGCCCTAACTAAACACACACACAGGAGCCTGATAAAAATGCTCATTTTAGAGGAAACTTTCACATGGCATTTAGAGGTTTTGCATCTAAACTCTTTATTTGTTTCCATTGCTCAGTAAATATAGGCAATGTATTTTGGTGCATTTAAACAAAACCGATTTATTAAACGGATATATTTATTAAAATAATATTTTAGTCACCGAACATATTTAGAAATTGAAAGATAATACAATTAAATTCAAGCTAAACATTGCAAAAGTAAAATTTCAACTAAACTTTTACATTTTTTGTGCTTCTCTTAATTTTTCTCTTGAGTTTGGCCAGAAGAATAAAGGTCATGCCCAACAGAGCCTAGTTCTTCTCTAGGTTTTTTTTTTCCCTTCATCAATTGGTGAAGTTTTTTTTCCTCGCCACTGTCACCACCGGACTTGTGGAGCTGCGCTTCGGTGGACTTGCTCTTCAGTGTTTGGACTTTGAGCAATGAAACTTTGGTAGGTGACCACAATGAACTAAACTAAACAGAACTTCAACTCTGAAATCTGGACTTTACTAGAACTATGTTAAACTGCTTTGACACAATCTACATTGTAAAAGCGCTATAGAAATAAACAGGAATGGAATTGAATTTCCTCTTTTTTTAAATTTGTGTTTAATATTTTTCTATACAATATAAATTTAGGCGTACTAGTTTTTTGACCGTTATCGTAAGTTATTTTGTTAGATTAGCTCCAGATTTGGCTTCGGTACTGACTAATCTAATGTATACGCACACATATAAAAGTGTAGAGCTTATATGAATTTAAAAGAGAGATTAGTGAGGGGTGTACGCATATATGCTGAGCACTGTAGTTACACTTTTAATTAATGATTGAGGTTGAAAACTGAATTTTAAGTATTACCAGTTTTCACATAATCCCTCTGATCTGCTCATGAAGAAAAAAAATTATTATTATTATTGTTAAGGCTGATTTATATTTCTGCAGCCTTCACGTGGTCGCATAGCCCTTGCCGTGGCTGACGTCGACGCTGACATGCATCTCTTAAAAAATGTAACTACACGTCGCAACGACATGTATCGCAAGCTCTGTGATTGGTCGGTTTAGTAGTGGTGACGAGTGTAGGCGGTGCTGAGAGCCGTGAGCCAGTTGGAGCGTGTTTACAAGTATGGAGTCATGTGATGGAGCTCCAGATGGAGACTTTTGTTTTGTGTTTATCTTATGATTAAAGTTGTTGCACATCTGCTGGTTCCCGCCTCTGAATGCGCGAGTTTGAGCTACTTGTACATTAAGGTAGCGTTCAGAAAAAGCAAAACACCAGTGAAGAAACTCGACACAGAGGAACATAAAAACCTACTGCCAGCTAGTGTTTCGGAAGTGTTATTGCAGAGCAACACAAACAGCAGCAGAAGTAGAAATGCACGACTACATGAAAGGCAGGCGGTGTGGGTCACGCCGGTTACTCCACACAGAAGTATAACCCAGCCTTTATTGGTGGTGGTGCTTTTTGTTGTCAGTTTGGGAAACTACAATACATTTAAAAGCACCATTTTTTTTTTTTTTAACTTTTATTCATCAGGAGTGAAATTAAACACATTTATAATGAAAAAAAATTGCAAATAAAAGCTATTATTTTGAACTTTCTTTTTATCAAAGATTCCTAAAAGTAAAATAAATCAGTTTCCATGATACTATGAAGCAAGACAAATTCTTTTCAGCATTGATAATTGTAAAAATCATTACTAATAATTTTGTACCAATAACAACTGATCATAATAGAACAGATCATGTGACACCAAAGAGTAATGATGATGAAAATTCAGCTTTGAATCACGGAAACCTTACTTTTTTCTCTTTACACAAATGAATTTAAGATCCAGGACTTAGGTTTTAAGTTATTTAAATATGCTGATGATATGGCACTTGTTTGCCAGTTGACTAAAACGAAACAGAAGGAGATACCTTGTACTATAATTATATAAATTTGCTTCAAAATTGGTGTAAAAGGAGTTCACTTGAGATTAATTTTAATAAAACCAAGGAGATGATAATTAGCAGAAATAAACTAGTTCTTAGTCAGGGGTTGAAACCTCTTGTCATTGAGGGACACGAAATAGAGACAGTGGGATGTTTTAAATATTTAGGAACATTTATTGATAGTGGATTGACATTTGCTGCAAATGCACAGTGCATTTTTAAAAAAGCAATGCAGAGATTATATCTCATTAGGAGGTTACAACAATTTGGTCAAGATGTTCTGGAGATGGTATACAAGAACTTGGTTGAAAGTGTTGTGAGCTTTAACATGATTGCATGGTATGGACTGTTGTCAATTAAGGAAAAGCAAAAACTGTGTCGAGAAGTAAAAATCGGCAGTGCAATTGTAGGTAAAGACAACCAAATGAAATCTATTCAATGAGAATTAAACAGAAAGCACACATCATTATTGAAGATTGTTCCCATCCCTTAAATATACAATTTCAGCTCTTGCCATCAAAAAGACGTTTTAGGCAACCTCAAGTAAAGACAAATGTGTATCAAATGTCCTTTGTACCGACTGCCATTAGACTTTTAAATACTAGGTTCTAAGTATGTACAGGGTTTTAAATAGAGTTTTTTATTGTGATATATGTGATGACATTGAATGTATTTGTGTTGTCTGTTTTTTTCTGTGATGTAATGTGAACGCTGATGTGGTTGTGAGGTGAGGCCAAAGATAAATTTCCACTTGTGGACAATAAAGAAAGAAAGAAAGAAATGACATTTGAAACTACATTCAATTAGGACATTTTTTAAATAAAACTTCACTAATAAATAGTATAAATAAATACTCATAAATAATATTTTTATTGTATTTTTGATCAAGTAAATGCAGCCTTGCTAAGCAGAATTGCCTTTTTTTAAAACATAAAAAAGCAAATCTCCAACTTTTGACTGCTAGTGTATAGCGAGTGTTGGACTGCATGTGTGTGTGCTGGCATTAAAAGTGAAAACAAGCATTATCATCCCACTAAAGCTCCCGATGGGATGCTGTGGCTTACACAAGCAAGTCTCACAGTCTCTCAGAAATCCAATATGTAAATCCACTTAACGCTGCCTCAACAGAAAACACACACACACACACACACACACACACACACACACACACACACACACACACACACACACACACACACACACACACACACACACACACCATCAGAGCTAAACTAATTCAGAATAAAGACAGAGGGGAAGACATCAAGGACCTTTCCGTAATCCTTCAAGGCAGGTGGACCAAAGATTATCTCCAGCTGTTATTTAGGAGTGTCCCTGCGTTTTTGTGTAGGAGACATCCTTTGATGGGACAAGTAATTATGAAGAAAGCTAAGCCGTACCCTATCCTGCTCTCTAGAGTGGATAAGTCCAAATTCAATAAAAAAGCATCTGTACTAATAAGACCACACACTTCAAACTCTCTTTTAGGATCAGACGTCTGTCATTTTGTCTGTCTTTTGTTCACCTGGTTTAGACAATATGCAGTCAGACGATGCATTATTGACTGCAATGTAATGATGTGCACCTGTTGTGAAGCTGCTTTGGAATTATGATTATTGTGAAAAGCACTTTACAAGTAAACTTCAATTGAATTATACAGCAGGTAAAATAAGTATTGAATATGTCACCATTTTTCTCCGAAAACATATTTCTAAAAGTGCTGTTGACTTGAAATATTCACCAGATCAGTCAGGAACAATCAAAGTAATGTATACATACAAAGAAAACAAAAATAATTCGTTTAGGAATCAAGTTATGTGTAATTAACCCAAACGACAGGGAAAAGGCATTGAACACATGAAGGAAGGAAGGTGTAAAAAGGCATGGAAAGCTCAGACAGCAGCTGAAATCTCTCAGAAAGCTAAGCCGTACCCTATCCTGCTCTCTAGAGTGGATAAGTCCAAATTCAATAAAAAACATCTGTACTAATAAGACCACACACTTCATACTCGCTTTTAAGATCAGACGTCTGTCATTTTGGCTACGCTCACACTGCGAGGCTTAGTGCTCAAATCTGATTTTTTCTCAGATCTGATTTTTTTGCCTCGCTGTTCACACTGTTGTTATAAATGTGGCCAATATCAGATTTGCAGTGTGAACAGATCATGGTCGTAAACTGACCCGCATGCGCAGCAGTATAGTTACAGACAACACAAAATGTCTAATTATGCACACAATGTGTGTACTGTATGAAGCACGCTGTCAGATTATGTTTAATATGATTATTGCCATTTTCACAGACAACCGTGGTGTATTACATGAACTGTAAAGGGTTGTTCTGCTACTACTAATGTGTATTTCGGCATTTGAAACCTAAAATAAGTCCCTTGTGATTGAAAACACTGATCATTTGGGAATTATGACAACCACGGCGCGTGTCTGTCTGACCGCCGGTGTAGTGAACTCATCAAGGGTTAATGAGCAGCCACAGACTGAACTGTGAAGGTGGAGTTGGTTTATCTCCGTTTGCAGTTATTTTATTTTACTTTGTTATAAACAGCAGACGCGTGCAGATGGGGGGTTTGGGTGCTTGAGCTCCTGCCCTTTATTCGCTCTGAGATAATGTTCCTCCTTAAAATAAAAGTGCCCCCTCCGTTGTGCACGGATCCCCTATCTGCAACAGCCCCGACGGTTAACAAGCAGCAGTTTCGCCTTCAAAATCTTTTTCGAAATGAACAACCAACTTTCTGTGGTAAAGTAATCGCCCTGTGGGTTATTCTACTGTGCTGCAGAGGTGTAGATGATGTTTGCAGCACAGAATGATGACCCATGTCGCTCGAAGATTATGTAAAAGTCACATGAAATCCGACATAACCGTTTACACTGCGGTCGCATTGCAAAACATCAGATCTGTGTCTGATTTAAGACTATGAAAGTGGCACAAATCTGAAGTGAAAAGATCAGATTCCATGCGGTTTGGGCTGTTCACACTGTCAAGACCTGAGTCACATATGGGCCAAAAGATCAGATTCAGGCCACATTTGCCTGCAGTGTGAACGTAGCCTTTGTCTGTCTTTTGTTCACTTGGTTTTAACATTATGTCTTTTGAGTGCACTCAGATGATGCATTATTGACTGCAATGTAATGATGTGCACCCTTTTGTGATGGTGCTTTGGAATGATTGTGAAAAGGTGAAAAGTGCTATACGAGTAAACTTGAATTTAATTTCATTTAATTAACGGGTAAAATAAGTATTGAGTATGTCACCATTTTTCTCAGAAATCATATTTCTTAAGAGTGCTGTTGACGTAAAATTTTCACCAGATGTCAGTAACAACTGAAGTAATCCATCCATACAAAGAAAACAAAACTAATTAGTATTGAAATTAAGTTCTGTGTAATAAAACGAAACAGCACAGGGAAAAAAAAAGGTATTGATCACATGAAGAAAGGCATGGAAAGCCCAGACAGCAGCTGAAATCTCTTAGTATTATTCAACAACTCGTCAAGTGTAAATTAATATTATCTGCTTCAGCATCACCTACATCAAATCAAATCAAATCACTTTATTGTCACATCATCAACAGCACGTGTGCTATGATGAGTGAAAAGCTCATTACTAGATGATGATGGTGAAACCAGGGTGGACATTTCAGGAAGACAATGTGAATCTTCCATCCTGTTCTCATGTAACATAAACGTCAACCGCCAAAGCTCAGTTCCAATACTTAAGACCACCAGAACGAAGGACACGCGACAGAACCCTGATGCATTCAAAATTAGCTCTAGAATTCCCATAAGTCTATTTATTACTAAAGCTCAGAGATATAACTTCTCTATCTCAGAAGTTACATTCACGTGACAATCTTAATAAAGGCATAAACACATTAAGAGTGTTTATTTGTTGAAATTAATAATAAAATCTGTTTTAACATAGTCAGTGAAACTTATAATTGCTTGTTTTAAGGAAAAACACCCTTAATTTTGACTCATTATTACTGAAAACAAGACAATATTAGTTGTTTGTCTAAAAAAAGCTTCTTTATTTAAGAATTTTTAGATATTTAGACTGGAAACAAGACAAAAACTCTAAGTAAGAAAAGCATTTCACAGTTAAGGAAGCTACTCGGAAAATGTCATACAGAAATGTGATGCTAAGATTGCAATATATAACTCATAGCTAAATTTACACTGTTTTATTAATAGCTGAGCAACCATGTTAGCTACAGCACTCCTCCAGGTTTGTGGTTATAGGTGTGTGTGTGTGAATCAGTTTTCATCTTACCTTCCATTTCGCATCCCAAAAGTTCCAGTCTGAGTCCCATCCCAGCAGGAGTGCCTCTATCTGGGTAAATCCTTACAAAGCGTGTCAATACAGGCTCCATTATCCTCAATGCTGGGGTGTCATAGTTCAAATTCCCCTCAAAAATCTGCAAAAAACAACGACAGAGTCCGAGACGGTAGTTAGCAGTCAAGCAGAGAAAAAGAAGGAAAAGATAAAGGAGAAGGATTTATTAAGAGTATCCCGAAGTCTGACAGGGAAAGCAAAGCACAGAGCTTTAATGAAAGAGAACAAGTGTGAGGGCACACAGCTCGCACCTTTCTTAAGTTAAGCGCCGCCGCTGTATTTCTAATGCAACAAAGCACTAGAGAAAAGAAAGACTTCAGCTTCTGACACTGCACGGCTGAGCTGGCGCAAAAAAGAAAAGGCTACAGGCTAACACTGAGGTCTATGACAGCAAGATGCACAAAAGCATCAGCCTTTGGCTATACATTTTTGAAGTCTTACAACCAAGACATAAGGTTCTACAGGAGACTGACTGAGAAAAAGACACTCGCTAGAGGAAAAAAACTAATTAATCCATACATACAAAGAAAACAAAACTAATTATTTAAGATATGCAGTTCTGTGTGATAAAACGAAACAGCACAGGGAAAAGTTATTAAACACATGAAGAAAGGAAGGTGTAAAAAGGCATGGAAAGCCCAGACAGCAGCTGAAATCTCTCAGTATTATTCAGCAACTCTTCAGTGAAAGTGAATATTATCTGCTTCAGCAACACCTACATTACCAGATGATGAAGATGAAACCACGAAGGACATTTCAGCAAGACAATGATCCCGAACGCAGCCGAGGAAACTCTCAAATGCTTTCAGAGAAAGAAAATAAAGCCGCTAGAATGACCACCTGAGCTGAATCCAGTAGAAAACACAACTAAAGATCAGATTTATAGATGTGACCCACAGTACAGTCAAGTCTGGGAAAAATAAATATCACACCTGAGCAATGCATACAGCTTTATTCTCCATATAAGAGGCGGCTTAAAGCTGTCCTCACCAAAAACACATGAAGGAAGGAGTAAAAAGGCATGGAAAGCCCAGACAGCAGCTGAAATCTCTCAGTATTATTCAGCAATTGCTCGTTGTCAGTGAATATTATCAGCAACACCTACATTACCAGATGATGAAGATGAAACCACGTTGGACATTTCAGCAAGACAATGATCCCGAACACAGCCAAGGAAACTCTCAATTGGTTTCAGAGAAAGAAAATAAAGCTGCTAGAATGAGCAGCCAATCGCCTGAGCTGAATCCAGAAGAAAAATAAGAACTAAAGATCAGATTTATAGACAGTAGTACGTCAAGATTTTTAGACTCTGATTTAGATTTTGAAGTCTGGGGGGAAACATAAATAAATAAATCACACCTGAGCAATGCATGCGGCTTCATTATCCATATAAGACACGTCTTGAAGTTGTCATTACCAAAAATCCTTTCCTCCGAAAAATTTCCTTTTATACAAAGAATTAAATACAGCAAGATGCACAACAGCATCCTTCTGACGTCTTACAAGCATGACACAAGGTATTACAGAAGACAGACTAAGAAAAATACATTCGCCAGAGGAAAAAATTCAGAAAAAAGGGTTCAGAAGACAAGCAGTCATGAAGGAACATTAATGCCTCTCGACTTTTAGATAATGCGTCGACTTTTGTCCTTCAAGCTAAGGAACAGATATAAGGGGTTTCTATGGGGTCTGATATTCTAATGAGGGATAAAGCATATAGTCTATGCTCTAAAAAAGGGAAAGAAATGTGATTCTTGTTTCATTTATATTCCTGTTTCATGCATGGTGATCACAATCGTTCCACTGCAAAACAATGACCTTCTTACTTAGAGTTTTTGTCTCTTTTCAAGTCCAAATAGCTACAAATTATCAAACAATGAAGCATTTTCTAGAGAAGTAAAAAAAATTGTCTTGTTTTTAGAAGTATTAAGTCAAAATTAAGTGTGTTTTTTCCTTAAAACAAGCTAAATAATATTGTTTTTGCTTTGAAATAACATTTTATAACATTACCTGTTTATTACAATTTATAATATTGCTTATTATAACAAGCAATAACATTGCATATCCAATTGGCAGATCATTTTTGCTTGTTTTAAGAAAAAACTCACTTCATTTTGACTCATTATTTCTGAAAAATAAGACAATATTTTTTTCTTCTTTAGAAAATGCTTCTTGATTTAAGACTTTTTAGATATTTAGACAAGAAACAAGAGAAAAAGCGTCTATTTTTTGCATCTATCCTGTATAATTGACCGTTGATCTAGTTGATTTCCTACATAATGTATCTGTGCTAGTTTCTACATTTCTCATATCACACTCTCTATATTTCTCCCCAATATTGTGCTCACAGCACTAGTTTAATTATTGTCATTCTCTCCTCCATCCCATCTGAGGGCTTTGGGAAAATTACATTATAGCTCCATATTCTCCAACTAATTACCTAGAAACTAAGAGAGCAGCAGTCTAGTACAACCTAATACTTATTCACAACAATTCATGCAGTTTATGTCCCTATATTTTACCTTGGGCTTGTTGCCGGTAGCATCCATCACCAATTTCCAATCGGATCCGTTGTTGCTGTATCCCAGACGAAACTTCTTCATGAACACCTTGTTATCTCTGTGTTTGCCTCCTTGGATGATCAAACCTTTGACTAGTTTTTCTTCGGCCAGATCTATCTGCAGCCATTCGTCCGCATAAGGTTGCGACTGTGGCAGTAACATCCATCCTGAACGGCTGGTCATCAGACGGGCGTTTTCTGAAACCCAGGTACGCTCGATGTGGGATGATACGGTGATCTGAGAGTCTGCGATCAGGCCTGAAACCATTCCCAACATTCCTGAGCACGGATACTCTGTTGAGGGACAAAGACAGTGTTAGACCGAGGGAAATTTCAAATGGTTCAGCAATAAAGTCACACTAAACTAAATAATCTTATGTCTAAGTGAAGCAAGATTATTTTTATTGCCCTATTGACAGAGTATTTAGCTTGTTTTAAGGAAAAACTCACTTAATTTTGGCATATTATTTCTGATAACAAGAGAATACTTTTTGCTTGTCTAGAAAATACTTCATAATTTAAGAGTTTTTAGACATTTGGACTAGAAATAAGTCAAAAAAACAGAGTGTGCAGGAGTAAATTACATACAAAGTCAATTCAAATGTGTGAATGGAGGCGGATTATATTGAATTGATTGACGTGGTATGCTACGAGCGTGTAAATCTTCTCAAACGCATCTACCGCACAAGATCAAATAATTAAATTCAAGCTAAAAATTTGTGCAAGGGAAAAAACATCCCATGAGTAAACCAGAGCAGTGACGAGGTGCTTCGAGTCAAAACAAGATCATTTTCTTACCCCATTGAAGGTTATTTTGCTTGTTTTAAGAAAAAACTCACTTAATTTTGGCATATTATTTCTGAAAACAAGACAATGCTTTTTGCTTGTCTAGAAAATACTTCTTAATTTAGGAGTTTTTAGATATTTGGACTAGAAATAAGTCAAAAAACAGAGTGTCCAAGAGTAAATTACATACAAAGTCAATTCAAATGTGTGAATGGAGGCGGATTATATTGAATTGATTGACGTGGTATGCTACGAATGTTTAATAATTTTCAAATGCATCTACCACACAAGATCAAATAATTAAATTCAGCTAAAAATTTGTGCAAGGGAAAAAACATCCCATGAGTAAACCAGAGCAAGTGACGAGGTGCTTTGAGTCAAAACAAGATCATTTTCTTACCCCGTTGGAAGATTATTTTGCTTGTTTTAAAGAAAAACTCACTTATTATTTCTGAAAACAAGATAATCATTTGTGTTTGTCTAGAAAATGCTTCTTAATTTAAGAATTTTTAGACATTTGGACTAGAAACAAGTCAAAAACCAGAGTGTGCAGGAGTAAATTACATACAAAGTCAATTCAAATGTGTGAATAGAGGCGGATTATATTGAATTGATTGACGTGGTATGCTGCGAACATGCGTAATTCTCCTCAAACGCATCTACCGCACAAGACCAAATAATTAAATTTAGCTATAAATTTGTGCAAGGGAAAAAACACCCCATGAGTAAAGCAGAGCAAGTGACGAGGTGCTTCAAGTTAAAACAAGATCATTTTCTTACCCCATTGGAAGATTATTTAGCTTGTTTTAGGGAAAATCTCACTTAATTTTGGCATATTATTACTGAAAACAAGACAATAATTTGTGCTTGTCTAGAAGATGCTTCTTGATTTAAGATTTTTTAGATATTTAGATTAGAAACAAGACAAAGAAAATCAAAGATTTTGCAGTGTGCGTAAGTAAATTACATACCAAGTCAATTCAAACATGTGACTAGAGGCGGATTATATTGAATTAATTGACATTGCATGCTGCAAACACACATAAATCTTCTCAAACGCATCTACCGTGCAAGATCAAATAATTTAATTCAAGTAAATCCTGATCTATTGGTTATTGTTGTGGCAAACAAATGTACTATTATTATTTGGCATGCCAATAAAACACATGAGGATAAATAAAAAGAGAACTGTTTAGGACCAGTAGACTTGAATGAATGTGTTTATGAAGGATTAGATTAGCTGTGACTGGATGAGTCTGAGAATAAGAGAAAGTGACTGATAAACATGTAGAAACCTTCTCGGCTCGGTGAGCTGGGAAACATTCTTACCAACAACCTAAAGAGGTCACAGGCCATAAAGAGGCCGAACAAAGAGAGACGGAAAGACATTCACTGCGCAGGAAAGACGGATGAAGTGGACAGAAGAGATAAAATACCTCTTGTTCTCTTTGTTTCTCTCTCTCCGTCTTCCTTTCACCGCCCGACCTTGTGCATTAACTCTCCTGCCTCTTTTCCTCAAGCTACACCTAATTAAAACCTCTCCAGTGCTTTCGCCTCTCAAGCTTCATTTCTACCCTCTTTTTCCTTTTGTTTCTCATCTGCTTTATTATTCAAACCTACTGCTTCATCCCTCTTGCAATCTGTCTTCATCTTTCCAAACTGACTTGCTTTGTTTCCAGCGTTAATAATAAGATATTTCACGCTTTGCTACGTTTAGGCAGGTCGAGTTTGAGGGAAATGATCAGACATGCAGTGCTGTCTGTGTGTTGCCTGTCACGACTTTGCATACCTTCTCCAACGCTTTGGGATTCGTGACCTGCCAGCGATACCGTAATCTACGATCAGCACCCGTGGAGCAGGGAGACAATCTCGGACTAGTCACAGATGGACCTAATGTCCCGTGAAATACCACCAGAACAGAGTTTTCATTCACAACACTGCCTTTGTACTGATGTAGGGAACTTCCTCTGTAGTTTTGGAACGGAAAGAGCCCTTGTCTGTGTGTCCAAACGTAAGCTCCGGGCTCCTAAAGCAACAAATTCTTAGGACTAGGCATGGGATGAAAACCAGTTTACCGTCAAGTCAAGGTTTTAAAACTGCTAAATCTTTCTGTTCTAATGGTATATGTCCAGAAGCGTCGACTTCTCTGGGCTCAGAGGCATCTGGGATGGACCATCGCACAGTGGAACATGTACTGTGGTCAGATGAATCAGTATTTCAGGTATCTTTAGGGAGAAATGGACACCGTGCGCTCTGGACCAAAGAAGAAAAGGATCATCCATACTGTTTCCAGCAACAAGTCCAAAAACCAGGGTCTGTCATGGTATGGGGTGGTGTCGGTGCCCTTGGCAAAGGTAACTTGCACTTCTGTGATGCTCCATTAATGCTGAACAGTACATAGAGATTTTGGAGCACAATAGGCTGACATCTTTTCCATGCATATTTCAACAAAACCACATTCTGCACGCATTACAAAGCCCTGGCTGTAGAAGAGGAGGATACAGGTACTTGACTGGCCTGCCTGCAGTCCCGACCTGTCCCCAATAGAGAATGTGTGGCACATTTTGAAGTGTAAAGTGCAACAAAGAAGACCCTGTACTGTTGCTCACCTTAAGACTTGTTTGCAGGAAAAATGGGACAAAATTACACCTGAAACACTTCTTTAATTGGTGTCTCTAGTCTTTAAACATATTTTAAGTGTTGTGAGAAAGAATGGCAACATAACAAAGTGGTCCAACTTTTTTTTTAAATGTGTTGCAAGAACCAAAATAGGAATACGTTTATTTTGAAAAAAATAAATAAAATAAAAATCATAAGGAACACATTAATTAATGTTTGTTGTATTGTCTGCAATGAAATGCAAGTCAAAGTATATTTAGAAATCAATACTTTCTTTTTTTTATTTGCGTTTTCCATACTGTACCAACTTGTTCTGATTTGGGGTTTTATTATAAATGTTTGTCAAAATTAAATACATTGTGTTCAATGGGGGGAAAAAGCTGTTGTTTTAGCTAAACATTTAAAAAGAAGTCATTTAGAGCAGTAATCGTGAATATCGTGAAATCGTGATATTTATATCCAAAGTCAGAATCAGTGCTTAATTTAAGCCGGATCTTGTTCCGGAAAATGTCAGATATTCATGTTTTGCGTTCCCATATTTATTTTAATGGATCCAGCATTAACTTGTGTGTGGTGAATACCTACGTGTGTGTGTGTGTGTGTGTGTGTGTGTGTGTGTATGAGAGAGAATGTGAATAAGTGCAAGCGAAGGCTTTGTGGATTGCGTCCGCGCATCGGTAGTCACTATGAGCAAGTTAAAGCAAACATCATGTTTAACTATTGTCCCTCAACAATATTTTCAGTTAATCGGCTTTCTTATGTTTACAATCACTCTTATTGGTTGGTGATTGTTTCACATGCAGTGAGCAGCGAATATATATAATGTCATAGTGACCTACCTATATAATATCTGTATTTTCAAAATGGCAAAGAGGCAATTTCACATATTTTCATTATTTAAAACCACGAGTAAATCTGATAATGAGCCGGATCTAAAGAGATCTCGAGAAGATGAAACTGCACGAATGGATCAGGATAGCGGGAGACAGAAGCAAAGCGATCTCAAGACAGCCGGAAAACATGACAGAAGAGGTAACTGTGGGCTCTTCTTAAAGATTAGACTGAGTCATTACATTTTTTAATAATAAAAAATAAATCTTTTAATTTTTTTAATTGAGTTTATTTTTTTTTTCACTTGAACTGAACTTTTTTCAGTGAACTGAATAGTGATTGTTCATAAGATTTACGTTTGTAGCTACATGTTTTTATTGTCCATGACTGACCTATAACGTTATATGGCACAAAATAATTCAACCCAGGCTCATTCTGAAAACGTACCACTATATACATTTCTGGAGAGCGGCAAATAAGTGCCAGGAGCTACGTTTTTTTTGCAGTTTTTGTTTTCGCGAATCCACCAGAGGCCGCTGTGTACGCTTTTTGAGATCTCAAATTTCTCTCATGAGTGCTGTTCTTGCGTAAATTCACCAGAGGCCGCTGTCGACTGACTGTTTGACTGACTGAATGACCGACTGACTGACCCATCCTCCTCCTTCCCTAAACCCAACCAATATTATTATTTGACCAGCACACCCACTTCCCTAAACCCAACCAACAATTTTCAAAAGCAATCCAGAAAAAGAAAAACCCTCGTCTTGATTTTTTGCCACGTTTTCAGATTTTACCACATTCCCACCCTGTTATTTACTTGTTTGTTTTATTTTTTGGGTTCTGTTTTTGTCCTACCCTCTTTCTGGAGCCGTTCTTCACCGGATTTGAACCCTGTCGTCGTGGTCAACTCCTCTTTGTGTTTCAAGTCCACTGACGTACATGGCGAGCTAACGGGACAAACTGGTAACAGCGGGAAAGCCGTCCATACGGAGGTAGGCGGTCAGGTGGTAAGCGTGAAAAGGAACGGCGTCACACCGCCCCGTAACGTTCATTTTAAAAATGAAATGCAGCAATATGTAGCTCTGGCTACATAATTCGTGATCTCCAGAAACGGATATAGGGCTACGTTTTCAGAATGAGCTTATGTTAAAATAATTAAAGACCATTCAGAAATATGATGCTTTTTTGTTTGCACTATCACTATTTAATGACGTCATGTTTCGGGAAAACTGAAATTGCTCGGTGGACGTCGGTCACGGTAACTTTTATTTCCTGGTTTTGTTTAGGGAATTATTTATTTACAAATTAAGCACTGGTCAGAATCATCTTATTCTTATCTAGGACTTAGATTTTTTTTCATTGTTTGCTTGTGAATGTACGGCCAGGGTTGTGTTTCTCAAGCCCTCGCCAGATTTTAAAGATGTTTCTGTGTGTAATTTGTGATATATACGCATGCCAGACTGTTCTGGGACCTGAATGAAAAGAGGATCTGCGCTGAGGTGGTTGGTCCTCGATGTTTGGAAGTCGACCAAGTTTATTTTCAATCTGCCTGTTGGCACTGTCATCAGGACCTGTTTATGGATCTCAGATGGTGATGCTTGCTAGAATCTGCTAGTGTGGTAGACCCTGACGGACACACCCCGAGGGTGGACTGGACCATGTGCAGCACGCGTTTCATCTGTTGGTTTGGACGGCGCACAGCGCATAAAGGCTGGATGACCACACACACACACACAGATGGTTTTATTTACAAACAACAGGAGGAAGTTTATTAATGGGTGCGTGGATGTTGAAAGCCTATGAGACTTTTGGAGCATTTCAAAATGAGATATATTGCCCTCCGAAGGGCACTTTGAAGTGAAAACAATCATGGCCGCAGTATTGAAGTGCTATTCCAAACCAAAGTGCTCAAAACTGGCAGCTTCGATTACAACTGATGGAAAAGTTGTAAGTTATACGCAAGTTAACTTAATTTCTTCATGTTGTACCAACACAAATCAGTTTTTTACAGTGTACTTATGAGAAGTTGCTTGTTGCGTTACTAATATAAGGGCTCATCCCAATGCCCTAATCCAGGGGTCTGCAACCTTTATCCTGATTCTCTTATTAATTATTTATTGTGGACTGGGAGAGGATGCGGTGTGTCAGGTGATGCATTTTGGTTGGAATGTACGTGAATCTATATCACAAGTGCATGCAACAACAAATTAAAACAAACTAATACAACTCACCATAATATAGAGAGATATTTGTTTCCAATTCATGCTGTAGTAAGTGAAGACGGGCGCAATGCAAAATGTAAATTGGATATTAAAGGGAAAACGTATAATAAAGTGGGATCTCATAGAGAGTTTTTATTATTATTATTAGATTTTTTTACACATTTAGCCTATATTTACCTATTAAAGTCCTGACAATTCATAAATATATTTCCTAATAAAAGCTCATTTTGTTTTCTGAGTAGCTGCTCATCAGAAGTATATTAGATGTTGAGATTAATGGCAAATGAGTTTCACATTTCTATTTAGTTTTTATATATTAAATTTCAATTTTAGTTTTAGTAATTGTAGTTTCTACAAAGTTAACAGAACACCTCCAGTGCCGAACAGTGGTGCGTTTCCCAACAATGATGTAACTCGTGGCTGAACTATCATAGTATGATGCATCGTTTGGGAAAAGAAGGCTGTAGTGATGAGTGTTTCCCAAAACCCGTAGATCCATCACTTGAACCACGTTAGTTATAAAGTAAAATGCCCATAATGATGCTCTAAACGAGGTGGTAACAACTTCTTTAGAGAAGAACCCCATCATTTCTCTAGAGGTCGCCACAGCGAAATGAACCATCAACTGTTTCAGCATATGTTTGACGCAGCGGATGCCCTTCCAGCCGCAACTAGGGAAACACCCATACACACTCATACGCTACGGACAATTTAGTTCATCAACCACCCTATAGTGCATGTGTTTGGACTGTGGGGGAAACAGGAGCACCCGGAGGACACCCAAGCCAACAAGGAGAGAACATGCAAACTCCACGCAGAAATGCCAACTGACCCAGCTGGGACTCGAACCAGCAACCTACTTGCTGTGAGGCCACAGTGCTAACCACTGAGCCACCATGCTGCCATTCAGTCTGTTAAACAGCACTCCATCATGAAAGCTGTCCTCTATCAGTTCACCAAACTGGCCCCTCCCCCATAACTTCAACTGTTTATTGTGCATTTTTATTAGCTTTTCAATATTAATTTTTTAATGGGAGGAAAGTAGTGGAATCATAATGAAAATCATATACAACTTCAACTTTTCCGAAAGTGAAATATCAGGGAGATTCTTCTCTAATAAGTTGGCCAGGATGGCGGCATCATCACAAGGGAGCCCAATGCACTCTGATGATGTCACTGGGAGGCATCCGCTCCTGTGATGTGTTCAAAATGTGGTCTGTTCGCCCATCCAAAACATGACTGCAACAGCTGCGTCCCAGAACTGTGGCGTACCACACACACACACACACACATATTGTATATAACCAGTGCTAAATCTGTGCGCGCACACACACACACAGAATAAAAATAAGCCCCTATACAGTTGAAGTCAGAATTATTAGCCCCCATGTATATTACTTTCCCCAATTTCTGTTTAACGGAGAGAAGAAACACATTTCTAATCATAATAGTTTTAATAACTCATTTCTAATAACTGATTTATTTTCTCTTTGCCATGATGACAGCACATAATATTAGACTAGATATTCTTCAGGACACTAGTATTCAGCTTAAAGTGACATTTAAAGGCTTAACTAGGGTAATTAGGGTAAAGTTAGGGTAATTAGGCAAGTTTTTTCTGGAGACAATGCAAAACTAATATTGCTGAAGGGGGCTAATAATATTGACCTTAAAATGGGTTTAAAAAAATAAGAACTGCTTTTTTTCTAGCCGAAATAAAACAAATAAGACTTTCTCTAGAAGAAAAAATATTATAGGAAATACTGTGAAAAATTTCTGAATCTGTAAAACATCATTTAAGAAATATTTGAAATAAAATAAATTCACAGGAGGGCGAATAATTTAACTGTACATGTTGAATGTAAAGCTGATGTATGACGGCAAACACATTGGCCTTCCTCATGCACATATGAGGAAATGTTCTCAGCGCTGATGAAATTAAAGCCCTTGCATTCAAAGCTCTGAAGGGTGGAGCCATGCCAAAACATGCAGATGAGTATGCAAATGAGGCCAGGGCCAGCTGGGCCTGAGTGCGGCTGGTGGGTGGAGATCTCAATGTGTGCATTTGCATGTGCAATATGTACAGCTGAAGTCAAAATTATTCGCCCTCCAGTCAAATTTGTACGCTTTTTAAAAATATTTCCCAAGCGATGCTTAACAGAGCAAGGACATTTTTACAATACGCATTCATTTTCCTTCGGCTTAGTCTCTATTTCAAAGGTCACCACAGAAGAATGAACCGGCAACTATTCCAGCATATGTTTTACATAGTGGATGCCCTTCCAGCCGCAACCCAGTACTGTGAAACACCCATACACACTCATTCACACACACACTAACACACTTCGGACAATCTAGTCAATCAATATAGTCATCAATTCCCCTATAGCGCATGTGTTTGAACTGTTGGGGAAACCAGAGCACCCAGAGGAAACCCACGCCAACACGGGGAGAACATGCAAACTCCACACAGAAATGCTAACTGACCCAGCCAGGACTCGAACCAGCGACCTTCTAGCTGTGAGGCGACAATGCTAACCACTGAGCCACCATGCTGCTTTTAAAGTATTTCCTATACATTTTTTTTCCGGAAAAAGTCTTATTTCTTCTTTTGCTGGATTAAAAACTATATATACATATTTATTAAACTGGTAAGGAAAGGTCTGAAGCACTCAGCCACCATACAAGGTGACAAAATGCAAATATAGTAAAACTAGGGAACTCCAGCAACACTTCCAATAAAAGGAGAACATTTTAATGAAATAAAACAAATGGCAATGCATTGGTGTTTATTTTATTTCATTAAAATGTTCTCCTTTTATTACAAGTGTTGCTGGAGTTTTCTAGTTTTACTAAAATCATTAATAATAATAATAATAATAATAATAATAATAATTTTTGAGGCGCCGTGGTGGCGCAGTGGGTAGCGATGTCACCTCACAGCAAGAAGGTCACTGGTTCGAGTCTCGGCTGGGTCAGTTGGCGTTTCTGTGTGGAGTTTGCATGTTCTCCTCGTGTTGGTGTGGGTTTCCTCCAGGTGCTCCGGTTTCCCCCACAGTCCAAACACATGCGCTATAGGGGAATTGGGTAAGATAAATTGTCTGTAGTGTATGAGTGTGTGTGAATGAGTGTGTATGGGTGTTTCCCAGTGATGGGTTGCAGTTGGAAGGGCATCCGCTGCGTAAAACATATGCTGGATAAGTTGGCAGTTCATTCCGTTGTGGCGACCCCTGATTAATAAAGGGACTAAGCCGAAAAGAAAATGAATGAATGAATGAATGAATAACAATTTTATTATAAAGTCAATAATTTTAGCCCCTTTAAGATGTTTTTTGATTGGCTACAGAATAATACTTAACAATCAGTAATAACAATAAAGAACAATAATTAACAAAGAACAATAAATAATAGTTGTGCCATAATTAACCAAGCTTTCCTTGTTAAAAGATTAATCATTAATTAATTTCTGTCTTCATGACAAAGACAAAAGAAATTAGTTATGTTCTAGATTATGTTCTAAACATAATAGTTTTAACTAAATAAAATATTCTTCAAGACACTAGCATTCAGCTTAAAGTGACATTTAAAGGCTTAACTAGGTTAATTAGGGTAAAGTTAGGGTAATTAGGCAAGTCATTGTATAACAGTGGTTTGTTCTGGAGACAATCCAAAACTAATATTGCTTAAGGGGGCTAATAATATTGACCTTAAAATGACTTTAAAACAATTAAAATCTGCTTTTATTCTAGCCAAAATAAAACAAATAAGACTTTCTCCAGAAGAAAAAATATTAGAGGAAATACTGTAAAAAATTCCTGAATCTGTTCAACATCATCTGGGAAATATTTGACATAGAAAAAGAAAATCATATGAGGGCGAATAATTTTAACTTCTGCTGTGTGTGTGTGTGTGTGTGTGTGTGTGTGTGTGTGTGTGTGTGTGTGTGTGTGTGTGTGTGTGTGTGTGTGTGTGTGTGTGTGTGTGTGTGTGTGTGTGTGAGATTATGGCTCAGGGGAGGAGTGTATAGAGGCAGTATTAGGGTTGAAGTGAAGAGGTTGCAGCAGTTCACGCTGTGCACGCCATTCATTTTGAATGAAGTACATCCAAACGTGGGGAAACATGAATGCGCGGTCCTTTCCGTCGATGTGAACACTTGTCTATAATGCATTAGCTCCTCTACTATCGCACCGTTCACACATGGCTTTCAGAGGCATGAATAAACACTTCTCTGTACGCCTGCCTCCAAAGCCAGCAAAACGTAAACGGTCTAATTGATAGATCATGATGGAGTGCTGTGTTGACAAAACACGGCTTCTGAATCTGAATCAACACTTTGGTGCAGAAGGGAATCTTTGATTTATCCCAGTTGTGCTGTTGACAGTTTGTTTTGAGACTTTTGTATGGTGCCCGAGAGAACTTAACGTGCTGCGATTCAAGAAAAGGCATGCAATTACAAAAACAATAGCAGATTAAGAAGATATTCTCATCGGTTTGACAGCATACGCATTGCAAATCCTCACCATGAAAGAAAAATGCCTGCGTCTTCTTACAACACATGCAAATAGCACAGAACACAGCAGAGATGTTTAGCAAAGTCTACTAAAGGAGGTCGGGCCTTTTCAGTTATGGCTACCAAACTCTGGAATAGCCTTCCTGATAATGTCCGAGGTTTAGGCCCACTCTCTCAGTTCAAAACTAGATTAAAGAACTATCTTTTTAGTAAAGCATACACACTATGCATCACATTAACGGCACGATGCATGAGTGTGCTCCTTGCAGGTGAGTGGGTTTGACAAACCACCTGTAGGACACACTCCACCTTTCTTAATGCACCAGACATTTTGTTAAAAATACGTATTTGCTTTATATGTTTGTTTCTATGTTTGTCTATCTATCTATCTATCTATCTATCTATCTATCTATCTATCTATCTATCTATCTATCTATCTATCTATCTATCTATCTATCTATCTATCTATCTATCTATCTATTATTTTCATTTATAGCACTTCATTTTAACATTAATATTTAATATCTCTCGTTTAAACACATTATGAACAGCAGCTACGCTAATTATTTTCTTTGCTCTCCATTACCACCCGGGGATACTTATCCCGAGGCCTCTAGATATTGTGCAGCACCATTGATGGGATCCAAGACCTGTAAAGGGTTGATGCCAACCATCGAGGGCCTCAAGGACAACACATACAAAGAGATGACGCCAACCATAGAGGACTTCGAGGACAACACATACACTTAAATATGCAAATACACTTCATTGAACATAGACATCACATGTCCCGTAAAACTGCAGGTTAATTATGTTTATATATAATAACGTATATTCGATTTAACTTTACCTTAATTTGACTGTAATGCAATAAGGAGCACCTTGTAAAGCTGCTTTGTTTCCGTAACTATTGCTCAGTGATGTTGCAGGTGATCTTTGAAAGGGGAGTTGAACATTTCTCCCCTTGAAACATTTGCATTGTGTTTTGTGCTATTTGCACATGTTGTTAGATAATGCAGGTGTGTTTTTTATGTGTATGCTTTGTGAGAATTCACAACACGTCTGCTGTCAAACCGATGTGGATCTTTTCTTAATTTGCTGGTGTTTTTTGTAATTGCATGTGCTTTCTTGAATTGCAGCACTTTAAGCTCTCTTGGCCATTACATTTGACATAAAAACAGATTAGTTTACTCCTTTCTTTCTCCATTTTATCCAACTTATTATACCCTTTTTATTTATTTATTTATTTTATTTATTTAGTTTAGTTATTTATTTAGTTAATTTTAAATATTTATTTATTTATAAATTTATTTATGTAGTTTATTTATGTAGTTATTTCTTTTACAAAAAATGTTATTTATTTTTATTTTTTAAAATTAATTTAGTTTTTTATTTATTTATTTATTCATTTAGTTATTTTTTATAAATTTTTTTGATTTAGTTATTTATTTTTAAAATTATTTTGTTATTTATTTTTATTTATTTAATTTTATTTCTTTATTTTCTATTTATTAATTTAGTTATTTATTTTTTATTTATTTATTTATTTATTTTTATTATTTTTATTTCTTTCCTTATCTTTCTTTCTTCCTTTTCTATTTTATTTATTTATGTATTTATTTATTTAGTTAGTTATTTTTATTTATTTGTTTGTTTATTTTTCTTTCTTTCTTTCTTTTTTATTTATTTATTAATTTAGTTATTTTTAATTAATTAATTAATTTTTATTTTATTTAGTTATGTATTTATTTATTTAGTTAGTTATTTTTATTTATTTATTTATTTTTCTTTCTTTCTTTTTTATTTATTTATTTAGTTATTTTTAATTAATTAATTAATTTTTATTTTATTTATTTATGTATTTATTTATTTAGTTAGTTATTTTTATTTATTTATTTATTTATTTTTCTTTCTTTCTTTTTTATTTATTTATTTATTTATTAATTTAGTTATTTTTAATTAATTAATTAATTTTTATTTTATTTAGTTATGTATTTATTTATTTAGTTATTTTTATTTATTTATTTATTTATTTTTCTTTCTTTCTTATTTATTTATTTATTTATTTATTTATTTATTAATTTAGTTATTTTTACTTAATTAATTAATTTTTTTTTTATTTATGTATTTATTTATTTAGTTAGTTATTTTTATTTATTTATTTATTTTTCTTTCTTTCTTTTTTATTTATTTATTTATTAATTTAGTTATTTTTAATTAATTAATTAATTTTTATTTTATTTAGTTATGTATTTATTTATTTAGTTAGTTATTTATTTTTTTTTATTTATTTATTTATTTTTCTTTCTTTCTTTTTATTTATTTATTAATTTAGTTATTTTTAATTAATTAATTAATTTTTATTTTATTTATTTATGTATTTATTTATTTAGTTAGTTATTTTTATTTATTTATTTATTTATTTATTTTTCTTTCTTTTTTATTTATTTATTAATTTAGTTATTTTTAATTAATTAATTAATTTTTATTTTATTTAGTTATTTATTATTATATATTTTTTTCTTTCCTCTTTTATATGTCCTAATGATGATTTTTTTTTCTTCTTCTCTACATGTATTTACAACCACTATGCTAGCTAGAAATTGATGAACTAACATGCAAAAAATAAATACAATAAATAATCTTTTACACTTGTTTCGTACTCTATGCAATGTTTTATTTTTTTAATAAACATAAGTATTAAAGAGATTAGTTTGGCACCAACCTGAGATCTTGCATCCGTAGACCTCGAACCGCAGTGAGATGCCAGTTTCCCAGTTAATGGGTCGGATCCGCAGGTATCGGGTCAGCGTGGGCTTTGGAAACTTGGCTTTCACTACATCGGTAGGGTTGGTGTTACCCTGGAAAATCTGACAAACCAAACAAACAAATACATTAATTATGTACTAGGTTTGTTTAAGGGGGACACAGGATTATAGGTTTATTATAAGGTTTATTATGGGTCTATTATAAAACAAATTATAAATTAATTAGTGATTTTTTTAATCATTATTTTTCCTATTTTTTTTACATATACTGTACATTGACATAGTTTTATTTACAGTAGATAAAGACAATTAGTAAATCTATTTCCTAAAAAAGTAGACATTTTATTGAATCATTTACTGTCGAGAAAAATAGCAAATGAGTTTGTCTTTCACAACTTAAATGGCTTTGACTACATCAGGAGGGTTGGTGTTACCCTGGAAAATCAGACAGACGAAAAACAAACACATTAATTATGAACTAGGTTTGTTTAAGAGGGCCACAGAGGACGGAGTGTTGACACTCTTTATCTAGTCAGGAGTTACAATCTTATTTCTAGCCTAAAAATCATATTGATGTTGTTTTAAGGATGCAATTAGATTATTATGATTGTTTTAAGATTTTATTTTTCTTAAAGTTAGATGTTTTACATGCAAATTTAGCCAAATTACAATCAGATGCATAATTTAAGACCAGCCTTGTATTATTAAGACTTAATTTTAGCTGTGATAACTTAAGTTTCCTCATTTAAAACTGCTCAATCACACTTTTACTTGTTTATTAATATAGTCAAGTCTTAATTTGAATCAAAAATCTGTGGACAATATGCATGTATGTGTGATTCTGATGTAATTCATACAATAATCTTGTTTTAAGTTGAATTTCTTTGGCTCGTTTTAAGACTAGAAAATATAATGACAATTCTTAAATGAAGAGGAATCCTCATGTTTAGTAAATCTAAACGCCTTTTCACACAAAATAAGAAAAGCAAACTGTCTAAAAAGCAATGAACAAGCTAGTTTTAAGATAATCAGACTAAACACACTGCTTAAAATAAGTGTTATAAGACTAATTTTGAGACTTTTCTTTCTCTTTACTAAAGCCTAGGTATGTTTTCTTATTTCAAGAAATCGTAAAGTATAATTATCTCTCTGCATTTACTGTATTCTAGTCTGTATTGTCTTAAATCATTCATCAACTAATTTCTAAACAATAGTATAACTAATTTCTGATAACTATTTTCTTTTGTCTTTGCCATGATGACAGCACATAATATTAGACTAGATATTCTTCAAGATACTAGTATTCATCTTAAAGTGACATTTAAAGGCTTCACTAGGTTAATTAGGGTAAAGTTAGGGTAATTAGGCAAGTCATTGTATAACAGTGGTTTGTTCTGGAGACAATCCAAAACTAATATTGCTTAAGGGGGCTAATAATATTGACCTTAAAATGGTGTTAAAAAAATAAAATCTGCTTTTATTCTAGCCGAAATAAAACAAATAAGATTTTCTCCAGAAGAAAAAATATTATAGGAAATACTGTGAAAAATTCCTGAATCTGTTTAACATCATTTAAGAAATATCTGAAAAAAGTGCAGTGTGAGACCGGGATTCACCTAACACTCAGAAACACACACACACCCAGAGACACGTCAGGAATGTGTTTAGATCAGCGTCCTCAAATCTGACAACCTAAATAGAGCTTGAATTGAATTATCTCTGGAGCCCAATGCGTCGCAGGACAAAAGCCACTTTGTGATGTCAGAGTCTGAGCTGCAGCTCGATGTTTGGGACGCTTCAGCTACACAATACTCTCTGTTGTTTTTGCGATGAATCAAATCATGTTTCGTCCATGCACACAGATTCCTGCTGACAGTCTGCACATGCTCTCGCTGATGGGAGGATCCAGGAATGTGTCAGAGAAAGGTGAAACACAAATGAAAGCGACCTTGTTAGTCACAGCATCTTGTTTCACTGGTCACTATAAAGGTCAGAGGATTTTTTCGAAGCTTCTCTCTTTCACTTCCTCAATTTCTGTATTTATTCTGTCAAGATAGCTGACAAACTATGAACTGTGATTGCTGACAGCAGCGTGTCATAGTACTGGATGCACTAATGAAGGGTGTTGTGGTGATATCAGTGCACATTAGGGGTGTAACAGTATATGTATTCCTCCCGAACCGTCATGGTACAGTGGTATCGGTTTGGTTCATGCGCTCACATGATGAATACAGTCAGTATATACTGTATAACATTCATTCATTCATTTTCTTTTCGGCTTAGTCCCTTTATTAATCAGGGGTCGCCACAGTGGAATGAACCGCCAACTTATCCAGCATATGTTTTACGCAGAGGATGCCCTTCCAGCTTCAACCCATCACTGGGAAACATCCATACACTCTCATTCACACACACATACTACCCAAATCCCATATAGCGCATGTGTTTGGACTTGTGGGGGAAACCGGAGCCAACCCAAACCCACGCCAACACGGGGAGAACATGCAAACGCCACACAGAAATCCCAACTGACACAGCCAAAGCTCGAACCAGCGACCTTCTTGCTGTGAGGCAATCGTGCTACCCACTGCGCCAACGTGCTGCCCAGTACATAATAAAAATAATACAATACCAAGTTCAACCACTAGGTGTCAAACTTACATACTGGACTTTTAAAATCAGTGAATTCAACACTGAACCCAGACAAGGTCAAGCTATAAGCCATACAGGATGGCAAAGTGTTCCTAAGACCAAGTCATAGCACACAGCCATCCGTCCACCCCAGAATCCATGCTGCTAATCGTGTCCCTGGGCTCTACTTGTCAAAATGTGTGTGTATGTGTGTGTGTGTCTGGGTGGGAGACACATGAGGAGCCGTCCACTATCTTTAAATGTCACGCCAATGCTCTGCTCTACTGCTCTAAGTAGTAAAAAGGCTTTCCTTTGTGCAACAAGCCCACCGCCGAACTGCAGTTTCAGCAGTCTGTAAATGGGCCCTCGCCTCACAAAAGCACTTTAGAGGCCGGCAGACAGAAACAAGGCACCGCACCTTAAAAATGCACGCTCTGAAAAAGAGAACAGTGTACTTTAGTTGAGGCTCGACACTGAAATTGGGCCTTTGGGTATATTTAAGCTCACAGTTACTTTCAGGCATGAAGATAGAGACACACACACACACACACACACACACATGTGCACACACTCCTAATTGGCTTGCAGAGCTTGACAGGTCTATTTCAAACCTTGTATTGTAAGAGCCAGTCTGCCACGCACACATAAACATCCATGTGGACACGTCTTGAACTCGCAAATGAATAAAACACAGCCATAAACTTCACACTTTGGAAGCGTCTCAAATGCTTGGAAAGCCACAAAATCAGGGCAGATTTAAAAAGCAGGTAGTTTTAGAATGATCATTTATTTATATATTTTAATAGGTAAAGGTAGATTGAATACATTTATATCATACTTTTTATTTATTTATTGTTACTACAAATGGGTAAAATTAAGTGAAAGACAGAGGGATAAGGACTTAAAATGACGATTAATTATTATTTTATTAGTATTATTATATTATTATTTATTTTAGTATTTCTTAATGTAAATATTCCAGCTGAAAACACTTTTGTTGTAAAATACTGTTTCACCAAATTACGTTTTATTGCTGTCATCTGTAAACTATATAAAATATTATAAATTCTGTATAAAAAATCTATATTTATTTATTTTTTGTATTAATATTTCCTGTTTTTGTATTCCCCTTTAAATTTTAGCATGAATTATGATTTAAGAGATGGCCAAAGTGTCTATGTCCCTCCATTCATCCATCCATCCATCCATATATCCATCCATCCATCCATCCATCCATCCATCCATATATCCATCCATCCATCCATCCATCCATATAACCATCCATCCATCCATCCATATATCCATTCATCCATCCATCCATCCATCTATATATCCATCCATCATCCATCCATCCATATATCCATCCATCCATACATCCATTCATCCATCCATCCATCTATATATCCATCCATCCATCCATCCATCCATCCATATATCCATCCATCCATATATCCATCCATCCATCCATCCATCCATCCATCCATCCATCCATATATCCATCCATCCATCCATCCATCCATATATCCATTCATCCATCCATCCATCCATCCATCCATCCATCCATCCATCCATCCATCTATATATCCATCCATTCATCCATATATCCATCCATATATCCATCCACCTATATATCTATCCATCCATCTATATATCCATCCATTCATTTAAATATATCCATCCATCCATATACCCATCAATCCGTCCATCTGTCTATCCATCCGTCCATCCATCCATATATCCATCTATCAATCTATCTATCCGTCCATCTGTCTATCTTTCCATCTATCTTTCCATCTATCTTTCCATCTATCTTTCCATCTATCTATCTATCTATCTATCTATCTATCTATCTATCTATCTATCTATCTATCTATCTATCTATCTATCTATCTATCTATCTATCTGTCCATCCATCCATCCACCCATCCATCCATCTGTCCATCCATCCATATACCCATAGATCCGTCCATCTGTCTATCCATCCATCCATCCATCTATATATCCATCCATCTATATATCCATCCATTCATCCATATATCCATCTATCCATCCATCCGTATATCCATCCATCCATATATCTATCTATCCATCCATCCATCCATATATCTATCCATCCATCCATCCATCCATCCATATATCCATCCATCCATCCATCCATCCATATACCCATCAATCCGTCCATCTGTCTATCCATCCATCCGTCCATCCATCCATCCATCCATCCATCCATCCATCCATCCATCCATCCATCCATCCATCCATCCATCCATCCATCCATCCATCTAAATGTATCCATCAATCTAAATATATCCACCCATCCATCCATCTATATATCCATCCATCCATCCATCTAAATATCCATCTATCAATCTATCCGTCCATCTGTCTATCTTTCCATCTATCCATCCATCCATATATCCATCTATCAATCTATCTATCCGTCCATCTGTCTATCTTTCCATCCATCCATCTATCCATCCATCCATCCATCCATCCATCCATCTATCTATCTACCTATCTCCATCAATCTAAATATATTCATCCATCCATCCATCCATTCATCCATCCATCCATCCATCCATCCATCCATCCATCCATCCATCTATCTATCTATCTATCTATCTATCTATCTATCTATCTATCTATCTATCTATCTATCTATCTATCTATCTATCTATCTATCTATCCATCCATCCATATATCCATCTATCAATCTATCTATCCGTCCATCTGTCTATCTTTCCATCCATCCATCTATCCATCCATCCATCCATCCATCCATCTATCTATCTACCTATCTCCATCAATCTAAATATATTCATCCATCCATCCATCCATCCATCCATCCATCCATCCATCCATCCATCCATCCATCCATCCATCCATCCATCCATCCATCCATCCATCCATCCATCCATCCATCCATCCATCCATCTATCTATCTATCTATCTATCTATCTATCTATCTATCTATCTACCTATCTCCATCAATCTAAATATATTCATCCATCCATCCATCTCTTCATCCATCTCATCATCCATCTATCCATCTCTTCAACCATCCATCTATCACTCTATCCATCCATCCATGCATCCATCTATCGTGTTTTTGTATTAATATTTTGCCTTTTTTTTATTTTCCCTTGAATTATAATTTAATAGTTGGCCAAAGTGTCAAATAAACTACTACACATTCATTCATTCACTTTCCTTCAGTTTAGTCCCTGATTTATCAGGGGTTGCCAAAGCAGAATGAACCAGCAACTACTCTGGCATACGTCTTACACAGTGAATGCACTATCCTACACACGTCTCCCTATATTTAACCGTTCTGTGTTGAGGGGACGTGTTAATGCTGTTCACCTGATGGCAAGTCGATCAGCGTCTCCTAAATCAGTCCCGTGCTAAAACCCATCCAACCAGCTGTTCAAACACTCAAACCCTGAAAAACCTTCCCAGAATGCCTCTCGCTCGCTTCATTTGCCACTCTCTGTTTATTAACTCTTTTGTTCTTTCATTTCAAGTAAAAAAGCCACAGCACAAATGTTGACATCATTCCTTAAAGAGAGAGAAAATAAATGAGTGGTGTCTTTGGACTTTTACAGAGCTTGCAGATTCAGTCTTTTAAGAGGGCGGATTAACATACCACACAGAGCACATAATGCAGTCAGAGACACACACACACACACACATGCGTCTGGAATAAAAAAACACGGTGACAGTGCTACAATGAGGGAGATGTTTACAGGGATTCCTGCCAGTGAGCTCTGGAAATGTAGCTCTTCACGGATTACTTCCATGTTAGGCTGGAAAAATACAAGGCCTTCTTTAGTGTTCAGTGGAAAATGAGCTGTGTGGAACCAAACCTGGACTTTATAACACTGCTTCATTGTAATATGTCAAATATGTAATGGTTAGGGACTGTTCCAGGTTCGGGACAAGTATAGATGGCTGTTTTAACGCAGATAATCCTATTACTGGTTGTTGCTTGGTTTGGAAAAAAGAAACAAAGTGTGCGTTTAAACTAATGCAATTACAGTGGAAGTCAACTAACTGCATGCATTAATGTAAAATACAACACTTTTATTGTCATAAAATAAATGCTAAGTGAAAAATAAAAAAAATTTTTAGCCACAGTGGAATGAACTGTCAATTATTCCAGCATGTTTTACACAGCCGATGCCCTTACAGCTACAACCAAGTACTGGGAAACACCCATACACACTCATACAGTACAGCCAATTTAGTTCATCAATTCCCCTATAGCACATGTGTTTGGACTCTGGGGAAAACCGGAGCACCCGGAGGAAACCCACGCCAACACGGGGAGAACATGCAAACTCCACACAGAAATGCCAACTGACCCAACCGAGACTCGAACCAGCGACCTTCTTGCTGTGAGGTGACATTTCTGTGTGGAGTTTGCATGTTCAAAGTCCAAACACATGCGCAATAGGTGAATTGGGTGAGCTAAATTGGCCGTAGTGTATGTGTGTGAATGGAAGTGTATGGGTGTTTCCCAGCGATGGGTTGCAGCTGGAAGGGCATCTGCTGCATAGAACATATGCTGGATAAGTTGGCGGTTCATTCCGCTGTGGCGACCACTGATTGATAAAGGGACTAAGTCGAAAAGAAAATAAATGAATGAAAATTCTAAAGTTAATAAAAATTGCTAAAAACCACATACACATATTTAGGAAGTAAACACATATACTCAAACACAAACATTATTTTGATTAAAAAATATATATATAGTAAATGTTTTTTTTTTGAAAACTCTAATGGCCCCTTTTCATCAGCATCATAAATCCTTAAATGTTTTTATTATTTATTTTAGATATTTTTTTAATGTATATACATTAAAAAGCTATACTTTGTATTATATAAATTTTGCATTAAATTACAAATAATAATAAATAATCAAATAAATAAAAAAATAAATAAAAATAAAATAAAAATAAAGAAATAACTTAAACAAACAATCAAATAAATAAATAAACAAATAAATAATTAAAAAATTAATACATTTATAAATAAACAAATAAATAAACATATATAAATTAATTAATTTAAAAATAAATAAATAAATTGATTAATTAATAAACAAACAAACAAACAAATAACTTTAAAAATAAATAAATGTAAAAATAAATAAACAAATAAACAAAAAATAAATAACTTTGAAAATAAACTAATTTAAAAAAAAATAAAAAAAAAAAAAAAATAAATGAATAAATAAATAAATAGTGGAGCAAGACATTTTTCACAGTATTTCCTATAATGTTTTTTCTTCTGGAGAAAGTCTTAATTGTTTTATTTCGGCTAGAATAAAAGCAGTTTTTAATTGTTTTAAACCCATTTTAAGCTCAATATTATTCACCCCCTTAATCAATATTTGAGAGAACATGCAAACTCCACACAGAAATGCCAACTGACCCAGCTAGACCCCAAACTAGAGAGCTTCTTGCTGTGAGGTGACAGCACTACCTACTGCGCCACTGCGTCGTCCACTGTAATAAGATGACTTGCCTTATTACCCTAACTTTACCCTAATTACCCTAGTTAAGCCTTTAAATGTCACTAAGCTGAATACTAGTGTCTTGAAGGATATCTAGTCTAATATTATTTACTGTCATCATGACAAAGATAAAAGAAATCAGGTATTAGAAATGAGTTATTAAAACTATTATGATTAGAAATGTGCTGCAACGAGTTTTTGATATATTGATATGTGAAAGATATTTCAAATTTAACTGGTGCTCTTCAACTGTATGTGGTTAAATCAGCTGTATGAGGGAAAGTACTAAAACAACAGAAGGATTCATTGCACCTTTAGGAAAGATCACACAAATAAACCTCACCTTCTGTTTTGGGCCATCTTTAATAGTAATCCAGTCTTCTCCATTGGAGCTCACGTCCACCTTATATTCCTTCACATAATACTTCTTCTTGGTCTCCTGAGAAATGGCTCCCTGTGTGCCGATGGCCGAGACAAAGCGCAGGAATCCAAGATCAACCTGAGGAGAGAAAATAAAACGTATTACTGCCATATTAAAATACAACACAGGGAGTATCGCTTTAAAAGTGGCTTATCACATGTCACATGTTGAGACCCCAGGTGAATATTAGAATGAAAGATTAATTTTAATGAATCCAGATTTAATAAAGCATATAGTCGACGTGACGATTTAATTTCCTGAATGGGAGACAAGAGCTTATTGGATGAGGAAGGATATTTAGTGCAAAAAAATAGAAATGGTTTGAAAGGGAACGTGTATTTCAGACGTGTGTTGAAAAATGGATGCTTCATAAAGTAGTCATGAGTTCTGATGTCATTCCTGTGAGCTCGCGGCAAGAGAGGCGGTCAGGAGGAAGGTTACTGGAGATTAAACAATGTGTACAGTGTGTGGACGGCAATGGAGGATTCTTAATGTAAAAGAATGTAAAGTGATTGCATGGACAAATGCAATATGTGTGTACATCAAGAGTGAACAATAGCTGTGTTTGCATCCACCTATTATGAGTGCATTTTGGATTATCCTTAATTTCATTTAAATGACACTTTTCAATCCAATGTTGGTTTGTCCATATTTTTGACCCAACGTTGGGTTACAAAAACCAAGCATTTATTGTAAAAGCTAAAGCTGGCAAAATTGTGAGATAATATCTTAATATAAACCTTTAACATAATTTAAAATTTAATTGAAAAAAATCAACCCGATGTTGGGTTTGTTCACAATTGACCCAACAATGAGTTATGACAACCCAGCATTTTTTGGAAGCTAAAACGAGGCAAATTTGCAAGATAACATCTTTGTAGTGGATGTATATTAGACACACCAGTGCATGTCTTGCAAATATACAGCTTAAAGCACACTCTAAAAAATCCTGAGTAAATAACTACTAACCCAGCACTGTGTTAATTAACTTAATTTAATTTAAATGACACTTTTTAATCAAATGTAGGCTTTGTCCATAGTTTTGACCCAATGTTGAGTTACAATGCACCAATGTTGGGTCAAATATATACAAACCCAATAGAAAAAAGGTTAGAGGTATAAAAAAAGTAAAAAAAATTAAATAAATAAAAACCAAAGGTTAAAAGTATCATTTAAATTTAATTGAAAAAATTATCCACAATTAACCCAACATTGGGTTACCCAGCTTTTATTGTAAAAGCTAAAACTGGCCTAAAATTTCAAATAATATATTAATATAAACATTTAACATAATATAAAATTTTATTGAAAAAAATGAACCTGATGATGGGTTCACCTACAATCGACCCAACATTGAGTTATAACAACCCAGCATTTTTAGAAGCTAAAACGAGACAAATTTGCAAGATATCATCTTTGTAGTGGATGTATATTAGACACACCAGTGCATGTCTTGCAAATATACAGCTTAGAGCACACTCTAAAAAATCCTGGGTTCCAATGTTAGGTCAAATAACTACAAACCCAGCACTGGGTTAATTAACTCACTGTAATTTAAATGACACTGTTTAATCCAATGTTGGGTTTGTCCATATTTTTGACCCAACATTGAATAACAATGCACCAACGGTGGGTAAAATATAGACAACCCAACCAAAAAAAAAAGGTTAGAGGTGAAAAAAAAGGTTAAAAGTGTACTTTAAATTTAATTGAAAGAATTATCCACAACTGACCCAACATTGTGTTACAGCAACCCAGCATTTATTTCAAAAGCTAAAACTGGCCTAAAATGCAAGATAATATCTTAAAATAAAAAACGTAAATAATAAAAAATTTAATTGAAAAAAATGAACCTGATGTTGGGTGTTCACCTACAATCGACCCAACATTGGGTTTTGACAACCCAGCATTTTTTAGAAGCTAAAACTGGCCCAAACTGTAAGATAACATCTTTGTAGTGGATGTGATATACAGTAACTGGCTGTTCAATAAAATTCAATGTTTATTTTGTGCTAAGGTTTTGCTAATTACAACTCAAAAGAGCACAATGCATTTAATAAAACTGCTGGGTTGTCATAAATAAACATTGGGTCAATTTATGGACAAACCCAGTTAATATTCATTTGTTATTAAATTTAAATGCTATTTTTTAACCCAACAAATTTTACCAGTTAATTTTAATTCAACAGTTAAGTGTCCATATTGTCCCAACATTTCTCCATTCTGCCTAATTCCTTCTCTCAATCCCCCTTAGGCCCAACGTTGGGTTACAATGCACTGTATAGTGCTGGTTTGTTGTAAACCAATGTTGGGTCAAATTTGGACAAACCCAACCAAAAAAAGATTAAAGGTTAAAAAATAGGTTAAAATTTGAAAATGATGTTGGGTTTGCCGACAATTTACCCAACATTGGGTTACGACAACCCAGCATTTTTAGAAGATAAAAAATGCAGGGTTCCACACAACTCCTTCATGTTGTCCCAACACAAACCGATTCAGTTAACGTAATGGTTTTTACAATTTTAACATAAAATAATTAAGTTGTCCCAAAAAACCTCAGCTCATTTTAAATAAGTAGTCTAAACAAAAATATATTTTTGCGTGCTGGCCAGAATTGCAAGATAACACCTTTGTATTAAATTGGGTTATATTTTAATGAAAATTATTTAATTTTGTAGGCTACTCAAAAAAAACAAATAAAAATTTTGTTTGTCACAAATCAAAAGAGCACATGTGCTCTGAAAATGATGGGTAGTCATAACCCTATGGGTTAATTTTTTCAGATAAATTTAAATGACACTTTTTAACCCAGCTGTGGTTGTATAAATTTGACAGATTTTTCATTTATTTATTTTTTTTTACAACAACCCAGCATTTTTTAGAAGCCAAAACAAGCCAAAATCGCAAGATAACCTTTTGAAATGGATGTATTTCTGTAATCTATACATTTCTGTAATATTTGACACAATGTTGGGTTACAGCAGCCCAACATTTTTAGAGTGTAGTGTATTTTTAGGAAGTAAAAACTGTAATAAAGAATTCATTAATGCAAAAAAAAAACCCTTCCAGAAACAGACACTAATGCACTCTATTAAAGAAAAAGCTAACTGCACACTCAGTCTTTTCAATATTGTGCAGAACATTGCTCTGATATTACACAAATAAGGTCTTTGTTTCTGAGGTCTGCAGATCTGATATGTGGCTCTGCTCAAATCTCCATGGCGGGAGATGAGAGAGCTGTGCAGCGGCCAGCGACTGGAGATCAGAAAGCTTGGCTGAAGAAAAGACAGTCTGGATCAGTTTCGCCCACACCAGCTGATCACAGATCAGAACTAATGAGCGCCTTGTGATTTATTAACCACTTTCTGCTTTAAAAATGGGGTGGGGGAGGGCTAAATGAAATGTGAGATATAAATAAAATATATAAGAAAAAAGTGAAGGCTTCCAATGCATTTTACAGTACAGCGAATCAAATCTGTCTGTATAATCATTATAAAGGTCACAATCCAATGCTAAATTAATGATGTTTCCAACAGGTTTCCACAATGCTGTCATTGGTCAGTTAGATCTGCCTCAAACTTACTCCATTAGCCGAGCTATCGCTGCTGTTATTGGTCAGTTAGATCTAGCTCAAACTTCATTGGCTGAGCTGTTTCTGCTGCTATTGGTCAGTTAGACCTACCTCAAACTAACTCTATTGGCTGAGCTATCACTGCTGTTATTGGCCAGTTAGATTGACCTCAAACTCCATTGGCTGAGCTGTCTCTTCTGCTATTGGTCAGTTAGTTCCACCTTAAACTCACGCCATTGGCTGAGCTGTCTCTTCTGCTATTGGTCAGTTAGTTCCACCTTAAACTCACGCCACTGGCTGAGCTGCCTCTTCTGCTATTGGTCAGTTAGTTCCACCTTAAACTCACGCCATTGGCTGAGCTGTCTCTTCTGCTATTGGTCAGTTAGTTCCACCTTAAACTCACGCCATTGGCTGAGCTGCCTCTTCTGCTATTGGTCAGTTAGTTCCACCTTAAACTCACGCCGTTGGCTGAGCTGCCTCTTCTGCTATTGGTCAGTTAGTTCCACCTTAAACTCACGCCGTTGGCTGACCTGCCGCTGATGTTACTGGTCAATTAGTTCTACCTCAAATCATTCCATTGGCTGATCTGTCCCTTCTACAATTGGCCGGTTAGTTCATCAAACACACTCCATTGGCTGAGTTGTCTCTGCTGATATTGGTAAATTAGATCTACCTTAAACTCCATTGGACGAGCTGTCTCTACTGCTATTGGTCAGTTAGTTTCACCTTAAAATCACGCCATTGGCTGAGCTGTCGCTAATGTTATTGGTCTGTTAGTTTCTCAAACTGACTCCATTGGCTGAGCTGTTTCTGCTGCTATTGGTCAGTTAGTTCCACCTTAAACTCATTTCATTGGCTGAGCTGTCACTGCTGCTATTGGTCAATTAGATTGACCTCAAATTCCATAGGCTGAGCTGTTTTTTCTGCTATTGGTCAGTTAGTTCCATCTTAAACTCACACCATTGGCTAAGCTGTTGCTGATGCTATTTGTCTGTTACTTTCTCAAACTCACTCCATTGGCTGAGCTGTCTCTTCTGCTATTGGCCAGCTAGATCTAGCTCAAACTCCATTGGCTGAGCTGTTACACTGCTGCTATTGGTCAGTTAATTCTGCCTCAAACTCACTCCATTGGATGAGCTGTCGCTTCTGCTATTGGTCAGTTAGATTTAACTTAAACTGCCTCCATTGGCGGAAATGTCTCTGCAGCTATTGGTCAGTTGCCTCAAACTCCATTGGCTGAGCTGTCTCTTCTGCTATTGGTCAGTTAGTTAGTTCGCAAGTTCTGGCTGTTCAGAAATCTCCAAGAAGCAGCTCAATGTTTTGATCAGTCACTTTCCAGGGAAATCCCCCTGTGAATTGTTTACTTGTAGGTGTCTCTGCATATTAAGCCGGGATTGTAGAAAATATTTTAACATCAAGGGGGAATTAAAACACACACACTTCACCTTTAAAAGCAATACAAACAGGAGATTAAGGGAAAGCCCCGGCTCCTGGTGGGAATTCCCTGCCTGAGAAAGCTTCCAGAAAACAACGGGCTCCAAAAGCACATCACTGTCCTGCTCTTATAAGGAAAGCAGGCAAGCATTTCATCAGAAGCATCACCACCGCAAAACAAACAACAACCATGAGTTACGTCATTTTGCTGGTAAGGAAACATCCCAAGCGTTGAAACCACACTGACATTTGAGGACAAGAGCTGAAGTAGTGTGTGTGTGTGTCAGCCACTAGTGTGAATGTGCAGTTTTCTAGCAGCAAATCTAATCTAAAGTCTGCTGCAATCACTGTGAGAAAGTGTCCTAAAAGAAAGCCAAACATCTCTGGAGGGGAAGGAGAAGTGTCCTGGAGCCAGCTGACTCTGCTGTTTTCTGTTCGTCTCTATTTCTGCTTTGCTTTCAGGGGATGATGCAGGTTATGTAAGGGGAAATGTTCAGAGAGATTGCGATAAAACAATGCTGTTCTCGTCATATCAGTTAATATCTAAAATGCGATATTAAATAAAAGCAGATCATTCATTTATCCGGCTGGCGAGAGTCCAAGTGTGAGTGTGTTTGGATAATTGTGTCACGGGGAAGTTCTGCTGTGTTAAAACCTGCTCATTTTTTTGCCCACAGTCCATCTGTGAAGCATGGAGCTCAACGAAGACTTCTCAGAGCTAATTACATTTACAAAGAGTGTGTGTTTTATTATATCAGAGCCTGTGTGTGTGTAAGAATCAGAAAGTGTGTGAGCATGTGTGTGTGAGAGAAAGAGTGTGCGGCAGTCCTTACGGATAACAGCATGGACCTGGAGTCACCATCAAATCCTGTCCTGCGGCGCTGCATCGAGTCTTGTTTGGAATAACTTCAGTCTCAATGCTGATTTAGCTGTTAGAGCGCAGTGATTTGCATTATTTTCCAAGACAAAACCTAATGCAAATGAGGTAGATTATTAAATAAGTAAAAAAACAATTATTAATTATGTGTAGAAATGGTTAAATAAGCGAGCAAATAAGTAAACAACACTGTTGCGCCACCATGCGATAGTATCGTGTATCGGCGATCTCACAGTGGGACGATATGGCGATTTGAAAATTTCGTATATCACCCAACACTACTTTGTTTATATAACTATAGTTGTTATAGTGTTACCATAGCATCTACACCAGAATAAACCATATATTTTACTATAGTGTAGTATTTTTTCTATGCTTTCTCATCTCATTTACCCTCGTCTCACATATTAGTGGACAACAAAAATCCACAAATTGGTCAGTCATTAAATCCGCAACTGCTCTTGTGTATCTAAGGCTCAAACACCATCTGTTGCGGGTTACTGAGGAGGAACTAAGACGTAGACAGATGCGGGACGGCCCAGTCAAAGCAAACACAAATGTGGGACGGCAGGTTTGGCAGGGCAAAGTTCTACTTCATCCATCAAAACCACGGCTTCCTCCCACCATCCCATCCCACGACACCTGCCCGCTCCGAAAGCTCCTCTAAAATTCCATTAAGCACAGGTATAATTAATTCACATTTTCATGAAAATTGTATTACTGCCAGCTGAGAGATCTATAGGCTCCTCCAAGACCTCCCATTCATCACCCAATTTACCTGGCGGAGTTAGTTGGAGTTATTTTTAGCACTTCCAGCTTTTTTAATTTGTAAAATTATGCATGTTGCCTGAGTGGTGATCATCTACTTCTCTTCTAGAGTCAAATGACCTGGACCAATCTAATGAGGAGGATTGGGGTGGAAGTGGAGTGGATGTAAAAACAACACTAAAAAATGAAAAGAAAGAAGAGGTTTTTTTTTTTTTGTCAACTACCTGCGGTCATTTTTACAATCTAATTAAGACCAGTCCACAATTCCGACTGAATACACTTCAAAAAATGCTTTTCTTACTTATAGTTTAAGTCTTAATTCTAGTCCAAATATCTAAAGATCCTTAAATCAAGAAGCTTTTTCTGGACAAGATAAACATAATGTCTTGTTTTCAGAAATATTATGCCAAAATTAAGTGAGTTTTTCCTTAAAACAAACAAAACAATCTGCAAATGGGGGAAGCAAAATAATATTACGTCATTTCTCAACCCATTGGCAGATTGTTTTGCTTGTTTTAAGGAAAAACTGAGTTACTTTTGACTCATTATTACTAAAAGACAAGCTACAAGACAAGCTTGTCTAGAAAATGCTTCTTGATTTAAGACTTTTAGATATTTGGACTAGAAACAAGATGAAAACTCTACGTAAGAAAAGCATTTATTGCACTATATGCACGTACAGAGGAAGGTAAAATCATTACGCCCCATTCACACGGGGCTTCAGCGTCAACGCTTGACAGAGGGCGTGTCTGAAGTTGGGGCTGACGCGATCGTCATAGCAGCGTCAGCCAATGAAATTAGTCAGCAATAGGCCACTGTTGGAGCTGGTGTATTTGCATACAGCGATCTGATTGGCTGACGCTTCCGTCGGCGCTTGAAAAGTTGAGCATGTCCCAACTTCTGCAGCGAGCAACGCCTCTGAAGCGGCGCCGACGGATCCACAATGCAGTTCGGCAACGCCTGACGTCACCCATTCAAAGTGAATGGGAAGCGTTGAAGCTGACGCCCCGTGTGAATGGGGCGTTACAACATGTACAGATCAAGAAATTACTTCATAATAATCAACAATGTGAGAGCTTTTTTAATCTGTTGTTTTTCTTGTATAACTGAGATTTGTTTTTTATTTTGAATTAGTATTTTTGTTGGTTTTTAGGCATATAACATCTGGCAAAGGCACTACCAATGAAATTTGAGCTAATTTGGGTACATCTATATCCTTGAGGAATGTTAATGTACATGCCCCCTTCGTTCTGGATAGATAGATGGATGGATGGATGGATACATAAGATAAATGGATGGATGGATGGATGGATGGATGGATGGATGGATGGATAAATAGATAGATCAACAAAGAGATGGATAGATAGATGGATAGATGGATGGATGGATGGATGGATGGATGAATGGATAAATACATAGGATAGATGGATGGATAGATGGATTATGGATAGATAGATAGATAGATAGATAGATAGATAGATAGATAGATAGATAGATAGATAGATAGCGATAGATAGATAGATAGATAGATAGATAGATAGATAGATAGATAGATAGATAGATAGATAGATAGATAGATAGATAGATAGATAGATAGATAGCGATAGATAGATAGATAGATGGATAGCTGGAGATAGATGGATAGATGAATATAGAGGGACGGACAGACAGACCGACAGACAGATAGATAGCCGTTGAGATGAATGGATGGATGGATGGATGGATGGATGGATGGATGGATGGATGGATGGACGGTTAGATAGATAGATAGATAGATAGATAGATAGATAGATAGATAGATAGATAGATAGATAGATAGATAGATAGATAGATAGATAGACAGACAGTCACTGCACTGGACTACAAATAACATCATGCACTTCACGCACACCACTTCCTGATTCCCTGTGATTACATATACACAGCTGGTAACTCAATGATCTTTGTCTGGTTTACCGTTGATTCTTTGCTGCCTATTCTGGCCATCTGCCTGTTTATAACCACACTCTTTTGACCACCCTCATGCTCCGGTTTGTTCCTGTTATGTCCTATGCCTGTTTGACTAAGCTTAAAACAAACTGCATATGGATCCTTCTCCTCTGTTGTCCAGTGTCTTCCGTTACACACACTGTATTACTACATTTTGGAGTCAATGCTCAAACTGTATTTCCGGTCCTTCTAAATTTCCAGAATGTTTGCTAAGCATTACTGGAAAACACATTAACCTCTGAAAAAAAATAAAATATCATCAAGTCTGTCTGAGAAACGGACTTCCACTGACATGAATGTAGCGTAAATGCTAACCTCTGTAGCTTTCATATTAGCAGAAGAGTTTACCAATCCATCATACACCTGGACTCTTATTTAATGACATCACAGAAGACATTTTATCTGCTTCAAGCTAATTACGCGTAGGCACTGAAGATGGTTTAAAATCGAAACCATGAGAATGTACCTAGCGCAGGTGTGATGCTAGCAGGGTGGCCTAGCTTGACACCAGCTCTGCAGGCTTTGTCAGTAGAGACTCTTATGTTAATTACAGTCCCACTGTCTAATTACTCATCAGCTGGCAGGAGAACAGCGCCCGGCTCAAAATAGCAGCAGCTAATCCTTTAATTGAAGAGAAAGAGGGGAAAAAAATCTAAGCAAAACAATGGAACGCGGACATAGCTATGTCTAGATTGACCATCGCTAATTGAAAACACATGTAAACCACATGCAAACAGGATACGGCCAAATGTACTGTCTCTACACTGAAAAAAAAGCCTCATTGAATCATATATTCACTCATTTTCCTTCGGCTTAGTCTCTATTTTAGAGGTCGCCACAGTGGAATGAACCGCCAACTATTCCAGCATATGTTTTACACAGCGGATCCCCTTCCAGCCGCAACCCAGCACTGGGAAACACCCATATACTCTAGCATAGTTTATTAATTCCCCTATAGCGCATGTGTTTGGACTGTGTGGGAAACTGGAGCACCCGGAGGAAACCCACGCCAACACGGGGAGAACATGCAAACTCCACACAGAAATGCCAACTGATCCAGCCGGTACTAGAATCAGCGACCTTCTTGCTGTGAGGCGACAGTGGTACCCACTGAGCCACCGTGTTGCCCATATACTCCAAATACTTGAATTAAATAGTTGTTCTTAGGAATTGTACTTCACTAAGTAGTTTTAAAATGTTTACTTTAAACTCTAGAAAACGTTGGGTTATTTTAACTTAATTTTGGGTGCAATAGGCACTAACCCAACTGCTGGGTTAATTTATGTTCTGAAACAATGTTCTGTTCTTAAGTGAATTTGACGTGCAAATGAAGCGGATTTGACGCACGAATGACGCAAGTAAACTCCTATGTTCACGTGGCTATTTATGCGCGAATAGCACGATTTATCCACGCGTTCCGCATCTGGTGTGAACACAGCATTACAAGCAGCTAATTAGCATTTTATTGAGCTAATAGTTTTACTTAATAGTTTATTAATAGCATTAATTGTGACATAAATTAAAGTGTTACTGTTTACGTGAATACATTTTTAGTGCTGTATCAGTATTTTTACTGCATCTACTTTCCCTACTTCACACGTTTATTTTTCCTTGTTCACTTAAAGGTAAAAAGGCTCAAAGGTCAAAACGTATCAGCACAGATAGATTTTTGCTCGCTAGGTTACACAGATTTAATTCCGTTCATTATCAGAGATGCATATGTGCTCTCAGATTAATTTCATATTTTACATCTATAGTCCATGAATTGCTAATAATTTAACTTAGGCCTAATTTTTACAGTTTAATACTCACTACACACTACACTTGAGCACTTTACTCATACTTAGAGCAGTGTTTACAATAGATTTCTTTACACTACTTGCACTACATTTTTTGCCAAGTAATTGTACTTTTACGTCTGTATGATTTTCAGAGCTCCATCCACCCAGGAGTGACATTTCCCTCCAAACTCTCCCTCTTTCTCACTATTCATGTTTAACCTTCCTAGATAAAAGTCCACTTAAGAGCTTTAGAGAAATGTTTTTGTTATTTATTTTGTTCCTCAGAAGAAGTCTGTAATTAGTGCCCTGGAATTCCGACCTGTTTTTGTAGTGAAAATGGGTCGGCGACTCCGCATTGGCACGGCGGATAAGAATAAGCGGTGGCGTCTCAATCATTGTTTCCATCTCCAGCCCTGGCACATTTCCTTCTCACCTCCATCAATCAAGCCGACGGCTTCCCGTTGAACCGCCTGACACTAAACCTGCTTGGCACTCCGCAGTTTTAGGCGTGAAAACATGGCTTTATTGTTTCGAACGCTCTGCCCTCTTGCCAGAGATGCTTTAATGAACAAGATGAAGGTAAACACGCCAAAGAGAGAAGCCCTCGCATCCCTGTGAATCAAAACCTATTTAGCTGAACAGCGGGATAGAAGAATACAGCGTCTAAATAAATGAACTACAGTGTATTCAAAGCACCGCTGCGAAAATGCATGTTGTTTTGGTAGAACTGAGGATGACAGCGGCGTAAAGAGCACTGAAAAAATAATTAAAAATGCAGTGCAAGAAGAGTTATCTGGTGTAAATACTACTCAAAGTCGGAGTAAAAAGTAGCCCTTTTAAAAGGACTCAAGAGTAGTGAGTATTACTCTGTAAAAGGCTGATGCGTTCACATGCAATTGTGTGAAAACGTAACATTCTGTAGTGCATTTAGTGATTATTTGGTGATTTCAGTTCTCATACAGGTCTCTCAGTCATTGCATGTAATGATTTTGCATCTTCTTGGACACTTTTAATGCGTCACACGTTTATACAAGGGATTTAATTGGATGGGAATCACAGAACTGATTATTCAATGAAGTCATTGCATTTGGGAACAGAGATGATGTACTTAAGGAGAATGCGTACCTTGGCTCTAGGGGTCAAACAACAAAAATAAGGTCAAGAATCTTGGTGTGATTCTGGAGTCTGATCTGAGTTTCAGTAGTCATGTCAAAGCAGTAAGTAAATCAGCATACTATCATCTCAAAAACATTGCAATAATCAGATGCTTTGTTTCCAGTGAGGACTTAGAGAAACTTGTTCATGCTTTTATCAGCAGTAGGGCAGATTACTGTAACGGCCTCCTCACTGGCCTTCCCAAAAAAGACAGTCAGACAGTTGCAGCTCATCCAGAATGCTGCTGCCAGGATTCGGACCAGATATGTAGCTTTTAGCGCTAGTATTTTCCAGGAAGACTTAATGTCATATCATTCATCACAATCAGTTCCAACCAATAGCCACGAGACACAAGGAATAACTAATGTCACGTCACTTAACACAATCAGTTCCAACCATTTCCATTTATTTCATTCATTTGGTTGCAGATACTGAAGTGGACGTTCACCTACCATCCTCCCAGGGGGGTAAGCCCTGCCCTGCCTTCATCCTCAGCAGTCATTGCTGGATCTACAAACTTTTGATTCAAGCTACAGACGGGGCCTCCACCAAAGAAATTCTATGTTTTGTTGAGAGGGGTCTGGATGCAGACCTGGTGCAGTGCAATCTGAGATGCATCCAATGCTTTTTAATGCGCTCACCTAACCCCACCCCTAACCCTACCCGTCACAGTGATGTCACTCACTCCATTGAGTGCATTGTGTCTGACATTGCATCGCTGAGTGATGCAATATCAGCTTGCATCATAAAGGCTGAATCCAGATACTATTGGTTTTGTTAAATCACACTTTGTCAAACGAAATTCATTAAATAAATGTAACTCAATATCATATTTATCTCCCTGTGACTGCAGGTTGACAGATAACAGTGGCGTAAAAGCACCGATACAGCACTAACAATATACTCAAGTGATGTTAATGTACACACTACTTAGTAAAGTACAATTCCTGAGGAAAAACTAATCAGAGTCATTTCAGTATTTGTAATTTGTTACTGGCGGATGAGAAGGACTGCGAGGCTGAGATTAATGAAACAAAAGATGATCTATAATAAGATGCTTCTGCTGGACCATTAGAAGCTAGACGGGAGCTTTCAACTGCTGACTTTCTCCAAGATCAAAATGCATAATTCATAAAAGTGCTTTGATGCTGCTGGAGTGGATGAGCGTGCATTTATTGCATCACTAGCAGTTCGCTTGTCTACCAAAACAGGATCTTGTTTTTCTTTGCCATGATGACAGCACATAATATTAGACTAGATATTCTTCAAGACACTAGTATTCAGCTTAAAGTGACATTTAAAGGCTTAACTAGGGTAATTAGGGTAAAGTTAGGGTAATTAGGCAAGTCATTGTATAACAGTGGTTTGTTCTGGAGACAATCCAAAACTAATATTGCTTAAGAGGCTAATAATATTGACCTTAAAATGGTTTTAAATATTAAAAACTGCTTTTATTCTAGCCGAAATAAAACAAATAAGACTTTCTCCAGAAGAAAAAACATTATAGGAAATACTGTGAAAAATTCCTGAATCTGTTCAACATCATTGGGGAAATAAGGAAAAAATTCACATAAGGGCTAATAATTTTAACTGTATATATATATGTATTTTCCTTTGCTAGTGTTTCCCATGGAGCTGAATATCTGCTTTCCATAAGAAGCTTCACAGTGTCTTCTGTTTTAGGCTATGGTTTTCTGTAAATCGGAAGTGTTTCCTTTAGAGAGTCCAATGTGTTGTACAGATGTAGGTATCTTAGCTTGTCACGCTTTAACACAGTCTTCCGATTGAAACCAGGCTGTATCCTTAAACATCCTGCACTTGAGGAAGTCTTTAATGTTGTGTGCACATCATGGCAATCATGGTGCTTTTGTCTTTTGTGGGTTCAAAAAGTTTTGCATGCATGCACGTATCATTTCAAGAAATGTCTGTGTTCATGTGGAAGTGGGAAAACTGGGTTAATACAAGGGCTGGATGATGCATCGAAGTTCTGTGATTCATGGATTACTTCTTAGATTTTTAAATGTATTGCAAATCTTTCTGGTATACATAGATCTTGAGCTTAGGTTTTAACAGCAGATACTACTCTAGGCTAGTTTTTATCTGCAGATGGCGCTCTAGGCTAGTTTTTAAACAGCAGATGGCACTCTAGATTAGGTTTTTTTTATCTGCAGATGGCGCTCTAGGCCACTTTTTAAATCCCAGATGGCCCTCTAGGCTAGTTTTTAAACCCTAGATGATGCTCTAGGCTAGGTTTTAACAGCAGACGGCAATCTAGGCTGGTTTTTAAACAGCAGATGGCACTGTAGATTAGTTTTTTATCTGCAGATGGCGTTCTAGGCTACTTTTTAAATCTCAGATGGCCCTCTAGGCTAGTTTTTAAACCCCAGATAGTGCTCTAGGCTAGGTTTTAACCCCAGATGGCCCTCTAGGCTAGTTTTTTATCTGCAGATGCTGCTGTAGGCTAGTTTTTAAACCCCAGATAGCACTCTAGGCTAGTTTTTAATCCCCAGATGGTGCTCTAGGCTAGGTTTTAACAGCAGACGGCACTCTATGCTAGTTTTTTAACTGCAGACGGCACTCTAGACTAGATTTTAAACTGCATATGGTGCTCTAGACTAGTTTGTTTAACTGCAGACGGTGTTCTAGGTTCGTTTTTAACAGAAGACGGCGCTCTAGGCTAGCTTTTAACAGCAGATGGCGCTCTAAACTAGTTTTTCAACCACAGATGCCACTCTAGAGTATGTTGCTCTAGGCTAGTTTATAAGAGTAGATAGCACTCTAGACTAGATTTTAAACAGCAGATGGTGCTCTAAACTAATTTTTAACCAGAGATGGCACTCTAGGCTAGTTTTTAAAAGCAGACAGTGCTCTAGGATAGTTTTTTTTAACTGCCGATGGCGCTCTAGGTTAATTTGTAACATCAGACAGCGCTCTAGGCTAGTTTTTAAACAGCAGATGGCGCTCTAGATTAGTTTTTTATCTGCAGATGGTGCTCTAGGCTAGTTTTTAAACAGCAGATGGCGCTCTAGATTAGTTTTTTATCTGCAGATAGTGCTCTAGGCTAGTTTTTAAACAGCAGATGGCGCTCTAGATTAGTTTTTTATCTGCAGATGGTGCTCTAGGCTAGTTTTTAAACAGCAGATGGCGCTCTAGATTAGTTTTTTATCTGCAGATGGTGCTCTAGGCTAGTTTTTAAACAGCAGATGGCGCTCTAGATTAGTTTTTTATCTGCAGATGGTGCTCTAGGCTAGTTTTTAAACAGCAGATGGCGCTCTAGATTAGTTTTTTATCTGCAGATGGTGCTCTAGGCTAGTTTTTAAACAGCAGATGGCGCTCTAGATTAGTTTTTTATCTGCAGATGGTGCTCTAGTTTTTTAACTGCAGATGGTGTTCTAGGCTAGTTTTCAAACCACAGATGGCGCTCTAGGCTAGTTTTTACCAGCAAATTGCACTTCCTTCTTCTGGTCATGTAGTATGATGACATCATCATTTCCATAAATTGCCATTTTTCCTGAGAGATTTGATATTTTCCCACTCTGTCAACCATTATCCACAAAAGTTTGTTTTAGGGCACAGACAATGCCGTCACGTCGACGAAAGGCCAAAACAATATTACCTATATTAAACAATAAACTTTGCAGATTTATCTAAATCAGAATTCTGCAAGACATTGAACATTTCATCATGCATTTCTTCTTTCTCCTAACACACATTTGTTTGTCAGCATGGGACAAGCGCTCATAAATATACAAAGCGAACACTAGCCTCTGTAGCTTACTAGCTAAGCTCAATATCTCCTGACCCTTGACTAATTATCAGGAGTGCCAAGCTGAGAGCGTTCGACCCTGAATCTAATTTGAAGCCGCATTAAGATGCATGACAAACGCTGTCTTTTTGACACCTTCCAGAGGGGAAAGAAAAATCCTGCAAGAAATGTGGTGTTTTAACAAGGAAGAGCCGGGCTTCTGTGAATAATATAAGTGTCTGCTGTAAATTACATCTGAGAGTGTAAACGCAATAAATAATGAACTGATAATATGCGTTGGAGGACACGGGAAGAGCGAGTTGTGTGTGCCAAGCGGACTGTGCCATTAGATGGAGAAATACTGTTGTGTTGCTTAATGGAAGCCAAATGAAGAATTCCACTCTTTTAATAACGCTTGTTATAATTAAACTCCTCCACAAGTGCTGGGCACGAGAGAGAGAGAGAGAGAGAGAGAGAGAGAGAATGAGTGCAGGACGTCTCCAAATTATAAATCATTCATCCTCGGCAGGGTTCCGCCTTTGTTCCCTTGGAAACAGATGTGCGGGGCTCAACTTTGACATCTGATTGGCGGAAAGGGATTGACAGGGGCACAGCACACGAGGGCTGAAACAGAATACATCTGATTTGCTGAAATTCCTCCTCCCAAAAAGAGTACCCCATCCTCGAATCAATACTCTTTAGAGAATTCCAAGTGCTTGTGCTCGATACTGCGCGGTGGGAGGCAAGTCATTCAGGGTTTCATTAATATCTGAAATGACTAAACAAGTTCAGCAAGCCAGGAGGGTGAACATTCGCAAAGTCTACTTAATTATCCTGAATAAAATATGAAGTGGCAACTGTGAAATGATGTGGAACCGATTGGTTTAGGCACAAATTCTCCATCTTCATCTGATCTCGGAGACTCGAATATGTGTTGAAGACTTTATATTGTGTGGATGGTAACAGCCATATACCAAACATCCACAAATATGCTGTCATCTGATGAACATGAGGATGCTTCAGTTGAAGTGATGGTCTGTAAAATGAGTCGAGGCTAATTATTGACTGTAGCTTCACTCATTTGAATGAGTTATTTACCAATCAATCACTCTGAACAGATCATTTGAATCAGTGAGTTGTTTGCTGGAGACTCACTCTGAATGATTCATTTGAATCAGTGGGCTGTTTAACAGAGACTCGCTTTGAACAGATTACTGGAACCTCACGCTGAACGGATCATTTTAAATCAGTGAATCATTTACTGGAGATTCACTCTGAACAGATCATTTGAATCAGTGAGTTGTTTGCTGGAGACTCACTCTGAATGATTCATTTGAATCAGTGGGCTGTTTAACAGAGACTCGCTTTGAACAGATTACTGGAACCTCACGCTGAACGGATCATTTTAAATCAGTGAATCATTTACTGGAGATTCACTCTGAACAGATCATTTGAATCAGTGAGTTGTTTGCTGGAGACTCACTCTGAATGATTCATTTGAATCAGTGGGCTGTTTAACAGAGACTCGCTCTGAACAGATTACTGGAACCTCACTCTAAAGGGATCATTTTAAATCAGTGAATCATTTACTGGAGATTCACTCTGAACAGATCATTTGAATCAGTGAGTTGCTTGCTGGAGGCTCACTCTGAATGATTCATTTGAATCAGTGGGCTGTTTAACAGAGACTCGCTCTGAACAGATTACTGGAACCTCACGCTGAACGGATCATTTTAAATCAGTGAATCATTTACTGGAGATTCACTCTGAACAGATCATTTGAATCAGTGAGTTGCTTGCTGGAGACTCGCTCTGAATGATTCATTTGAATCAGAGGGCTGTTTAACAGAGACTCGCTCTGAACAGATTACTGGAACCTCACGCTAAACGGATCATTTTAAATCAGTGAATCATTTACTGGAGATTCACTCTAAACAGATCATTTGAATCAGTGAGTTGTTTGCTGGAGACTCGCTCTGAATGATTCATTTGAATCAGTGGGCTGTTTAACAGAGACTCGCTCTGAACAGATTACTGGAACCTCACGCTGAACGGATCATTTTAAATCAGTGAATCATTTATTGGAGATTCACTCTGAACAGATCATTTGAATCAGTGAGTTGTTTACTGAGGACTCACTCTGAACAGATCATATACTGCATGGTGGGAGTCATTTAGGGTTTCATTAATATCTGAAATGACTAAAGTTCAGCAAGCCAGGAGGGTGAACATTCACAAAGTCTACTTAATAAAATAAAACCTAAAGTGACAACTGTCAAATGATAAGGAACTGATTGGTTTAGGCACAAATTTAGGCAAAAATCTGATCTCGGAGACTCAAACATGTGTTGAAGATTATATATTGTGTGGATGGTAACAGCAACATGCCAAACATCCACAAATATGCTGTCATCTGATGAACATGAGGATGCTTCAGTTGAAGTGATGGTCTGTAAAATGAGTCGAGGCTAATTATTGACTGTAGATTCACTCATTTGAGTGAGTTATTTACCGAACAATCACTCTAAACAGATCATTTGAATCAGTGAGTTGCTTGCTGGAGACTCACTCTGAATGATTCATTTGAATCAGTGGGCTGTTTAACAGAGACTCGCTCTGAACAGATTACTGGAACCTCATGCTGAACGGATCATTTTAAATTAGTGAATCATTTACTGGAGATTCACTCTGAACAGATCATTTGAATCAGTGAGTTGTTTACTGAGGACTCACTCTGAACAGATCATATACTGCATGGTGGGAGTCATTTAGGGTTTCATTAATATCTGAAATGACTAAAGTTCAGCAAGCCAGGAGGGTGAACATTCGCAAAGTCTACTTAATAAAATAAAACCTAAAGTGACAACTGTAAAATGATAAGGAAACCAATGGTTTAGGCCCAAATTTAGGCAAAAATCTGATCTCGGAGACTCAAACATGTGTTGAAGATTATATTTTGTGTGGATGGTAACAGCAACATGCCAAACATCCACAAATATGCTGTCATCTGATGAACATGAGGATGCTTCAGTTGAAGTGATGGTCTGTAAAATGAGTCTAGGCTAATTATTGACTCCATCCTGGGAGAGAGTTAGTATAGCTCTTTGTACTCTATACAACAGTCAGTCGATACCGTATTGACAGAGAGCGGTAATCTATAAGCATAATGAGCTCAAGAAGAACTTTGTATTACCATGATCAAGAGCACTTGAGAAATCATCAGATGAAACAGTCATAGTCAGCACATTGATCAGATTCTGCTTCATGGGCTTTAAAACAAAAGAAGAAATCCTAAAAATGTTCAGGTCACAATCTGCGGCCTCTTTAAGGGAACTTCTTTAGTTCCTCAGGAAATACATGTCTTGATTTCACAATGAAATATCTAAAATTAAACCCCACAGTTCCTCTTCTTAGAAGCACACAAATCAGGCGCTTGAGTAAAAGTACAGATGCCCTTATATAATCTTACTCCAGCAGAAGTCTTGGTTTTTAATTTACATTTAGTCAAATAGCAGATGCTTTTGTCCAAATCGACTTACAAATGAGGAGAGATAATATATTTATAACCTATTATAATCTGAGTATAAACATGTGAAATCATATTCACATGCTGAACCTCATTTACTGGAGCCAACAGATCATTTGAACCGGTGAATCATTTGCTGGAGACTCAGTCTGGACGGATCTTTTTGAATAAGTTAATCATTTACTGGAGCCTCAGTCTGAACAGATCATTTGAATCAATGAATCATTTGCTTATTTCATTTGAATCAGTGAGTTGTTTACTGGAGACTCACTCTGAATGCTTGATTTGAATCAGTGAGTTGTTTACTGGAGACTCACTCTGAATGCTTCATTTGAATCAGTGAGTTGTTTAATGGAGACTCACTCTGAATACTTCATTTGAATCAGTGAGTTATTTACTGGAGACTCACTCTGAATGGATCATTTGAATTAGTGAGTTAATTACCAGAGACTAACTCTGAACAGATCGTTTCAATCAGTGAATCATTTATTGGATACTCAGTTTATTGGAGACTCACTCTGAACTGATCATTTGAATAAGTGAATCATTTACTGGATGCTCAGTCTGATTTTATTCTAGTTATTCACCAGAGACCCACTCTGAATGGATCATTCGTATCAGTGAGTTGTTTACTTCAGATTCACTGTGAATAGTTAATTTGAATCAATGGAGTTGTTGACCTTCGACTTACTCTAAAGAGATTATTTGAATCAGTGAGTTGTTTACTGAAGATTTATTCTGGATAGATTGTTTGAATCAGTAAATCATTTACTGGATACTCAGCCTAAATGGATCATTTGAATCATTAAGTTATTTATCAGAGACTCACTTCGAACGGATCTATCCAATCAGTGAGTTGTTTACTTTAGATTCACTGTGAATAGTTCATTTGAATCAATGAGTTGCTTACTGAAGATTCACTCTGAAGGGATTATTTGAATCAGTGAGTTGTTTAGTGAAGATTCACTATGGACAGATCGTTTGAATCAGTAAATCATTTACTGGATACTCAGTCTAAATTGAACATTTGAATCAATAAACAGTTCACTGGAGACTCACTCTGAACATTTAATTTGAATCAGTGAGTTGTTTACTTTAGATTCACTGTGAATAGTTAATTTGAATCAATGAGTTGCTTACTAGAGATTCACTCTGAAGGGTTGTTGACACATAAATAGAAGAAAAATTGAATTAAAATATGTACATGTGTAAATTAGTGAAGTAAATGTATGTTGTTACTGTATCCACCACTGCTTAGTTGAGGTCCCTTCCTTTAATTCAATTATCTTTTCAGGATAATATTTTGATAGCACTAAAAAAACAAATCTGCCTAACAGACCTGCGCCCTAGCAAATATTTGGCCATGGGTCACGTCTGTTATTAGCCCCCCGAGGAGTCTCTGTGGCCCTTTCCAGTCAGGCAGAGATTATAAAACAAGTCTGGGTTTTCAGGGCACCCTTGGGGTTTGGGTCACTGAAAAGACCCAATGTGCAAGAAAAGGCCTGCAGAGGTGCTACAGTGTTCGAGTAATCAACACAATGACAGCTGCCAAGAGTTCTTCACAGACCAATATAGACATGCACCAATAATCTGCATGTGAGCTTATTCTACAATGTGGAAGTGCACTCGCTTTTGTAATCGTTTACTATGGGAGAAATGACTAGGAATCATAACTGGTCAAACTGCTCGCTCTACAAACAAGTGTGCTCATGATTATACATATCAAGTGGATTAATGCAATAGGAAAATATACGTTTTCAACATTAAGCAGTGTGAACAAGCCCCTTTTAACATCTACAAATTAATGAAAGGGGCGACACGGTGGTTTAGTGGTTAGCACTGTCACCTCACAGCAAGAAGGACGCTGGTTCGAGTCCTGGATGGGTCAGTTGGCATTTCTGTGTGGAGTTTGCATGTTCTTCCCGTGTTGGCGTGGGTTTCCTCCGGGTGCTCTGGCTATAGGGGAATTGATGAACTAAATTGGCCGTAGTGTATGAGTGTGTGTAATATGAGTGGGTGTGGGTGTTTCCCAGTACTGGAAAGGGCATCCGCTGTGTAAAACATATGCTAGAAAAATTGGCGGTTCATTCCGCTGTGGCGACCCCTGATGAATAAAGGGACTAAGCTGAAGGAAAATGAATGAATTAAAATCAATGGATGTGAATGAGAAGCCAAAAAGATTCCACTGTCTGCGTCTGCTTGTATGTATATGAAGGATAAGGTCAACTGTGGTGTGTGGCCATGGTTTGGGTTTCTTATTGTCTCTCGGACATTAGGATCGTGTTAGTTTCTCTCAGATGCAGCTCATACAACAGTCTTTGTTGAGGTTACAAGCATCTGTTGGCCAGAAAGACTCACTGGGGCCAGAGCAAACCAATGCATTTGGGTTTTAACATTCCCTGGCTGACGACCAAAGGGCAAAACTGAGCAGATGTTGCTGCTGGTCTTCAACAGAGGACGACACTGTTGTCTGTGGATAAAGCATCAGAGCTCAACAATGCAGAAACTACAATCTTATTTTCTAGCCATTCATTCATTCATTTTCTTTCACCTTATTTATCAGGGGTCACTTCAGCGGAATGAACTTATCCACATGTTTTACGCAGTGGATGCCCTTCCAGCTGCAACCCAGTACTGGGAAACACCCATGCACACTCATTCACACACACAAACACTCATACACTACAGCCAATTCCCCTATAGCGCATGTGTTTGGACTGTGGGGGAAACCGGAGCACCCGGAGGAAACCCACGCCAACACGGAGAGAACATGCAAACTCCACACAGAAACACCAAGTGGCCCAGCCGGGACTCGAACCAGCGACCTTCTTGCTGTGAGGCCACAGTGCTAACCACTGAACCACCGTGCCGCCCCTATTTCTAAGCAAAACAAATCACAGCAAAATCCTCCACTACTCGTTCATAACAGACTGCTGTCTACAGTATATGCATGTGAATAACTCAATACCTGAATCCACTCTTTGTTTGTGTCCTCTAAAGGCGTCCAGCCGTTCTCTGGGTTGTTCAGTCTTGATCGTTCTGCAGACCAGCTGTTGCTGTACTGGGACGAGGCCACGATTTGCTCCGAATGGATTTCCCCAGTTTCCATACCCAAAGGCTCGGTGCAGTCAAAGTCTGGAAAAAAGCAGACAGAGAGAAAAAGATGATGGAGGGGGGGAAGGGGAGAGTTGTTAAAAAGTCATTTGATGATCTAAATAAAGAATACATCAGATCACAGCCCAAGCTAAAAAGCCTTTCTCTTGGGAACGAGCCACTCACTACCACAGGTTTCCATCTCTTAGCACCAGAATAAAAGATGCACACTCCTCATTCTCTCACTCCTTACAGGAAAAGTAAGAAGGTTAAATGGAAGTGGGAAGTGTAGCACATTAAGACGCAAAGCTTTATTCATAAAACATTCAGTTTAAGCTCTTAAGTCCAGCAGGAAAAGTCATGAGGGTTATAAAAGGAGTGCAGAGTTAAAGGGGTGGTTCACTCAAAATGAAAATTCTGTCATTATTTACCTATTATACACTTGTTCAAAACCTGATTGAGGTTCTTTCTTGTGCTGAACACAAAAGAAGATATTTTGAAGAATGCTGGAATTCTGTTACCATTGACTTCCCATGTGGGAGAGTAAATAGTGAGGACAATTTCATTTTTGGGTGAAAGCTCATCCCAGAAGATATTTTGAAGAAACCTGTAACCATCGACTTCCATTGCATTTGTTTTTCCTGCTATTGAAGTCAATGGTTACAGGTTTTTAGCTTACTTTAAAATATTTTTGTGTTCAACAGAAGAAACGTATACAGTTTTATAACCTTCTAGAAAGTTCATCCAAAAAAGAAAATTCTGTCATCATTCAAAACCTATTTGAGTTTCTTTATCCCGTTGAACACAAAAGAAGATATTTTGAAGAATGCTGGAAGATATTATGAAAAATGATGCCATTGTGAAGAATGATGGAAACCTGTAACCATTGACTTCCATTGCATTTGTTTTTCCTGCTATTGAAGTCAATGATTACAGGTTTTCAGCTTACTTTAAAATATGTGTTTGTGTTCAACAGAAGAAAGAAACTCATACAAGTTTATAACCTTCTTAGAACCTTCTAGAAAGTTCATTCAAAAAAGAAAATTGTCATCATTCAAAATCTATTAGGAGTTTCTTTATCTCGCTGAACACAACAGAAGAAATGTTGAAGAATGCTGGAATTCTGTAACCATTGACTTTAATGGTATTTGTTTTTCCTGCTATTGAAGTCAATGGTTACTGGTTTTCAGCATTCTTCAAAATATCTTCTTTCGTGTTCAACAGATGAAACTCAAAGTTTTAAAACCTTCATCCAAAAGAGAAAATTCTGTCATCGTTCAAAACCTTTTTCAGTTTCTTTATCCCTTTGAACACAAAGAAAGATATTTTGAAGAATGCTGCAAACCTGTAATTGTCAACCTTTATTGCATTTGGTTTTCCTTTGAAGTCAATGGTTACAGGTTTTCAGCTTATTTCAAAATATATTTTTGTGTTCAACAGAAGGAAGAAACTCAAAAAGTTTTAGAACCTATAAATAGTGAGTCAATTTTCATTTTTGGGTGAGAGGTCATCCAAAAAAAAAAAAAAAGAAAATTCTCTCATCGTTCAAAACTTATTTGAGTTTCTTTATCCTGTTGAACACAAAAATATATTTTGAAGAATGATGGAAACCTGTAACCATCGACTTCCATAGCATTTGTTTTTCCTGCTATTAAAATCAACAGTTACAGATTTTGAGCTTTCTTCAAAATATCTTCTTTTGTGTTCAACAGAAGACAGAAACTCAAAGGTTTAGAATAGTAAATAGTAAATAAATTTTCATTTTTGGGTGAAAGTTCTGTCATCCTTCAAAACCTATTTGGGTTTCTTTCTTCTGCTCAACACAAAAGAAGATATTTTGAGGAATGCTGGAGTTCCACTGACTTCCATTGCATTTGTATTTCCTATAATTGAAGTCAATGGTTACAGGTTTTCATCTTTCTACAAAATGTTTAACAGAATAAAGAAACTCATAAAGGTTTAGAAACACTTGAGGGACAGTAAACAGTGAGTAAAATTTCATTTTTGGGTGAACTATCCCTTTAAAATTCATCCAAAAATGAAAATTCATCATTCAAAACCTATTTGAGTTTCTTTATCCTGTTGAACACAACAGAAGATATTTTGAAGAATGCTGAAACTCTGTAACCATTGACTTCCATTGCATTGGTTATTCCTGCTACTGAAGTCAATGGTTACAGGTTTTCAGCATTCTTCAAAATATCTTCTTTTGTGTTTAACAGAAGAAAGAAACTCATAAAGGTTTAGAAACACTTGAGGGAGAGTAAACAGTGAGTAAAATTTCATTTTTGGGTGAACTATCCCTTTAAAGTTCATCCAAAAAAGAACATTCTGCCATCGTTCAAAACCTATTTGAGTTTCTTCATCCTGTTGAACACAACAGAAGACATTTTGAAGAATGCTGGTTACTGAAACTCACTGACTTCCGTAGTATGTTTTCCTACTATGGAAATAAATAAGTGCCAGCAACCAGCATTCTTCAAAACATCTTCTTTTGTGTTCAACTAAAGAAAGAAACTCTATAACACTTTACTATATGGACCAATTCTCACTATTACCTAGTTGCTTATTATTTATTAAGATATAGGCTGTTTATTAGTACTTATAAAGCACATATTCAGCATAATCTTATTCTAATCCTACTTAATACCTACCTTAATAACTATTTAGGAGTTTATTGAGCTAAAAGTCTTAGTTAATGGTGTGTTAATAGGGAGAATTGTACTATAAAACTAAATTAAAGTGTGACCAGAAACTCATAAATGTTTAAAACCACATGAGAGAGAAAGAGAGAGAGAGAGAGAGAGAGAGAGAGAGAGAGTAAACAGTGAGGTCATTTTCATTTTTGAGTGAACTGTCCCTTTAAATCGCACATGGGAAAACTATTCCCCCAATGTCAGTGTTTGTAGAAATGGAAAATCAGAGACGGTCATAGCATAGCAGGTTGTATATCATTCAACATGCCATGCCACCCAGAATTAGCCTATTGCTGATTGTTTTGTGATGTTGTGTGGCCGTGTGTCTGAAACAAGCAAAACTCATGCTTTGACCTCCGGGGGTCTTCATCCAGACGCTTCGGCACAGGATTTAGGAGACATGCTAATTTATTTACGAGAGGTCACAGACACCAAACAAACACACAGATGTAAAGATGCTGAAACAGTGTGAGCTCATGTTCACTAATATAACAATGAAAAGTGCACGCAGGTCAGATACACAAAACACACACACACACAAACAACACAGCCTACAGTAAATATGCAGACCTAAACATAGGTTGCAGATGGAGAAAGCATGTGTGTGTGTTTGACAGACAGTAGCTTTATTTGTTTAATTTGTTTGACACTGTTAGTCTTGTTTTAAAAACACTGCATGCATTCAGCCAGAACAGAAATAAACACTTTTTTTTTTGCTAATATACTTGCTACTTTCAGTTTACACATTTATTTTATTGTAAATAAATCACTGAGTGTACTGTACGCTGACAGGCTGCATGATTCTGGATAAAATAAGAGTCACGATTGTTTTTGCTCAGAATAAAGATTACGATTCTGTAGTAACTTTTTATTTTAATAATAAAATAAAACATCATAGTCATCTTTAATTTAATGTAATGTAATGTAAGACATAGGGGTGTAAAAATACACAAAGTCATAATTCGATTTAATACTGAACTCATGGCACAATATTATCCCAATTATTACTGTTATTTGTCAAACATATAGTAATAAATAAACCAAATGCAGGATTATCATTAGTTAAATTGCTCAATTAAGTATAGACCTGTGGTGGTGGTGGTGAACTCTTACTTAATAATAAATAACCTGAATTGTGTGTGATTTTGAGCTCAGTAAGTACAGTAATAAAGTAAATACAGTAATACTTATTCAATGCTTTTTGGAGTCTGCTTGTAACAACATGTGCCTAATACATTCGGCTGAATCATAAAAATGCTGGACTAAGATCATCTGGGGGTCGAATCGAGATCAAAACAAAAAAATTAATTATTATAGATTTGGATTTATGTGCATTTTCACAGCAAAACACAAGAACTGAATCAAATAATTAGATTTCTTTGAGAAAAGCCCTATATATATATACATATATAGTCATATCCTGGACATATCTGACTATACTATTCAGTATAGAAATGGATTATAATAAATACTCAGGGAAAGACACACCTAACAGATTCAATTTGCATGAGAGCGCAATTCCAAAACTGCACTCATTTACATATTGACCAACACAACAATGCAATAATATTCAATAAATAAGTATAATAATATATAAAGAGAAAAGTTAATATGGTGCAGATAATCTATTATGACCAGAAACAATATATATATATTTTACCTTCACTTACAGTAAGCCAAACATGACTGTATTTATGTGAGAGTCTACAAACAACAGTTTCTGACAGCAAGGAGATCCAATCATACGCTGTCTGAGGGAACTAAGATTGTACTCTTGTATTATGTGACTCCAAGTTGTCTTAAAAGTCTTGAAGCAAATTAAAAATGACATTCATTCATTCATTTTCTTTTCGGCTTAGTCCCTTTATTAATCTGGGTTCGCCACAGCGGAATGAACCGCCAACTTATCCAGCATATGTTTTACGCAGCGGATGCCCTTCCAGCCGCAACCCATCACTAGGAAACATCCACACACTCTCATTCACACTCACACACACTCATACACTACGGTCATTTTTACCTGTGAAACATGTCTTTGGACTTGTGGGGGAAAACGGAGCACCCGAAGGAAACCCACACCAACGTGGGGAGAACATGCAAACTCCATACAGAAATGCCAACTGACCCAGCCGAGGCTCGAACCAGCGACCTTCATGCTGTGAGGCGAACGTGCTATCCACTGCGCCACCGTGATGCCAAAAATGACATTTTACGAATAATATATTCAGGCGAGGTGTTCCTCTGGCATTAATACAATTAATACATGTGGACAGACTCGAATATCGTGTCCTCAAGTCGTTTTAAGCACAACATTTATACATTTTAGACATTAAATAATGGTGCAAATACCAGTAATTTAAGGAGTGCAAGCATTAGTAAATCATTTAGTGATTCATTTAAATACTCTCCTGCCATAAAATTTCAAGTATCGCTGCAGCCCAAAGACCTCCAAGTGGGAGGGATTACAACGCAAGTAGGTTGGGTGACCTCGAAGTGGGAGGGACTTACAGCACAAGTAGGTTGGGTTTAAGTGGTGTGGATGGAGTAGATGTTAATAAAACCCAACAGGTTACTGTGAGGTTGGGTTTAGGGTTGGGGTAGGTGTAGACATTCATAAAGCACAATATTTGACTCCGTGTCATGTACAAGACATTAAATAAATAAAAACTCCAAGTTTGGACAGCTCACTTGGAGCTCAAGTCCCACCCACTTAGAGCTGGCTCTGACCTCTGTTTACACCCTTCTCTAAAATTTGCATCTGACTGGGATACTCTTAGAAATGCATATTAAGTAAAGACAGGCGCAAAAATATCTTTCACACTTTTTCATTGCTCTTCTTTGCCCTGTACCCTATAGTTATATTATATTTACCCTATAGTTGTAGAAAACTACAGTATTGGGTCATTTGTTTATCTTACTGTAGTTGTTGTGTTATCATAGCAACTGTATGGTTTAGAAAAAAAGCTTTCCACACTTTTTTCATTGTTATTCTTCGCTGTGCATGTTCAGTAAATCCCAACAGTTCTGTTTTAATGGCAAAAAGTCTTTAAAAGATGTTAATAAATCTGGCTTTTAATATGTGTATGAGTTGATAGTGGGCAACGCAGTGGCGCAGTAGGTAGTGCTGTTGCCTCACAGCAAGAACGTCGCTGGGTCGCAGGTTCAAACCTCAGCTGGGCTGGGTCAGTTGGCGTTTCTGTGTGGAGTTTGCATGTTCTCCCTGCGTTCGCGTGGGTTTCCTCCGGGTGCTCCGGTTTCCCCCACAGTCCAAACACATGCAGTACAGGTGAATTGGGTAAGCTAATTTGTCCATAGTGTATGAGTGTGAATGTGTGTGTGGAAGTTCCCAGAGATGGGTTGCGGCTGGAAGGGTATCCGCTGTGTAAAATCGCGCTGGATAAGTTGGCGGTTCATTCCGCTGTGGCGACCCCGCAAGGGACAAAGCCGACAAGAAAATGAATGAATGAATGAATGAGTTGATAGTCATATAGACAGTACTTCTAGCCTGGCCTGATCTCCTCTTTTTTAAATTATTTGTAATTTTCTACTTGTCAATTCTCTTTATTGACTATTGTTAAGGTATTTGTGTCTGCTATGCACTTTAAAGCAATTGATTAGATAATCTCAGTGTTTTCTTAGCCACAACAGCTAACAGCAAATTACATTAAAGTCAAAGGAAGTCCTTTTATGTGTGTGTGTGTGTGTGTCATGAATTTCTCTCTTTACCCTTGAAAAACTTAATCTTAACATGATTACTCATTCTCTTCTGCTCTTTTATATCTCTCGATCTCCTCCAGCCATCTATCCACTTTCCACCCTTTCATTCTTCAGAACAATGACTGAAAACAAGCAGATCTCTGCTCTGATTACATCTGGCATCCGTCACTGTTGGTCCCGCTCGGCAGAGACCATAAATCTATGACGCTTCTCTGACAAAAATCCTTCGCTTAAAGACTTATTGCCAATGGCCATATCCTTCCTTTCCTGCGAAGCACAATATACTGGTAAACATGTCGAACTGCGAGGGAAGCTGCCACAGAATGTAAATTTATGGAGGCAATAAATAATTGATAGACTGCGACTGTTGGGCAAAGCCCCTGCTGTGAACACACCGAATATATTCTTGAGCTGGGATGCTTCAGATGTAGCACACACACACAGACACACACCTTCATATGTTCAGGGAGCATACAGATAACATGGTACATCAGTTCACTGTATTACTGGAAACATCCCACATGAACAAAAAATACTATAGTAATTTATAGTAAATAGTGTTTTTATACTAATCATACTATAGTATATATTATTGTATTTACTACTCCTTGTTAATGAATGCTCCAGAATACTGCAGTATCAACAATAGTGAATTGATAAACCGTAATAAATACTGTAGTATACTACATTTTACTACAGTAAACTGTGGTGTATTGTAGTATAATATACTCTATATTATACAGAATTGGGTCATTTGTTTATGTTACTAATATAGCAACTGTAGAATTAGCACAACCTATTCATTCAAGTACTTTACAATAGCATGCTTTGAAAACACTACAGTAATTAAGTTATTAAATGAGTTATTATTAGTGTTTAAGTTATTAACTTATATTATAAGTTACTATAGTATTTTTCTTAGGCAAAATGTAAAAAAAAAACTAAAACTAAAATACTATAGTAACTTAGAATAAATACTATAGTGTAATATAATGAACCAAATCATAAAGTATAATAGTATAGTATTTAAAACCCTTGTTAATGAATGCTCCAGAATACTGCAGTTTCAACAATAGTGAATTGATAAACCGTAATAAATACTGTAGTATACTACATTTTACTACAGTACACAGTGGTGTATTGTAGTATAATATACTCTATAATATACAGAATTGGGTCATTTGTTTATATTACTTATATAGCAACTGTAGAATTAGCACAACCTATTCATTCAAGGACTTTACAATAGCATGGTTTGAAAACACTACAGTATAAGTTACTATAGTATTTTTTCATAGACAAAATGAAGAAAACAATGTTTTTTAGAGACCACCCTATATGAAAATAATACTATAGTAACATATAGCAAATACTATAGTGTTTCTGAACAATGGCCATTGTTTATGGATGCTCCAGCAAACTAGTATTAATAATAGTGAACTGATAAACCATAATAAATACTGTGGTATACTTTACTGTAGTAAACTGTGGTGTATTGTAGTATAATATACCCTATAGTTGTAGAAAACTACAGTATTGGGTCATTTATCACTGTTACGATAGCAACTGTAGAATTAGCACAACTTAATATATAAAATACTATAAATAAATAAATAAATAAAAACACTACAGTAATTAAGTTATTAAATTAGTTATTATTAGTGTTTAAGTTATTAACTTATATTATAAGTTACTATAGTATTTTTCTTAGGCAAAATGTAAAAAAAAAAAAAACTAAAACTAAAATACTATAATAACTTAGAATAAATACTATAGTGTAATATAATGAACCATATCATAAAGTTTAATAGTATAGTATTTAAAACCCTTGTTAATGAATGCTCCAGAATACTGCAGTATCAACAATAGTGAATTGATAAACCGTAATAAATACTGTAGTATACTACATTTTACTACAGTAAACTGTGGTGTATTGTAGTATAATATACTCTATAATATACAGATTTAGGACATTTGTTTATATTACTTATATAGCAACTGTAGAATTAGCACAACCTATTCATTCAAGGACTTTACAATAGCATGCTTTGAAAACACTACAGTATAAGTTACTATAGTATTTTTTCATAGACAAAATGAAGAAAACAATGTTTTTTTTAAGACCCATCCATATGAAAATAATACTATAGTAACATATAGCAAATACTATCGTGTTTCTGAACAATAACCATTGTTAATAAATGCTCTAGCAAACAGTAATATTAATAATAGTGAACTGATAAACCATAATAAATACTGTAGTATACTTTACTATAGTAAACTGTGGTGTATTGTAGTATAATATACCCTATAGTTGTAGAAAACTACAGTATTGGGTCATTTGTTTATATTATTGTAGCTGTTGTGTTATCATAGCATGTGTAGAATTAGCACAACCTATTAATTCAAGGACTTTACAATAGCATGCTTTAAAAGCACTACAGTAATTAAGTTATTAAATGAGTTATTATTAGTGTTTAAGTTATTAACTTATATTATAAGTTACTATAGTATTTTTCTTAGGCAAAATGTAAAAAAACTAAAACTAAAATACTATAGTAACTTAGAATAAATATCATAGTGTAATATAATGAACCAAATCATAAAGTATAATAGTATAGTATTTAAAACCCTTGTTAATGAATGCTCCAGAATACTGCAGTATCAACAATAGGGAATTGATAAACCATAATAAATAATGTAGTATACTACATTTTACTACAGTAAACTGTGGTGTATTGTAGTATAATATACCCTATAATACACAGAGTTTGGACATTTGTTTATATTACTAATATAGCAACTGTAGAATTAGCACAACCTATTCATTCAAGGACTTTGAAATAGCATGCTTTGAAAACACTACAGTATTTGCTATAAGTTACTATAGTATTTTGTCATAGGCAAAATGAAGAAAAACCCATGGTTCTTTTGAGATCATCCCATATGAAAAATACTACAGTAACTTGTAGTAAATACTATAGTGTTTCTCAAACATATTATAGTAAAGTATAATAGTATAGTATTTAAAACTCTTTGTTAATGAATGCTCCAGCATACTGCAGTATCAACAATAGTGAATTGATGAACTGGAATAAATACTGTAGCATACTTTAGTTTTTACTACAGTAAACTGTGGTGTATTGTAGTATTATATACCCAATAAAATACAGAATTGGGTCAATTGTTTATATTACTTGTATATCACCTGTAGAATTAGCACAACCTATTCATTCAAGGACTTTACAATAGCATGGTTTGAAAACACTACAGTATTTGCTATAAGTTACTATAGTATTTTTCATAGACAAAATGAAGAAAACAATGTTTTTTTTGAGACCACCCTATATGAAAATAATACTATAGGAACATATAGCAAATACTATAGTGTTTCTGAACAATAACCATTGTTTATGGATGCTCCAGCAAACTAGTATTAATAATAGTGAACTGATAAACCATAATAAATACTGTAGTATACTTTACTGTAGTAAATTGTGGTGTATTGTAGTATAATATACCCTATAGTTGTAGAAAACTACAGTATTGGCACAACGTATTAATTCAAGTACTTTACAATAGCATGCTTTAAAAGCACTACAGTAATTAAGTTATTAAATGAGTTATTATTAGTGTTTAAGTTATTAACTTATATTATAAGTTACTATAGTATTTTTCTTAGGCAAAATGTAAAAAAAAAACTAAAACTAAAATACTATAGTAACTTAGAATAAATATTATAGTGTAATATAATGAACCAAATCATAAAGTATAATAGTATAGTATTTAAAACCCTTGTTAATGAATGCTCCAGCATACTGCAGTATCAACAATAGTGAATTGATGAACTGGAATAAATACTGTAGCATACTTGATCGGGTTTGTACTAAACAGAAGGAGACAGACAGTGAGTGTGTCTAGGGATAGATTTGCATGCACTGCATGATTGTGGGTGAGGGTTACTGGTGTGTCCTGAAATTAAATGTTTAGTCGGAGCATTTCTCAAATTGGGGTGAAGGGGTGAACCCGCAAGTTTTGGGTTGAAAACGAGAGCAAACCAGCCTCCATAAAGAAGGGCAGATGGGTCGTGACTCTTAACACAATCACTTAATGAAAGAGGGCCACAGCTGATTCAACAGCTTCCCGTCTTACATCATGTGTGTGTGCGTGTGAAAGTGGGATCTACCCCACCCATCAGGAAATGCTTCAGCTTTGTGTAGACATTCAGAGCAAACATTCTCTAACATTCCTGTGTTGTTCTGAAAAAGGCACTGTCAAACCATTATTGCTGCCTTCATTTTTTTTAGTTGAGTCAAATTAACTTTTTAAGTCATCTCAACTCGCATCAGGCAAACTGAATATACATGTTAAGTTAAACTTTGCATGACCAGAAAAAAAATGTAGTTCCACACAATACATTTATGTTGTCCCAACATTCATTCATTCATTTCCCTTCGACTTAGTCTCTATTTCAGAGGTCGCCACAGCAAAATGAACCACCAACTATTCCAGCATCCGTGTTTCACAACGGATGCCCTTCCAGCCCCAACCCACTACTGGGAAACACCCATACACACTCATTCACACACACTATGGCCAATTTAGTTATTCAATTCACCTATAGCGCATGTGTTTGGACTGTGGGGGAAACCGGAGCACCCGGAGGAAACCCACGCCAACATGGGGAGAACATGCAAACTCCACATAGAAATACCAACTGACCCAGCCGGGACTGGAACCAGCAACCTTTTTTGCTGTGTAAAACATATCCTGGAATAGTTGGAGGTTCATTCCGCTGTGGTTAATATCTAATAAACAAGGAACGAAGTCGAAGAAAAATAAATGAATGAATGAATTTTGTAAACTGTTTTGTTCATCACTGTTTTGACTTACCATCAGGAACCGTCCTTTCCAGCACAGTAAAATTAGCTGAAAATCCTTCTTTAGCAATAGCGCTATCTGTGTTGATTGTCAACGCCAAAATTCCAGTGTAGGATATGATCCGTCCTGGACTATTCTGTCCGCAGTATCTGCCAATGTACGGACCAACTGTGAACAAAGACAAAAAAAAAAGCATGATTAGATGCGTTCAACCAATAATCTAAAGTTAAGTATTTAACCCTTGTGCACTGTTCAAATTAGCCACACTTTGGTTATGTTGGTGACTGTTTTTGCCCCATTGACTTTCTTTATAATCACATTTTTGAAGCCATGACAGCATATATTCATGCGTTCTAGATTGTTGGTGTTTTTTTCTGTTGGGAAGAGGTAACATTTGTCATTTTTACTGTTGATTATCAGTTGGCAGCATTAACCCTTTAGATCAGAGATGCCCAAAGTAGGGCCCTCGGGCCAAAGTTGGCCCATGGTAACCTTTGATTTGGCCCGCCATCCCATCTGAAAAGAGAGGGAGAATGATGGGGAGGTGGTTGGGGTGAATGCCTATGACAGTGACTGTCATTTTAAATTTAATGTAACCTTTTGTAACTCTTTGTTTTTATTGCTGAGCTACAAAAAAAGCCAACTGAAATTAAAAGATTCAATTAAATACTGTAAATGAATCAGACTTTTAAAATGTAACTACTGTCATCTGAGAGATGCACAAGACAAATCAAAGAAGCATTGAACGTGTTATAAATGAGATTGTTTATGTTTTACTGTAATAAGTTCATTATAGAATGTTAAAAATAATTCTGCATTAGTCAACATGATTTAAAGCAACGTTTTCTAGTCATTGATTTCTAGTTTGATTATATTCAGCCCACAGCCCTCAATCAAGTTTGCTGTTTGGCCCTTTATAGAAAAGGTTTGGGCAACCCTGCTTTAGATAGAAACAAGTTTCTGGCTTTAATTCTTGAAAGATTATAAAGTGCATGCATAAATACACAAGTAAATGTAGGTAGTAAATTTGTTAGGCACTAGAATTTTCTCAGAGTTTATTGCTGAGTTTCTTTCCCAAAATATACAGGAAAAATATGTATTGAACATGTCAACATTTTTCTCAGAAAACATTTTTCTAAAGGTGCTGTTGACTTGAAAACCTTCCCGGATGTTGAAAACAACCAAATTAATCCATATATGCAAAGAAAACAAATCTAATTAACTTACAAATGAAGTTATATGTAATGAAATGATGCAGGGAAATAACTTTGAACACATGAAGAAATGAAGGTGTAGTTCAGCAGTGAAAGCCCAGACAGCAGCTGGAATCTCTCAGTAGTTCTTCAGCAACCCTCTGGTCTTCCTCAGTGTAAATGAACATCAGCTGCTTCAGTCCAACATCTACATTAGCAGAGGATGAAGATGAAACCATTCCAGCAAGACAATGATTTAAAACACAGCCAAGGAGACTCTCAGATGCTTTCAGAGAAAGAAAATCAAGCTGTAGAATGGCCCAGCCAATCACCTGACTCCAATCAAATAGAAAACACAGAATAAAGCTCAGATTTGATAAACGAGACCCACAGAAGCATCAAGATTTTGACACTCTGTTAAAGTGTGTGAGAAACTCACACCTGAGCAATGCATGAGACTTCTCTATTTGAGAGGCGTCTTTTAGCTGCCATCATAAAAAAAGACTTTTATATAAAGTATTAAACACATTTCAGTAGTTCAGTGCTTTCTCCTTCTGTCATTTCCTTGTTATTTATGCATTTTTGTTTGGGGTTTTTATCCAAAACTGGTTCAATTTCATGTCAACAGCTCCTTTAGAAATATCATTCATAGGAAAAAATATAACAACGTGTTCAATGCTTATTTTCCCTGCTGTATGTGTGAAAATAATTGGATTTGTCACCAAAAATTATTCCATTTGCTGAAACACAGAGAAAAGTTGTGGCCAAATTAGGGCTCAAAACCACAGAGGAGTGGATGAAAACATTCCTAACAGCACACATCTGATACTGTAAGTGTTTTAACGTCAAGGACGGCGACATTGTGTTGATTGCACAAAACATTCTCTCTACACCTTGTTTCTGATGGAAATGAAAAGGGCAGTGTGTGTGTGTGTGTGTGTGTGTGTGTTTTGTGTGTGTCTGTGACCTTGGCTTTGTGTTTTCAGTGGCGATCATAAATTCCAGCACGTATTGTTCATTCCAGGGCCACTCTGATGTGACTTCCCAGAAGCCACTTTAAAAGAAAAAATAACGTGTAGGAGTTGTAGGGGACAGGAAGAAAGAAACTGAACACAACCAAGGCTGTAAAATAAGAGGTATGCAGTGCGTTTGGCTGAGAGACGTCAATGTTTTGAAGTTGTACTGAAAGGAGGGCTTTTCATACGATGTCACGTCTTTCCAGGTTAAGGCCGCTGTTAAACTCTGGGTTACGCAACGTTTCAGAACTTGCCAGATGAGGTAGATGGCAGTACGAGAATGTAAAAGTGAAATGTTTGGTGACATGCAGCCAATCGTAAACACCTTTAGTGCTTACCTTGTTAATTATTCATGAGCTTGTGCAGCCACAGACACTTGAATTACACTGAAATTGCACATTTTTGTGCATATTTTGCATACTGTACTGTCAAAAAGCAATGGGTTGACAGTCTAATTATCAAGATTAACCCATGTTTAACAAAAAAACAAAGTCAAATCCTTAGTAAATGCGAGTACGAGTACTATGGCAGTTCAATTCAATTCAAGTGTATTTGCACAGCGCTTTTCACATTGATTATTGTTTCAAAGCAGCTCTACAAAAGGTGCACATTAATGCATTACAATCAATTCTGAAAAAATTAACGTTACCATAACTTTATTAGTTACTAATAACTTTAATTACCTAAAAACGAACAGTTTTAACAGTTAAAATTATTATATGTAAGCATAGTTAACCTGCAGTTATATAGTATATAGGTGATATCAATATGTACATGTTTAATGAAGTGTATTTGTGTATTAGGTGTATGCGTATGTGTGTAAGTAAACCATGAAAAAGTCAAAAGTTCTATGGTAACTCTTTAGTTTAACTACCAATTATCACTATTAGCTACTAATTTATTACCTGCTTACATTTAAGATATTGGCTGATTATTAGTACTTATACCCCCGGTTTCACAAACAAGGTTTAAGGCTAGTCAAGATTAAATTGCATGTTTGAGCTGTCTCATCTCAAAATAACTTGCAGTGAGATGTCTTAAAATACGTCAGTGTCATTTTTTTGTCTCCAGGTGCACACCAGTAATATATTTTTCTAAGGCCATTTTATAAATATGGCTTAAACAGCCTAATATAACTAAGGCCTAGTCCTGGCTTAATCTTAAAGTTTGTGAAACTGGGCCATAATGTCTGATCTTAGTTTAATGCCTAAACCCAACTACTACATTAATAACAATTAATAAGCAGCAGATAAGTACTTTATTAAGCTAAAAATTTTAGTTAATAGTTTGTTAACAGTGAGAATATGAGGAAAAAATTGAAAAGTCAGGATTGAAAGTACCAATATTAGAGATTTCCAGGTTTGCTGTTTCTTTTAAAGGAATTAACACTGCACTTTTTTAATTGGACAATATGCTCATTTTAAAGCTCTCCTAGAGTTCAGACAATCTCTGAGTCTGGCGGGAGCACTTTTAGCTTAGCTTAGCATAAATCATTGAATCGGATTAGACCATTAGCATTTTGCTTAAAATGACCAAAGAGTTTTTAAAATGTTCCTATTTAAAGCTTGACTCTTTTGTATTTACACCATGTACTAAGATTGACAGAACAATAAAAGTTGTATATTTTCTAGGCTGATATGATACTATTATTCCGGCGTAATAATCAAGAAACTTCGCTGGTCTCCCTAAATGGATATATGAGCAATATCAAATGAGTAGCAGTGCGATGTGGCTGTATATTGGCACTGGTGGGAGGCGTGCATTGGCTCGAGGATGTCTTAGTGTCCCACCAGTGATGATATATAGCCATATCGCACTGCTACTACTGTGATATTGTGTTTATACAACAGTTCGACGGCATAATCGTGTGTATAAAAAAGAAAATCAAACAGAGAGAGTCTCAAAAACTCTTTTTTTTTAAGAGGAACTACTTTTTTCCGCCGTCCATTCTCATCTGCAGCTGACGTCAGAACAGCAGAAACCTTAGCTCATTCACCAGCGTCACTTTAAAGCTAGTGTTTGAATGATTCTCTAGCGTAATGTCTAAAGGGATGACAAAACAGCTGATTTTGCTCACATTTTAAGATTATGAGGCTGAACTGCATGAAACGCCATCAATCTAGAGGCGTTTTCCAGTATTTCTCTGTTACAATCAGGAGATCACAATAATTAACCCCGAAAAAGCCAAAGCAACGCAATCACTAGTAGAATACTATGGTATAAATACAGCACTACAACATACACAAGACAGAGATTGACTTAGAATGTAATTTTAACTGTTCTGTAATGATTTGATCAGCTGTAGTTTGAAACGTACGCTGAAAATATGCTGTTGTTCTCCCCTAAGAACTTATTATGCAGTCTTTGCCGCCATCTTGTGGCGGAACGTAAACCGCCTTTGCTCTGCTCAATTTGACAGGCTAATGGCCACCAATTCGCTGAATCTCCAAAATTATAAATATTTAAAATAGGCACTATCCTTATGAATAAACTGCATAATTGCAATGTAAACAACTACATTCTCACCTAAACAAACCTCAAAAATACATTATGCTGTCCACAGCTGCAATATTTGTCAAACTGAAGCCAGTTTATTGATCTGCTTGCCACTCGTGGGCAGAGTAGTACACAAGAATGAATCAAGAGGTAAAGAGGCTGTAGAAGTGCTGATATAACTTTAATATCTCACGGCTATCAGCCAATCAAATTAGAGAACCAGACTAAACTGTATAAAATGATATTCATTTATTTCTTTTCTTTTCGGCTTAGTCCCTTTATTAATCCGAGGTCGCCACAGCGAAATGAACCGCCAACTTATCCAGCATATGTTTTACGCAGTGGATGCCCTTCCAGCTGCAACACATCTCTGGGAAACATCCACACACACTCATTCACACTCGTATACTATGGACAATTGAGCTTACCCAATTCACCTGTACTGCATGTCTTTGGACTGTGGGGGAAACCGGAGCACCCGGAGGAAACCCACGCGAACACAGGGAGAACATGCAAACTCCACATAGAAACGCCAACTGACCCAGCCAAGGCTCGAACCAGCAACCTTCTTGCTGTTCTTGTGTGTCACTACCTACTGCGCTGCCGTAAAAAATGTAATAACAGCACCTAAATATAGTTCTGAATTGTCTCTGACAAATGTTTCCATGTTTGCAAGTTTTTCTAAAAATATCTTAATAGGTAAATTAACACAAAAACCTTTGGTCATTTTTTAGCAAGATGCTAATGGTCTAATCCAATTCAATGATCTATGCTAAGCTAGGCTGAGCTAAAAGTGCTTCCATTTATTTCTTCAAAGTATTTTCTATTGGCTTCAAAGAAAGAAACTAAAACAGATTCTGAACAAGTGAACGCTGAGTAAATAATGACAGAATTTTTGGGTGAACTATCCCTTTAAGAGAAACACACTGTGATTGGCTCTTTAACAATCCGCCCCTGACAGTCCAGCAGAGATTAAAGCAGCTTTGTGCGTGTACGACAACATAAAACAGATCTTCGGCTTTACATTAATCTTCATAAGTATTCATAGAATGTAGAAACAGGTGCATCCAAGTGTGTATAATTGTGTGCCAAGACTCTGACTCTGGGTGTGGTGAACTATCCGGATTATCTGCATGACTCAACAGCGCTATGAAATTTTAAAGAGCCTCTTCCATGAATATCCGTCCAGCCTGTCTGAAGGGGGGCTCCGGATAAACTCTGTCAGGCTGGGAGTGCCTCAAAGTGGGCGTCCGCTGGGTGATGGAGGGGTGGGTTTGGGGGCTTGAAGCCACTGAAGCTTCTGTCTCATGCCTCGCAGCCTTTCCACACTAATGCACTTATTGATTGGTGTGGCTCCACAGGTAATGCAGCTAGTGTCTGAAGCGGAGAGAGGAGTTATACTGAAGCCCTTGAGCACCAGTGTCTTGCTTTTAAAGTCTTGTCTTAAACCTCCCTTTTGGCTCTTTGTCTGTGCACCTTTTCATTGTAGACTTTTTTTCTTTTGGTAAAAAGAGTTCAAAATGCATGCAACCTTTGTCCCTGGTTGTCCCTTTGTCCCTTTTTGATTCACAAAAAGATGTAGCTTTCTTTTATTATTATTTTGCCGATTATGTTTTAACACCTTATTTAATGTATTGCATTCATTTGAAGGGATAGTTCACCCCAAATTTTAAATTTACTCACCAATTGCATGCTTTTCATTGCAGTTTTTATTTGTAAACAGAGTCCAAAATGCACGCAACCTTCTACAGCTCCCTTAGGTTCGGATAGTATTTACATTCACAAAAAGATCTATATATAAATATATATGAATATATATATATATAAATGTTTTTTTTTTTTTTTTTGCATTCTTCTTAAGTATTAACACATCCTTAATTTTTTGCATTCATTTGAAGGGACAGTTCACTCTAAAATTTAATTTTACTCACCAATTGCATGCTTTCCCTTGTATTTTTTTCACAAACAGTGTAAAATGCATGCAACCCTTGTCGCTGGTTCTACAGCTGCCTCAAGGTTGGATATAATTTGCATTCACAAAAAGATGTAGCTTTCTTCTATTATTATTATTTGCAGATTCTGTCTTTCAGAATGTATTTCAACAGTATTCATACCTGTTTTTCTTTTGAACACAAAATTAGGCATTTCAAGAGTTCGTACTTAGCTAATGATCAATAAAGCGTAATTGGCATGCTGTCCCAGGAGAGAGCCCTGAGCTCCCAGGGCTCCCACCCGTTAGAAGGGCGATAGGGGAGTTCGAGCTCAGGTAGGTCTCGAGAACTCCCTTGCTTGTCGCCGAATGAGAAGTATAAACTAAGGTTGTCTTAAGTGATACTTTGGTTTAGTCGATTGGCTATGGTGTATGTTTTTGGACGGTGGGAGGATTCCGGGGAAAACCCACGTGAACACGGGGAGACATGCAAACTCCGCACAGAAACGCCAACCGGCCCGATAGGAGGTTGAATCGGCAGCATTCTTGCTGTGAGCCAACAGTGCTAGCCACTGGGCCGCCATGTCGCCCTATAGGAAAAAGGGTGGAAGTAGGGGTGGAAGGGGGGGAACTTCAAGACGAAGATAACTGGACGAAGATAACTAGCTCTGGTTATTTATAATGCGTCCGTAATCAACTAATAGGGCAGATTAGGGAGCTAATGAGGTGCCAGCCATGTTGATCATAAGCACGTGATCCTCTCGAATTTAGTTTATAAATAAACCGCACTTTGAAGAAGCTGGAAATCACTGATTTCTATAGTATTTGCTTTTCCTACTGTGGAAGTCAATGTTTACAGGTTTTCAGCTTTCTTTAAAATATCTCCTCTGGAACCACTTGAGGGTGAATAAATAGTGAGTAAATTGAAAGTTTGGGGTGAACTGTTCCTTTAAAGACACTGTATGCAACTGTGGCCATTAGAGGGCGTGTATTCACAACAAACAAAAGTGTACATTGATGACTGTGGAATCATAGGAGTTGTGGTCTTCATCATCCTACAGGACTCATGTTTATGTAAATTTATAACACGTTTTTGGAAATTAAAAATATATATATTTACATTAAATTTTCATAATGTGGAAAAAAAAAAAATTTACCTTTCTAAAACAATTTTGCTAATTATAGCTATTGGTTCACTATAATTAGGTTCACAACCTGCTGAAACTAATGCTAAAAATGATAACTAATGGGAAAAGCTCAAAAGACGCCGTCTCAGATCAAAGGTGCCATTAATTCATGGGGTTTTTTTTCTGTTAAGAAGAAGAAAAGAAGTCGATAATGAAGTGGAAACAGAGTAAGATCTCTGGTCCTCAGACTTCCTTCCCTGCTTTGAGCTGGAATCTTCCTGTTGGGCTGCTGGGTGTGTTTATGCAGCTCAAATACTCACAAATAAAAACTGTAATTATCTAGAAGAATGGAATATTTTAGGTGTTATGACAACAGTCTACATTCCAGAGTCTTTCACCCCAATCTGCCTGAGACAAACCCATATTAACAGGAAAAACGGATATCTCAAATACTCCGCCAGACTGTGGCATAGCACAAACTTTGTAGGACCCCCACAAGAGTGAATATGGGGCTGCATAATCAAAACAGTGTGTACGAGTGCCATGTTATTTACATTTAGTCATTTAGCGGACGACTTTGACCAAAGCGACTTACAATTGAGGAGGCGGTTGGCGGTTCAACAAGATGAGACAACTTTTAACCTTGTACAGTGTGTATAAGTGTGTTTCCTGCATGTGTAATAGTGTGCAGGTCTATATTGTGTGTGTTGGTGTTGTATATTACACTACAGAAGCCTTGTAATAAACTGCAGCACATGTTATTTCACAGACTTATCTCTCTAGATATTATTTCTTCAATAAATCCCCTTTCTTCCCCATTCTGATGCTCGCTTTGACCTGCAGCAGATCATCTTGACCATGTCTACATGCCTAAATGCATTAAGCTGCTGCCATGTGATTGGCTGATTAGACATTTGTGTTAACGAGCAGTTGGACAGGTGTACCTAATAAAGTGGCCGGTGAGTGTATGACCGTAAACAGCAGTAAGATGTCATTAAGAGAGAGAGAGACACACAGATGAGCAGTGCTGTCAGGTACCAAAAGAGAGATTTTATTACTGTATTCATCAAACACTTCTGAACGCTTTCACAATGACAGTATGGCTGATCTCAGCACAGTCAAATCTACACTGTATAAAATATCCCAAAATTAGCAGTTTTCCTTATTTTGTGATTCATGTTTTTAGTTTTCCCCTTTTATTTCTGCTGTTGAGTTGCATTATGGGATCTTAATCTTTCTTCCAACAAGTGCTAGTTATATAACAAGTAACTTGTTTATATGTTATATAGCCTACGTTATTTTATTTAGCATTTGCGTTATTGACTGCTCTAACAACAATTATTTATTCAAATGAAAACACAATAAAATCATGCATTTATTTTATATTTAAACTACTCAACAAATAAAAATAAAACCTCGTGAAAGAATCTATCAAGCATTTCACCTTTACAAATGGTAAAAGAACTTTTATTTAACAAACATTATTATGAGAGAGAGAATTAGGATGTGCTTTGAGGCGAAGTCTGTCACACAGTTCCTTTTAAATCAGGTTTTGTTCATGTTTAATGTATGAATTATTACATGGATTTATTTATTTAATGGATTATATAATTTTTTTGGCCATTAAACCATAGTGAATAGTCTATTTATTTGGTTATCGATTTATGAGAATCAGTTGTCCCCACACTGCAGTGTGTGTCCTGCATGCCTGTCTGCTATACGCCACTGGTAGGAGTTTTGTGTGCAAGTCTTGATCATACTGACAACTGGCCAGGAGAGATTGTTTTGCTTGTGAAACCAGCAAATGGATCAGGGACAGAAATCTGTTCTCCCCTAGAGATCAATCAAACAGACTTCAGTCAAAGCGTCTGTGCTCTCTGTTGGAAGGCATTTTCAGGAGGCCACAGATGAGCCTCTTAATCTGACTTCTGTTCTGGCCACTGTTTCATTCTCCAAACTCCCTAAGTATTGAAGTACAATGATGTATCTCAAATCATGTGTCTTATCGAGAAATGCTGTGCTATTATGTTTCAATATAGCATATAATAAAACTAGCTGCTTACTGCTGGAGTAGAACCCTCAAGGGACAAATTTGTTTCATCTTTATGAATAAAAGTTCCTATATTAGTACTTTAATGGTATATTACAGACTACCCTAGGGTACAAATAAACACCTTTGGAGGTGTTTTTTAGGCAACTGTTCAAGTGCAAAGCTGTTATACTCTGAAAGTACAATTTTGGCACAGATTTACATACTGTAGTTCAAAATAAAGGACTTATGTCGAGCCAATATACTTTAAGCCACCCAGTAATAACTAATATAGGGGCTGTTTACACCCGGTCACTTCATGCATTATTTATGGTTGGACAGCCATCATGAAATGTGCAAGTGTAAATGCTCATTGAGAAGGATGTAAATCCATATAATGTATATACACTCAAATCAGAAGGTGCTCAGGGATGCATTTCAGATTAAACTGGACATGTGTAAATACTCCCGGTTTCTAAATGTCAAAAAAGTCTCGATAACTTGCAATCTGTCGGTGTCGTCAATCTGGCAACCTGTGTGCATGTCAAGTCATCAACGGAGGGTGCCAGGTAAAAAAAAAACCCCTCTCCAATATTTTGAGTTTGGACTGCAATACCTAGTTCAACCAATAGTTTTCAGCCCTCCATATTGCGCCGTACTGCATCCCATGATTTTGTGTCTCTATATAAAAATGATCCAACTTTACAGCTGTTATTCCATTAAAGTGTGAGTATTTGAGATTAAATGTGCAAAAAGTATCTGCAAAAAGCCATTTTTAAAATTTCAAGTATGATTTTCTGATTTGGAGCTCCAGTTTTTTCCAAACTTGACAGATGTAAATGCATCTGGTTAAAACAACATTTAAAACCTAAAACAAAAAAGTCTTGATAATCAGGCATGCTTGCAATCTGTTGGTGTCGTCAATCTGGCAACCTGTGTGTACATCAAGTGCCCGGTGAAAAAAAAAAAACCCTGTCCAATATTTTGAATGTGGACTGCAATACCTTGTTCAACCACTAGTTGTCAACCCTACATATGATTTAGTGTTTCTACACATGTCTTTATATGAAAATGATCTATATTATAGCAGATTTTTCCATTAAAGTGTGAGTATTTGCGAATAAATGTGCAAAAAACTCCTGCTAAATGATTTTTTTTTTAGTTTAGGCATTCAGATTTTTTCATTTGGAGCTCCAGTTTTCCCCAAACTGGACAGGTGTAAATACACCTGGATAAGACAACATTCAAAATGTAAAACAAAAAGTCTAGATAATCAGGCACAGTCACAATCTATTGGTGTTGTCAATCTGGCAACCTGTATGCATGTCAGGTTTTCATTGAAGGGTGCCAGGTAAAAAAAAATAAACCCTCTTCTTTATTTTGAATGTGGACTGCAATACCTTGTTTAACCACTAGTTGTCAACTCTACATATGATTTAGTGTTTCTGCACATGTCTTTATATGAAAATGATCCATCTTTATAGCTGCTTTTCTATTAAAGTGTGAGTATTTGAGAATAAATGTGCAAAAATCATCTGCTAAATGATATTTTTTAGTTTAAGCATTCAGATTTTCCCATTTGGAGCTCCAGTTTTCCCCATTGACTCACCTCCAGGGAATCCGTCCCAAATCTCCAGGCGGTCGTATCGGCAGAAGACTCCGGCGGGCGGCTGCGTGTCCGGCTCCAGCTCAAAGCTCTCGAACTCTAAAACGATTTCTGACATCTTGGGAGCAAAGATCATGAACGTGCAGTCCAAATTATTGGGGTATTTCTCTGGAAATCCGGGCGACTTGATGACTCCGCCGCTGGAGGTAAAGTTCCTGGAACATTCTGGACCTACAGTGGACACAGAGAGGAAGGAAAAAGTGAGTTTTCTTGTTTGTTCACTCGGGCAGACGGAGTAAAGGGGAATAAAAACAAACACTGAAGCAGAAACACGGTGGTCTGTGTTGTTTTGCTGGATGATTGCAGGGTTTATGGGCCGTGGTGGAGGCCCACCCTGCTCGGGATATGGCTCATGCTTGAGTTTTTTGGGTGTGTTGTGGGCTAATGATGAAAATGAAACCAAAGAGAAAGCACAAGCATATGAGGCTGTTCTTATTAAATGTTTTATATGCATTCGATAGTAACTGGTGCTTAAATCAACATGATTAAGATATAGCGAAATATCTCCATCATACTGTATAAAACTCACTTTGGATTTTAATTGCATCAAGCATATTTTAAACTTTTGGTCAAAAACATGTTCGTCAACTGAAATAAAATAAAATATTCACAAAAAACGGAAAACTAAAATGAAACTAACAACATTGATTCATTTTCTTATCAGCTTAGTTCCTTTATTAATCCAGGGTCACCACAGTGTAATGAACCGCCAACTTATCCAGCACATGCTTTACACAGCGGATGCCCTTCCAGCTGCAACACATCTCCGGGAAACAAACTAACAACATTCACTGAAAAACTAACAGAGATAAAATAAAAATTAGAAGAAATATTGACTGCTTTCTGAATTAATAAATGCTCATCTTTTCTTTATCTGCCCAAAAAATGCAAACTAGGCATGTTTAACTACATATATTATCTTTATTATGAAGTTATTTAATAAATTAATTCATTCATATATATATATACAGGGTGCAAACTACGGGGGAGCTAGATGGCGGTCATAAGTCTCAAAAAATATTGACAATGTGTTATTTTGACGTGCAGTTTCAGTATTGTGTAATGTGATCATGAATTATGTGTAAAAGTGCAAAAATATCATTCATTCATTCATGTATGACGGCGATTTAAACCTCACATAAAAAAGATAACTACACATGCTATTCCTGTCATGAGCATCAAGGTGTGGGGGCGCTGAGGAGCAAAGTCCAGTCATGTCAAACACTGACAGCCAGATGCTTTCATACGGACGCTGAGACACTGCTTATTCATTTTCCGAAACAAATGATCTGACGTTGTGCTTCGTTTGTGTTTCTGTGACATTGCTATAAACATTTTGGACAATTAAGCTGAAAAGAGGTAATCAAAACGGAACCCCTTTCAATGGTGTTTCTTTCATTTTCAAATTCGCGATTATGTTTTACTGGAGTGAAAAGTGAGATACCATGACATTCTATAGCCCATTGTAAAATAAAAAAGCTGTCCTTGCTGCCATCATCTTGAACTTATAGAGCAAACAGAAAAATGTTAGGCTACATGACAAGGTTATTTATTTTGTTGTTAAGTGAAACATATTTGTGTTTGTTGATTTTATATAAATGAATGTATTCCTCTCAGCAGAAGCACTACAGGTCAAATTAGACAACGATGTTCTGTTGTTCAGGCTGCTTTTATTTGTGCATGTAAAAAATACAATTATTGATAGGAAAACAAGCACTTTAAGGGAGAAAGTAAACCGAAACTATCGTACCGTGTCTGTTCAAGCAATTATTTTATTTTTAATACTAGAAGATGTATAAAAACTCTGCTAAACTACAATTACTAAAACTGAAAGTAAATACAAATTAAACAGAAAAGTGTTCAGAAAATAAAAAATAAACTTAAAAAATGCAATAATGAAACTTGAAATTTACAGCAAATTTAAAAATAGTATCAAAAATAAAATAAAAAACAAAAAGCTAAACCATAATAACATCGAAGCGCACACACACTTTTAAATACAGACAAGTCAAAACATTTACCCAGAAGTCCCAGGTGGACTAGCTTTGTTGATGTTCACACATACATCACTACTTTGCACTTACATGACGTCGCTCAGCTAAAGCTGTTGTGTGATGAATATGCTCAGAGCTCTGAGAGTAAAGACACTGTTATTAAAGAGTGGTGCACATGAGATCACCTCTGGATCATCAACATCCAAATGTCAACATTATATTTACACTGTCCCTAATGTAGTGTGGTGTGTGGTTATTAATGTGGGTGCAAAGGTTTAAAGCTCATGGACCAGAACAGAGATGAGTAATAATCTTGTCACTGTGACACCACACTGTAAAATATATCTGTTAATGAACTGTTTCTGTATTTTAAGTGTTTATTTCTGGTTGTGAATTGCATTATGGGATGTTGATCTCTGCTCGGTCCACTTTTAATGTTGAAAATTCAACTCTACAGTTAAACGAAGTGACTTTTATTGACATTTTTAGTCGTTTTAAGTAATATAAGAAATAATATATAAAGAAATAAGTCTGTAAAATGACAGGAAATGTGCTGCAGTTTATTACAAGGTTTCTGTAGCCTAATATACAACACCAACACAGACAATATAGCACTGCACACTATTAAACATGCTCAGAAAAGCCACTTTCCAAGGTTAAATGCAGTTAATATTGCAGTGTACTCTGGAGGAATGTTCTGATGTAAACATCTTCTTTTTTTTGTTGTTGTTGTTGTTTGTACTGTAATTTGTTGTCAGATCATGTCATTGTGATACAGAAAGGCAGCACTGAAATGTTAACATATAATCTGCTCTCAGATGCACCTTCATTTAAAAAAGTCAAGATTCACCTGGGAGAAATTTACCAATTTAGGACAGATTTAGATCAAAAGTCTAATGGAAAGGTATAGAAAAATGCATCATGACACAATATTAAGACAGCTTGTTCAAGCAGTTTGCATGTAAAGACTTAAGCTATGAACTAATGCCTAAATGTTGTGCTGAGACTATTCAGACAGAGATCATTAGAATCCATTTTGATTAACATGATACAAGCAACTGATAATGAAACAGCAGAGAATTGCACATAATCATTTGCATGGACGTACGCAAGCATTTGTAACTTGTTCAAAGGAATGAGAAACTGCTTTTTTGATGTGTACAAGTGACACAATGATGTGAAGATTGAACAGTTCGTTTTGAGAATTTCAATTCTGATCTGAGAAATCCGGATCAGAAAAGTGACTGAGGCCCTGTTTACACTAATACGTTTTCATTTTAAAACGCATAAGTTTTGCTACGGTTACGCCATCCGTCCACACTACGCCAGAGTTTTCGAGCCCCAAAAACGGAGCGTTTTGGAAACGCTGGAGAGGTCGTTTTCATTCTAAAACGCTGCTGCTCCGTCTCAGTGTGGATGGGGGAAAACGGAGACATCTGAAAACGGAGGCGTGGCTGCTGAGATTCGCTACCTGATTGGGGCTTTTGGGTCATTGCGTATCCTTCCCTTATTCGTCAAGCCCCTATCACATGACTATAACGCTACCGGAAGACGGCAGACCAGCCTTCACTGTAAACACCAACATGGACACAGAAATGGGAGCGTTGTTTTAAGTATTGTCCGTTTTAGGCACTATTGTGCAGTTAAACTCTGCCTTTTTTACTACATCAGCTGCATATATTCGCAAGAGGCAAGCTATTGTTCCAGCACTCGCTAATCGCTCGCGTTCATCGTTCAACCAGCGTTTGTTGACTAACAATAACCAAATGCCGAGCGAGACACATGCTTCCTGTTTATACTTGAACGCGCATGCCCAGAGTGTGCGAATGGTCACGTGATATACGTTTTTGGTGGAGTAGTGTGGACGGAGATATGTTTAGAAACGCTAGATGAAACGCTAGTGTGGACCGTTTTTGATCTAAAACACCGTTTCAATTCGAAAACACATTAGTGTAAACGGGGCCTGAGAAAAACTGTAACTTAATTGTTTTTACAAATTTAAGTAGTTTGAACATAAAACAATTAAGTTGTCCACCCAAATGTCCCCTGAACAATTGTGTTGATTCAGCTTATTTTAAATAAGTAGTTTTAACGAGCAGCAAAAATCTTTTTTTGAGTGTTTATGGATTTTGGCTTGAAGTGTCTGTCTTCATTTTTGGTCAAACTTTGTGTGAAATAACGAAAAATCAAAGGATAAATGGTTAGGACAAAAAAACGTTAAAGACCACAATATAACAATCTGGCATCCTTAAGTGGATTTTGAAGAGCTTTTTCCTTTGTTATTTGGGGAAACTTGTTGGGTGCATAATTTAATGCAATCAAAAACTCTTCACCACCAATTTCTACCACCAAATCTGTTTGCAGCTTCTTTTTCATTATTTCCACTTTTTCCATGCTCTAAAGAAAATGACCAGCACAGGAATCTGAAGCTAAAGTGAGTTGACATTTAGTGCACTACTTGGTTGGTTTTTAAACAGCAGGACATAAATTCCACACTTTCAGTCCTTTCATTATACAGAGAGCTTTTACAATCCCAGACATTTTATATTACATTTTCTTTCATACATAAGAAATAAAAAGCTTTGTGTGGCCTTCCTAAACCCTATAGGCCTTCACTCTGATCCACAGGTGTCTGCTATTACCTATTGGGAGAATATGTCACGTGGACTGGACAGGGTAATTGCACAAACACCTTTTAAGGTTTAGGGTTGAATGCTGTCAACTCAATGGTCAGCAATCAGTGTCCAAAACTTTGAAATTAAAAGGCTTATAAAAGAGCCATTTGATGACGCAGCCCAAAACCTTTTTCATCTTTAGTTTTTGATATAGTTGCATAAGTTCCAGCACTGAATTTTCTTTAGATAATCTTCTGTGCAGCTCCACAGGGCAGGGAGGAATTGCATTTTTCCATTTTGCAAGATAAGAACACACTTCATCTGCTGCTATTTCTTACTTTATTTAAAAAGAGAATGCTAGAATACTATATTTTCAGTACAAAAGACCAAAACACACTTGGAGCAAGAGCATGAAGTCAAAGTTTTTTATGCTTATTAGTAGTTGAATTGCAAAATAAGTACATTATAATCATATTAGTGCTAACACTTATTTAACTAACTAACTTTACTTATCTCTGCATATGTTGTAGATTTAGTGCATAGTGATAGATAGAATGACAGAACGATGGATGGATAGATGCATGGACAGATGGACAAACAGATGGATGGACAGACAGATGGATGGATAGAATGATGGATGGATGGATGATGGATAGGTAGATCTAACTAACTTTGATCTCCGCATATGTTGTAGTTTTAGTGCATAGTGATAGATAGAATGACAGATAGATAGACGGACAGTTATAATGATGGATGGATGGATGGATGGATGGATGGATGGATGGATGGATGGATGGATGTTTAGCTGGATAGATAGATAGATAGATAGATAGATAGATAGATAGATAGATAGATAGATAGATGGATGGATGGATGGATGGATGGATGGATGGATGGATGGATGGATGGATGGATGGATGGATGGATAGATGGATGGATGGATGGATGGCTGGATGGATGGATGGATGGATGGATGGATGGATGGATGGATGGATGGATGGATGGATGGATGGATGGATGGATGGATGTTTAGCTGGATAGATAGATAGATAGATAGATAGATAGATAGATAGATAGATAGATAGATAGATAGATAGATAGATAGATAGATAGATAGATAGATAGATAGATAGATAGATAGATAGATAGATAGATAGATGGATGGATGTTTAGCTGGATAGATAGATAGATAGATAGATAGATAGATAGATAGATAGATAGATAGATAGATAGATAGATAGATAGATAGATAGATAGATAGATAGATAGATAGATAGATAGATAGATAGATGGATGTTTAGCTGGATAGATAGATAGATAGATAGATAGATAGATAGATAGATAGATAGATAGATAGATAGATAGATAGATAGATAGATAGATAGATAGATAGATAGATAGATAGATGGATGTTTAGCTGGATAGATAGATAGATAGATAGATAGATAGATAGATAGATAGATAGATAGATAGATAGATAGATAGATAGATAGATAGATAGATAGATAGATAGATAGATAGATAGATAGATAGATAGATAGATGGATGGATGGATGGATGGATGGATGGATGGATGGATGGATGGATGGATGGATGGATGGATGGATGGATGGATGGATGGATGGATGGATGGATGGATGGATGTTTAGCTGGATAGATAGATAGATAGATAGATAGATAGATAGATAGATAGATAGATAGATAGATAGATAGATAGATAGATAGATAGATAGATAGATAGATAGATAGATAGATAGATAGATAGATAAATGGATGGATGTTTAGCTGGATAGATAGATAGACAGATAGATAGATAGATAGATAGATAGATAGATAGATAGATAGATAGATAGATAGATAGATAGATAGATAGATAGATAGATAGATAGATAGATAGATAGATAGATAGATAGATAGATAGATAGATGGATGGATGTTTAGCTGGATAGATAGATAGATAGATAGATAGATAGATAGATAGATAGATAGATAGATAGATAGATAGATAGATAGATAGATAGATAGATAGATAGATAGATAGATAGATAGATAGATAGATAGATAGATAGATAGATAGATAGATAGATGGATGGATGTTTAGCTGGATAGATAGATAGATAGATAGATAGATAGATAGATAGATAGATAGATAGATAGATAGATAGATAGATAGATAGATAGATAGATAGATAGATAGATAGATAGATAGATAGATAGATAGATAGATGGATGGATGGATGGATGGATGGATGTTTAGCTGGATAGATAGATAGATAGATAGATAGATAGATAGATAGATAGATAGATAGATAGATAGATAGATAGATAGATAGATAGATAGATAGATAGATAGATAGATAGATAGATAGATAGATAGATAGATAGATAGATAGATAGATAGATAGATAGATGGATGGATGTTTAGCTGGATATATAGATAGATAGATAGATAGATAGATAGATAGATAGATAGATAGATAGATAGATAGATAGATAGATAGATAGATAGATAGATAGATAGATAGATAGATAGATAGATAGATAGATAGATAGATAGATAGATAGATAGATAGATAGACGGATGGATGGATAGAATGATGGATGGATGGATGATGGATAGATAGATCTATCTAACTTTGCTCTCTGCATATGTTGTAGTTTTAGTGCATAGTGATAGATAGATAGAATGACAGAACAACAGATAGATAGACAGAAAGACAGACAGACAGACGGACGAACGGACGGACGGACAGACAGACAGACAGACGGACAGACAGACAGACAGACAGACAGACAGACGGACAGACAGACAGACGGACAGACAGACAGACAGACGGACAGACAGACGGACGGACAGACAGACAGACAGACAGACAGACAGACAGACAGACGGACAGACAGACGGACGGACGGACAGACAGACAGACAGACAGACAGCTATAATGATGGATAGAATGATGGACAGATAGATGAAATAATGGATGGATGGATGATGGATAGATAGATCTAACTAACTTTAAACATGTTGGTATTGCTGCTAGTATCACAAATGATCCACGTCCCTTACTCTGTTTCTGCAGTTATTTGCAAGTAGTCAGGAAAACTTTACAAGAGAACGTCTAGCGGAAACTGAGACGAGAAACGGGAGAGCCTGTAAATTCCAGCCAAACAAATAAAGCTTTGTGAGAGCCGTCCAGCTTTCTCTCTCGCTTTCTTTCCCCTCCTCACAACCACAAACACTTTCAAGTCCTTTCTGAACTAAATTTACACTTAACACCAGAATTTATGGGAGAGCAGTGAAGTGGTTTTTAGGGGAAAAAAACAAAAACAATGCTGGGTTGATTCAGAGCAGCTAAGCGCTAATTCTGACATTAACGGCAAGCTTTGGTTTGCACTCAAAAACTACTTATTTAAAATTAGATGAAACACAATTCTTGACATTTTTGGGGACAACTTAATTGTTTTATGTTTAGTCTACTTATATTACTTAAGTTAACTTAAAGGCGACGTATTATGCCACTTTTTACAAGACGTTTTACTTTTGGCAGCTCAAAAAAACACACAAATAATGTTTCTAACTCTCTGAAACGGACCCTTTTAGGCTTTGATCCTAATTGTGGCATTTTGGCGACTGTCGCTTTAAATTCAAATGAGATTGTGCTCTTTTTCAGAAGAGGGCGGAGCTACAAATGCCTTTGTGTCAGCGTAGTACCAGATTAAAAACAGGACTAACGTTACCTCTGTGAAAAAGTTCATTTGTGCTTCATCTAAAAGTCTACATTTACAATCCCCTAATTCGCAGATAAACAGATAGAAGGATAGATAGAATGATAGACAGACAGACAGATAGATAGATACAGTAGATGGATGGACGGACAGACAGACAGACAGACAGACAGACAGACAGATATATAGATAGATGGATAGATGGATGGATAAACAGAACAATAGATAGAAGGATAGATAGAACAATAGACAGACAGACAGATACAGTAGATAGATAGATAGATAGATAGATAGATAGATAGATAGATAGATAGATAGATAGATAGATAGATAGATAGATAGATAGATAGATAGATAGATAGATAGATAGAATAAAGGATGGATGAATGCATGGAATAACAAATGGATGGAATAATGGATGGAGGGATGGTTAGACAGAATGGCGAATGGATGGATGGATGGATGGATGGATAGATAAAATGATAAGACAGAATAACGGATGGATGGGTGGAATAACGGATGGATGGATGCATGGAATAACGAATGGATGGAATAATGGACATAGGGATGGAATAACGGATGGATGGAATAATGGATGGAGGGATGGAATAACGGATGGATGGAATAATGGATGGAGGGATGGTATAACGGATGCAATAAAAGATGGATAGTTAGACAGAATGGCAGATAGACAGACAGACAGACAGACAGACAGACAGACAGACAGACAGACAGAGAGAGAGAGATAGACAGACAGACAGACAGACAGACAGACAGACAGACAGAGAGAGAGAGAGAGATAGACAGACAGACAGACAGACAGACAGACAGACAGACAGACAGACAGACAGATAGATAGATAGATAGATAGATAGATAGATAGATAGATAGATAGATAGATAGATAGATAGATAGACGGATGGATGGATGGATGGATGGATGGACGGATAGATTGATAAAGAAAGTATCTTTAGAAGCTCAAAACTCTAATGGCGGATGGCTGCTTCTCACTCAGGGTTGTTTTCTCTATTAATGAGGGAGAGATGGTCACTAGTGGGCAGGGTTACACTGTTTTGTTTAAACCCTGTATAAAAGTATTTATTTGTCATAATAGGTCCCCTTTAACCGATTTGTGTTGGGAGAACATGAATGAATTGTGTGGAACCCTGCATTTTTTTACAGTGTAGTTTATTTTGCTTTTCCGCACTCATGTATATATGTTAACGTGACTGAAGGCCTCTGTGGAATATGCTGAGTTTATTTAACAGGCCAGAGGCAATGCTTGTTAAAAAGACGGCTTGCAGGTCTCAGTTTAGTGCAAACAAACCCGGCCGAGTGTCATAGATTTAATCCTCATGTTCTGTTGAGATTAGCTTTACTGCTGTTATGTTTAGGGTCCCAAAGACCCCGGTGGCGCATATGTAACTATAAGACACGTCCAAACATTTCTGTCATTTAGAAATGATCATTCTTGTTTATTTTAGTAAACTTCTAACCTAATTAGATCCAGATCTGCTGAAGCTGTAAGCATATGTTTAAGACTAAAGTAGATGTTATATTGGTTTTATTTTAAGTTATTATTAAATTCTATTCTATTCTATTGTAATGTAATGTAATGTAATGTAATCTGTATTTATATAGCACATTTATCGTGTATGGTCATACACCCAAAGCGCTTCACAATCATGAGGGGGGTCTCTCCACACCACCAGTGAGGGGGGGGGGGGGGGGGGGGGGGGGGTCATACGCTAATTTGCATATTACTGACGTCATCACGTTCTACCATTTCTGTTTAACAGCCTATGGTAAATAAATGGGGTATTTTATATTTGCACTACGCTTTATCTAAGCTTATCAATTTAACTAAATGTATTGCTGTTTGAATACAGTATATCATTATAGATGAGTAGGGAATTTGCAGTAATCTCTCAGACGTAATAAACTCAGACAAGTTCAGACTGTAGTGCGGAGAGGTTGCGCGCGACCGGAAGAGCACGCGCACAAGCACCAGGTTTCAGCCCGGACTGTACCAAAATGCTGAGGAGCGGGGGTCGGATTCCGGGAGTTTACCGGGAGACAGAACAATACGGGAGACGGGTCTAAAATACGGGAGACTCCCGGGAAAAACGGGAGTGTTGGCAGGTATGCACCACACACCAGCTATAAGAGGAGTGGAGAGACAGGGATAGAGCCAATTCGATGAATGGGGATGATTGGGAGGCCATGATGAGTAAGGGAATTTGGCCAGGACACCGGGGTTACCCTATTCTATTCTATTCTATTCTATTCTATTCTATTCTATTCTATTCTATTCTATTCTATTCTAAAGTAAAATAAAGTTCTAAAGAAAAACTATGGTTTACTTTCATGAACTGAAATAAAACATAAATATTAGACAGAAAATTAAAAGAGATATAAGATCCTCCTTCTGTATGTAAATGGCATGACACTGTAAAAGAGGTGTATGATAGGGAAGTACTGACACTTTCCTTGAGACAACAAACCTATACATTTTCTGCATACTGGGGTAAATGGTTGAGAAGAAATGTAATGTTTTGATTTTATTGTGGTGCTTTAATTTAAATATATCTGGAGCCTGTTGATCTTTGATACGTAACCCTTAACAACATTTTATATAGCAACATTTTATCAACCATAAATAGGAATGTAAATAAAATTGTATTTGGTGACCTTTGATGCTTGTATTGTCTTTTTTGTTTCCATGTTCCTTTGAAAATGTTTTTTTTGTTTATTTGCTTTGTTCTGAACTGCTTTGGAAAAAAAAAAATAATTATATATATTATAATATATATATATATATATATATATATATATATATATATATATATATATATATATATATATATATAAGAGATAAATATAAAACGTAAAATTTTAAATAAACCGAATCAAACGTCAAAATCCCCTAATAAAAAAAATAAAAAGTGAATAAAATGATATCACAAAAACCATAAAGCATATTAAGCTCATTTCAAATCTGCATAAAATAAAATTTGCAAAAGTGATTTTAGCTATAGCACATTTAATATGGATAGAAAGTTATGTTATAAAATAAAATATGAAAATAAATATTATGACAATGTTGGTCAGGATATGGATGAAATAATGTCCCATCATCATTCAGCATATTTATGTAAATTTCATGACCTCTACTTACATAAAAATATTAAAGTAGTGATCATGCAAAGTTGGATTTGATTTTAAATGAATTAAGACCTGATGGCTAATGGGTAAAACTGGTAAATTATGTTAAACATGAACTTTCTTGACATTTAAAAAAATAAAAATACCAGGATAAATTTAACAGGGTATTTAATTCTTTATAATTAAAGCTCCTCCCCCATAAATTTAAAAAATGATGTTTGCTATGTGATTAAATTACTTTTTTTTTAGCAACAACTTAATTGTTTTATGTTCAATCCACTTAAATGTGTAAGAATTAATAAGCTAACTTAATTCCTTCATGTTTTGCCAAAAGATATTGATTGTGTGGAACCCGGCATTCATCACGGTGTACATATATATATATATATATATAAGAAACGATGACATTATCATTATGCTTCTCTAACCTATATATATATATATATATATATATATACACTGAAACTGCTTTCCTAAGGTTTCTCAAAATTGTGCTAAAGCTTAGTTTCGTTTCTCCATAAATTCTAAAGTTTAGTTTGTTAGCCCAGCTCTGCAAACCCACGCTGACACAGCTGTGTTAACGCTCTGAGATTTGAGTTGCTGGATCCCTCAGCAAATGTCCGAGTTAACACTGAAGCAGAAACTAAATAGCTTAAGGTGTTGTGGGTCTAGTGAGCTAATCACTGTTGTTTATATTCCATATACTGTATCTGGATGGAGAATAATTAATCTGGGCGCACACACACATACGTACACACACACCTTTCCTTGCCGTTTACCCCTGTGGCTACACTAAGACGGGATAATGGGAGCGATGAGAGTTTGAGAAGCAAAATTTGGCCAGACTTTCCAGCACACATTAATCTGGAGCCACAGCTGTGTGTTACGCAGAGCACACAAACACCGCTTACACTGCAGAACATGCTTTTCTTCAGAGTTTTAGTCTCGTTTCTAGTCCAAATATCTACAATTTTTTAAAATTACGACGCATTTTCTAGACAAGCAAAAAATATTATCTGGTTTTCAGAAATAACAAGTCTAAGTTTTTCTATAAAACAAGCTAAATAATCTTATTTTAAAGCAAAAACAACATTATTTAGCTTGTTTTAAAGAAAAAAATCACTTCATTTTGACGCATTATTTCTGAAAAGAAGAATATATCTTTTTTTTTGTTTAGAAAATGCTTCTTAATTTAAGAATTTTTAGATATTTGGACTAAAAACAAGACCAAAAACGAAGAAAAGGATTACAGGATACAGGCTTATGTCTGTATGAAATGTTCTTGTTGCAAATAATTGCTTTAGCTTTTATTACAATATGCGATATTGTCATAATATTGACCAAAGCTGCAGAAAAGATTTCTTTTAACAGGTACTGTATAACAAAATTGAATAAAACAAAACCTTTGTGTGTTGCTCTGTTGTATAACAGATGTTTTAACAAAGTAACTAGTAAAGGAATGACAACACTTTACAATAAAGTCTAATTAGTAAATGTTAGCTAATGCATTAAAGTCAACAGTGAGAACACGCCGTAAAGTGTTGTATGTTCAATTTAATAAAAAAGTGCAACATATTTTTTTTCATTTATTAACTCCATTTATTAGACAGATCACGACCTTTCATTTTAATGTGTTAACTGAGAATTAGCTAAGATTAATAAATGCTCAATAAACATCAGCTAATATAAATCAATGCTTTAGTAGTTGAAATGACATTGACTTTAGTTAAACTAACTGATGGTAACAAATGGAGACTTACTGTACAAATGTTCTATAAATAGTCACCAAATATCCAACATGTGAAAATGTCTGAATATGAATCGCCTTTTAAATTTAAGCGCATTTGGTGAACAACCACTGCTAATACAATCTTAAAAAGCAGTCTGAAAGTTGAAATAATAAATATTCACAGCATTTTGTAGTGTCTATGGCATCATCAATATTGTTCATTATCAAGCTATATTGAATTACTGAATATTAGCATATGTGTATTGCTGACCCGTTTACACTGCCAGTTAAATGTGACCTAATTCCGATTTTTTGCTCATATGTGACTCAGATCGGATCTGTTCTATGACTGTGTAAACACCAAATAAACGCATGCATTCGGATATTCAGAGATCGGTTTCAGGCCTCCTTCATATGTGGAAATAAATCAGATATAAATCGTACATGTGACATTGCGACTATCATGTAAACAGGCGGATCAGATTTATTCAGGCATTCCGTTTTGTACGTCATTAAACTTGACAATGTGGTACTTCTACACGGTTTAATGACGTAGAAGGAAGAGCGTGTGTGGAGACGCCGACACAGTAAACAACAACAACAACAGAAGAAACATGAAGGAGAAAAGTGAGTCAGTCGCCACAATTTGCTCCCACCAGACATGAGATCTCTCTCGTACCCACAAATTCCTCTGAATGGTGGAGAACACCATATATAAACCATAGGAGCAAGCTGCGATGACGACTCTTTCCCTCGTCCTCCGCCTCAAAATCATTTTAAAGTTGGGCAAACTTCGCATATTTCGCAGAGCTAAAAGCAAGACAATCTCTTTCATCGTGGCTAGAGTGGCGCAGATGCTAGAACCCGCCGTGAATCGTGAATTGTATGGCAAGTGTAGACACATGAATCAGATATGGGTCACAATTAAAAGAACGTGCAAACTGACAGGCATGACGCGGTGGTGTAGTGCCTCACAGCAAGAAGGTCGCTGGTTAGAGCCTCGGCTGTCAGTTGGCATTTCTGTGTGAAGTTTGCATGTTCTCCCCGTGTTGGCGTGGGTTTCCTCTGGGTGCTCCGGTTTCCCCCACAAGTCCAAAGACATGCGCTACAGGTGAATTGGGTATGCTAAAATTAACCGTAGTGTATGAGTGTGTGTGTTTCCCAGTGATGGGTTGCAGCTAGAAGGGCATTCGCTGTGTAAAACATTTGCTGGATAAGTTAGCGGTTCATTCCCCTGTGGCGACTCTAGATTAATAAAGGGACTAAGCTGAAAAGAAAATGAATGAATGAATGAGTTACTTAAAAAATGTAAAGTTACCTTTTACTTGAATTAATTAGCTCTTAAATATACATTTCTGAATTAAAATGAACAGTCACGCTGAATCATGCACTCAATGAGAGAATATGCTCATTATTTTGAACGCATTGTTAATTGCATCTGTATATATACGCCATGTAAAGCTCTGGGATCAGGAGGTTCTCAGAAGATAACATTATCTTACATTATTATTTTTGGTGTTGGGTAAATAAAGGTGAAGGTTATACAGTGCATTGTTCATTGCAGACCCCCCTGCAATTTCTGAAAGAGATCAAGCCTCAGCAAAGGTAAGAAAAAGCAACACAAAAATAACGTAACGCACTACTTACTATAGAAAGTAACTAAGTAACGCAACTAGTTACTTTTTTGGAGAGAAAGTAACTCAATATAGTAATGCATTACACTTCCCCCAACACTGTACATTAATTGTCAGCAAACAGAAAGATTTCTGCCTTGGATTTCTTTAATTATTAAAAAAAGACGAGTTTATAGAATGACATGCATGCTGGGCCAGATGTGACCTATGCCACTGGTCTGTGTAAAGCAACTAAACTTGTAAAAGACAACTAAACTGGACACAATGAGCAAACTTTCCTCCTCACGCAATGCTTGTCCTGTGGTGTTGACACAGGTGCCATCGTAAAGACCTTCAGATAACATCTACATGATGAATGGACTAGTTAACGACGATGACACAGACTTTCGCCAGTTCACTCCGCGCCATATTCAGGAATACATGGGAAAACAGGCCTTTTTATTGGCAGAAGTCCAAAGACATGCGTGCAATAGGTATATATGCACACAGACTGTTAATGTTCAGTCAGTCAGTCCAAGCGCTTCCAGTTAACTGTTGCACCATTACAAAATTGCTGTGGTTAAGATCTGATTTCTCTAAAAATCAGTGATCTTCACTGCTTGATTTATATACGATATAAAGTGGGTCTCAGATCGAACAAGAAGCACTGCATCAAATTACATTTTTCTGTGCTATTTCTTTAAAATATGGAAGTTTAGTTAACCCCAGTATTTTCAATGGGGTCTCTGCGCTCGCCTGCTGCTGCTGATGGCGCTTGTGTTTACACTGTCTTTCATCTCTTTCTAAATTTGAACAACTAAATGAATGCTTAAGTCTATTTAACCAATTGTATTTTAATTACATTGCAACATCGATGCTGTAAAAGGAACGGTATGATATTAAAAATAATCACATCAACCTTTCACCGGAAGTTTATTGTTGGCTGAAAAACACTAGCTGTGCATATATAGCCCA